>OY728154.1:127994073-128324297 GCA_963277665.1 Viscum album | reverse complement strand
CCCCACCCCCTTAGGTAGTGTATGTGGTCACTCAAATAATCTACTAAAATATAAAATTTATTCGATCTAAAATTTACTCAACTCCTAAATAATTCTCCTCTATAAGTGTACATGATCTTGTACAATCATGTATAGTTCTTTAAAGATATTTTGTTATAAATATAGTATTTTGTTGTCTTTATATTATGATTCTCATATAGAGGAGTGTGTTAGTTATGGTTTCATATAAAGTGAACAATTCTCATTTAATTAAATATATTTTCGATGAAACTTCAATCTTATTGAATTGCTTTTGACGAATGACTTATAATAATTTTTTACATAATGTATAGAAGTTGGATGTATGAAACTGATTGGATCTCAAGCGATTTTAAAACAATTTAGAGATCTTTTAGATTTTTCATTTCACAATGCTTCAGATAGTGGTCACATACACTTCCCATGTTACAATTGTATTGGAAGACCTTGGTTGAGCCATGAAGAAGTCAGCAACCACATAACCAAATATGGATTTCAAGAAAAACTACTATGTGTGTATCACAATGGGTAGAAAATGAAATCTAAAATTGTGATGATCCAAATGAGAGGATTGGATTGTAGAATTTGTTATATGACCAGTTTCTATTTATTCGTCATTGTGAAAAAGAAAGGATTTTAACCAAGAAGACTTTGATATGAGCACACATGATGCGTCTAATGAAAATGATGATGTTGTCAGGGTTAAAAAATTGAATGATGCTGCCATGACTCCATTATATCGATAATGTGGTAAAATGAAAAGGCTAGAATTTTTAATCTGATTGTTTCATGGGAAAACTATGTATGGGATTTCTAATACTACCATCGATTACATTCTTACCTTCTTGAAGGACTTACTTACAGATGATACAGATATTCCCTCAAACCACTATATGACATGGAAGTTATTTGAGGAACTTGGATTTTCAAGAAACAAAATTCATGCTTACCTGAAAATTGCAGTTTATTCTGGGAGGAAACTGCTGAATGAAATGATTGTATAAAATGTGGCACATCCCACTGGAAGTCAAAAGTTGATAGAACACCATCCCATGTGCTACAGAAAGTAATGTGGAACTTTCCATTGATCCATAGACTCAAAAATATTTTTATGTCCGATGAAATATCAATAAAAATAAGATGGAATGATACCTAGAGAAAGAATACTAATGATGAGTTGGTTCACCCTGTAGATGGATTTTCATGGTAGAGATTTTATGCTCGATATCCTGATTTTTTCAGCTGACGTGCATAATGTGAGGTTGGGTCTTTCATGTGACGATTTTAATCCATTTGGGCAGATACTTACTTCGCACATCACATAGTCGGTTTTTATACACATTTATAACCTCTCCCATGGTTGTGTATGAAAAAACCTTTCACTTTCAGGAGTATACTCATATCTAGCCCTTTTGATCCCAGCAATTATATAGACGTATTCATGCAGCCTTTAATAAAAGAGTTGAAACTTCTTTGGGATGTGGGTGTGCACACATACGATGCATGTTCGAATGACATATTTCAGATGCGTGCTGCGCTTATGTGGACGATCAATGATTTTCCTGCTTATGCAATGATGTCTGGATGGAGCACGAAGGGAAAACTATCATGTCCTATTTTTATGAAGAATACATGATCTAGAAGACTGAAACATCATTGTAGTTTCAGTTTTATATGACATTGACGATTATTTCCAATGGACCATCCATATAGAAATAATCGTCGAAGATTTAGCAATACCATGGAGACTGATGATCCACCTCAGCGTATGTATGGAACTAATGTGCTTAATGAATTGAAATATTTTAGTTTTTCATTCAGGAAGGGTCAAATGAAATTTGAAAAGAGAAATAATGTTTCCACTGAAACCTGTTACAATTGGAAGAAGAGAAGTATCTTCTTTGATTTGCCTTATTGGTCAACCAATTTGTTACGTCATTTCTTAGATGTAATTCACATTGAAAAAAATATATGTGAAATGTTGATTTCAATATTTCTAAATGTTAAAATAAATACAAAAGATGATTTACGGTCTCGGCGTGACTTAGTGGATTGGGGTATCAGACCATAATTGCATCCTGTGCATATCAGTGAAAATAAATGACAAGTTCCATGTGCTTCTTATCTGATGACACCTACAGGAAAAAAGAAATTTCTAGAAGTACTGGAGACTATTAAATTTACCAATGTCTATTCAAGCAACATATCTAAACAAGTCAACAAAAGAGATTTGAAGCTAAAATCTTTGAAGACTCATGATTATCACATCCTTATGCATGAGTTGATTCCAATAGAAATCTGTCATCTTTGATCCAATAATGTAAGGGTGGATGTTATTCAGTTACACCATTTGTTTAGAGATCTTTGTGCTAAGAAATTTTCCAAGTCTTTCTTGCAAAAAATGTTGGCAGATTCCCCATTAATTTTGTGTGAGTTAGAGAAAATATTTCCTCCATCATTTTTCACATGCATGCTGCATCTTACTATCTATATTCCAACTGAAATACTTATCGAAGGACCTGTTTCCTTTCATTGGATGTATCCAATTGAAATAAATATGTACAAATTAAAGTCTTATGTCTGAAATAGGAATCATCCCAAAGGTTCTATCGTGAACGGTTACTTGGATCAAGAATGTATGGATTTCTGCTCTATGTATTTGTCTGATCTTACTACAATAATGAACATACCAATGAGAAACAAAGAAGAATAGTATGAGAAAATTGAACCCAGTTTTCCATCACTTCTTCAAATAGAATGAATTCCTGGATCATATATATTGACGACATTAAGCCTTGAAGAGAGGGAGATGGAACATTACACAATTTTTTTCAACTGTGATTTGTTCAATGACTACATTAGGTAAGTAAATTGAATATATGTATATCTTATGTATATATCTATTAAACTACTCCTATTTTTATCTACAGGGAACATAAAGCAATGATAAATAGAAATCATCATTCTTTATCATTGAGAAGGAGGGAGATTTTATTAGCAAAGAGTTTTCTACTTGGTTAAAATTGAAGGTAAAAATATTACTATTTTAAATAATTAAATCAATATTTAATTTAGTTTAATATTCGTTTATATTTCAGGTATTGAGTTTTCTTGCTGACTCTGTCTCTGAAGAAATAAGAGCTTTGGATTTTGGTCCTAATACCATGGTTTGTGACTGTAAATCAATTATTATCAATGGGTACAAATTTATTATCACTGAACGAGCAAAGAAAATGAGAACACAACATGATGGTGTTATGGATACTACTATAATAGATTTTTATTCTAGTGAATCAGATAGTAGACCACGATTTGAAAATGTAGGTTATTATGGAGTCGTTGAAAAAATAATAATATTAGATTATTATTCTCATGGACAAGTCATGATGATGAAATTCTAGTAGTTTTATTTGATGATGAGGTAGGTAACATTTATTGATAATTTTGGATTTTGAGTAATTGGTATGTCTTTCACTCTATCTACCGATGAACCATATGTATTGGCATCAATGGAGAAACACATTTTTTATGTCAAAGACCATCTTAGTACTGAATTTAGTGTCATTATTGAAGTAATTTCAATAAATATTTTTGATGATGGTGATGATGGAATTGACACCATCCATACTACCATTAGAAACAACCCATTTATTACTTTTTATGACTCCAATAGCTCAATTGTCATAGTTGACCGTGAACCTGAAGTTATGGTGGGAAATATATAAAATCATCCATCCATGTTCTAAGTTCTTTTGGTTTAGCTCGAATTGGGTTGTTAAGGTTATTACTATTCAAATTGATTTAATATTGATTACAAATATGTTGTATACGACTTGACCGTTATATGAATTTTCAATGTTTATTGGTTGCAATTTTATTTGAATTGTATTTTCTATTTTGGAATTGATATGTATTCAAACCTATGAAACCAACATTTCTAACTTGGTGAACATTTCAATGATTTATTGACCATGTATAAAATTAGTATAAATCTAAGAACTCCCTTTAACATTTCACCAGATAATGAACATGATGGTTTGTCCTCTTCTGCAAAACATGTATAGAAACCCGCATCATCTACCCGGGATAAAGAAATTAAATTTTTCCTTAATTTGGACAAGTTATTTACCCTTTATGAATCTGGTAGATATCTTATCCTTGTTCATATGTTTATATCATCATTTACAACTATATTATGGGTTTAATCATTCATAATATATACCATGCTGAATTTTCTAGAGGTATAACTCAGTATGCTCTCTCTCTTGGTTTTTGAGTGAAATAAAGCTATAAAATCAATTTTCTATGATTTTAATAGACTGGTGACACTTAGTAAATAACCATCCTACTAAAAATTAAATTTCTTTATTACATATTGTACGCTTTTTTGAATTCATTATATATCTATTCAAGCTCACCTAGAACAATGGATAGTTAAATTATCCATGAATACCCCTATTCCCTCTCATTTATTTTATTTTTTGGGTTACAAATTAGTTATCCTTTTATTATTACTTCCATATTTGTTTTCAAATATAAGAAATGCAACCAATTGAAGAGAGGTGATGGGAAAAGATGATGGACAACAATCGTCGCATGACTGAGATTGGCGTTCCACCACTAGTGCATGTAGTGAGCATTTTATTTCAAATATATATATATTTAAATAATATATAATGTCATGTGATTAATTTTGTTTTAAAAATTTTTGCAGGATCCACCTCTTAGGAGAAAATTATTTGATGAGCATCCTAGTAGTGGTCCCAGTACTCAGGGTGTTCGTACGAGGGGGGGGGGGGGGTACGAGAGCTAGGCGATATGGTCGGCGTACCCGATTAGACCCTTCCCCTCCCACTGACATACCATATATCCCACATTCTGATCCTGGCGTGTCGTTAGGGGCACATGAGATATTTAGGACTCCCCTATTTTCACCACCCTTTACATCTAAGTCTCCTCACCTGTCCTTACCATATCCGATGATGATTCCCACTCCCCATCCAGTATTCGGCTAGCTATCCATTCCATCTTCTTTTACTTTTACTTCCTTCTCTCTGAGCTTCTATATTCCATCTTCTTCGATTCCTGCTATGCCAGAGTCTATCCCCGTGGAGCATACATTGGGACCCACTCCACCTGTACAGGGCGTTCCTTCAGTTTCTTCGGATCCAACAACGCCCATTGATCAGACTGCCATAAGTATATTTATAGAACCATAACTAATTTTTATACCATTATTTATTTTCATTATAACATGTATTGATAAAATATTTGTTTTTATTTCATAACAGATACATATATTGATAGGAGGTGGGGGTGGGGGCATACACCATGCATGAAGTGTGGAACTGCCACATGCAGTTGATGGTGGACTACAATGAAAACAATCAAATGATTTAAAAAATATGGCAACAATGTCGGAGTTTTTTGACGACCCTTTCCAAATACTTGGACCCCATTCATGTCAGCTCACTCTAATGGAGACAGTTGCCAAATGAAGTCAAGGATAATACTTGGGCAGAGATATGGGTAAAAAAATATGTTGTATTTTACGTGATATATTATTTTTTGTATTTATATGAATTAATATTTTGGTGTCAGCTTCAGTTTAATTTCCCCGATGGTGAGGGTGCATGACTAGCACGTCTAAAGGATTTAGGTGAGCTTTTAAGAGCCTATAAGCATGATTTATATATTGGATGGTGTGCTAGAGTTGGAATAGAGTTAGAGGTCGTTCCTGTTGTGGATTATTGTCTAATATAACTGTATCGATAGATGGTTACTCATTGGACGACTATCTAGTTTAAGGTATTAATCACATTTGAGGTATTTAAATGAAAAATTTCATGTTTTTCGTTAATAATATCTTTTGTATTATTGAATTTTATTTAGGAATAATTTAGAAGGAATAAAAAAACATTGATACTAAAAAAATACCTCCACACATTTGGATGTACTACGATGCCAGATCATGAGAGGAAGCGGGTATGCCGGTTTTTTATAATTCTTCTTTATGACTTGCACTTTCTATTATTTAATCCATAATTTATTCGATTTATAAAGCTGTTATATAATTTTAGTTATGAAATTAATTACTGGTAAACTATTTATAATTATGGTTTCCTACATTCAATGTCATTATAGAGGAAAAAATTGAACATTTAAGGACATGTGTCTCGATCAAAACTGTTTTGCTCGAGTTGAAGGAAGAAAGATGGAAGTGCGGTTAATGAACCAAAGTAGCAGCATATTGTAAGTTTTACTTTGTTGATTTCAAATTTTAATATCTATTTGTAACTTAATAATATATTTATATTTGTAACAGGATGCTTTATAGGCCCTTGATGCCCAAGAACCTGACAATTTCGGGCCAAATGATCACTTACATCATGTGTTGGGAGATGAGCACCCTGGAAGAGTATGTTGCCGACCTAGGAAGAGTATAGTCTTGACGAGGTTTTAGTCCTCCTCAGGTACGAGTTTTAGTGCCACTGAGTTCCAACAGGTTAAGGCACAAGAAGAACAGGCTGAAAAAAGGGCCACAGAGATGACATAACAGTTTGCTAGAGAAAACACTACATTTATGTAACTGATGGAACTTTTACGTCCAACACTTCCACCAGAGGCCAACAAAACTTGTAATGAATATATGTCGTCTATGCGTTCTATATATGGTGTAATAGGTGGTAGTTCTAGTGGTGCTCGAGACGATGGTGAGGAGGAGGAGGGTGAGGAGGAGGCCGAGGTGAAGGAGGAGGACAAGGAGTAGGCCAAGGCGGAGGCAGAGGAGGAGGGCGAGGAGGAGGCCGAGGAGGAGTACGGGGGATAGGAGGAGGGCATTGAGGAGGGGGGGGGGTGATGTGGATGATGATGAGGATGGGGGTGAGGCTGATGATAACGATGAGGATGGGTGTGAGGCTGAGGGACAAATTGATCCATTACATTTTTGACTAATATTACTGACATTTGATGTTTGATGATTTGTTGTGTCTGAATATATGTGTGATTAGGTAGGTCACATTATATTTATTTATTTATCTATAAATAATAAAAATTAACTTGATGATTTTATGTGACTGATTCACGCCTCCCCTGGACACCCCCACCCCCTTGGATAGCCCCCACACCCCCTGGATAGCCCCCCCTGGACACCCCCACCCCTGGACACCCCCACCCCCTTGGACAACCCCCCAAATCCCTGGATAGACCCCACCCCCTGGATACCACCCCACCCCCTAGACACCCCCACCCCCTGGACACCCCCACCCCCATGGACAACCTCCATCCCCTAGACACCACCCACCCATTGGACACCCCCAACCCCTAGACACCCCCACCCCCTTGGACAACCCCCACCCCCTAAACACCCCCACCCACTTGGACAACCCCAACCCCCTGGACAAACCCCAACCCTTGGACACCACCCCACCCCTGGACACCCCCACCCCCTGGACACCCCCACCCCCTGGACAGCCCCCACCCCCTGGACAACCCCCACCCCTGAACACCCCCATCCCCCCGGACACCCCCACCCCCTAGATACCCCTACCCCATTGGAAAGCCCCACCGGACACCCCCTACCCCTTGGACAACCCCCAACCCCCTGGACATCCCCCACCCCCTGGACAACCCCCTTGGGACACCCCCACCCCCTGGACATCCCTGACCCCCTTAGACAGCCTCCAACCCCTTGGACAACCCCCACCCCCCTAAAAACCACCCCACCACCCCACCACCTAGACACCCCCACCCCCTGGACACCCCCACCCCCATGGAAAACCCCCACCCCTGGACAGACCCCACCCCCTAGACACCCCCACCCCCTGGACACCCCTACCCCCTTGGACAACGCCCCCAACCCTCTGGATATCCCCCACCCCTTGTACACCACCCCACCTCCTGGACACCCCCACCCCCTGTACACCACCCCACCTCCTCGACACCCCCCACCCCCTGGACACCCCTACCCACTTAGACAGCCCCAACCCCCTGAATAGCCCCCACCTCCATGGACACCACCCCACCCCTGGACACCCCACCCCCTAGACACCCCACCCCCATGGACAACCACAACCCCCTGGACATCCCCCCACCCCCCAGACACCCCCACCCCCTAGACACCCCATACCCCCTTGGACAACCCCCAACCCCCTAGACAACCCCCACCCCTAGACACCCCACCCCCATAGACAACCCCCACCCCCTAGACAGCCCCCACCCCTTGGACACCCCCACCCCCCTAGACACCCCTACCCCCTTGGATAACCCCCAATCCCCTGGACAGCCCCCACCCCACCCCCCTGAACACCACACCACCACCTAGACACCCCAACCCCCACCCCCATGGAGAGCCACACCCCATGGACAGCCCCCCACCCCTTAGACACCCCCACCCCCTGGACACCCCATACCCCCTTGGAAAACACCCCCAACCCCCTAGACAACCCCCAACCCCCTAGACACCACCCCACCTCCTAGACACCCCACCCCCTGGACACCCCCTACCACCTTGGACAACACCCCACCCCCCTGGACAACTCCCCCTCCCTGGACACCCTCTTTGTTCCACTCCTACATGAAAAATGGGGGAGTCTGAACCTAAAATGGCTATTCTTCTCCCGCTAAAAGAACTATTTATGTGCAGAATGAAGAGTGACTCTAAGTGTCACGGGGAAATACTTGCAGGTAATTATTACATGTGTATGAATTCTGTATGAATTCATACAGAATTCTGCATGTATTCTATAGGTATTCAAAATTCTGCATGAATTTTGTATGTGTGTTTGGTTTGGTACATGTGCACAGGTAGAATTCTGTATGAATTCTGTATGTGTGTTTGGTTTCCTGCAGGTGCACAGGGGTGAGGCAGGCTTGCTGGTGGAAGTGCATTGTTGCAGGTGCATAGAAGGGAGGTAGGCTTGCTGTTGTAGGTGCATAAATCCCATGCCAACGGTTTACAACTGTTAGAATATGTGTGAAAATAAAACATATACCAACAGTTTCATGTAAATCGTTGGTAAAAGTCTACACCAACGTTTTAGAAACCATTGGTATAAACATGAATTTTGATATTTCCAATGGTTTTAAACCATTGGAAAACATTTATACCAACAGTTACAAGAAACCGTTGGTATATAATCCATTCTATAGCCATATCCCAATAGTTCTCATAGAACTATTGGGATATGTCTATCCCCACGGCTCCAAAGCCAACGGTTTGGACAAATGTTGGTATAGTTTATACCAATGGTTTTCTGGCCTTTACCAACAGTTTAAAATCGTTGGTAAAGGCTAAGTTTCCAGTAGTGATAATAAAATAACCAAAACCAAAAACCATCCCACAGTTTTTGCCCATGATTTCTATCAAATGAGATTTGTTCTCATTATTTTATAAGGTCAAGGTCCAAAATTAATAAAATAATGTCCTTGATTATGTGGAGGTGATTCATACTCTTAAAGAAATGATTTTAAAACTATAAAATATATTAACGGTCTTGGAGGATTCATAAAGGATTTATAAAATTAACAAAATAAACATAAAATCACATTATTTTAAAAGAAAAACATATATTTGTTCGTGGATACCATTTATAGTATTTATTACATCACTTTTGGATCATTATGATGTCATAATACACATAGTATAATTATACGGTATTTAATTTTTACCCGAAAATTCACCCGTCTCAGAAAATTATGAAAAATTCACTATTGGATATTTTAAAAGTTCTAATTCTAGAAATAATATTCATTTTATCTAAATAATTTTATAAATATGTGAATTTTCAATTTTAAAATAGTAATCGACATTTATTGAGAAATGCTGGGTTTTTTGATAATAACAGTTTTCAAACCCTTATAAAAATTACATTTGACTTTATAGAAATTATATGATCATTTATATTAAATAAATATAATTTAATAATAATATTAAAATATTATTTATTTTAAAAATACATTAATTCATCAAAATAAATTCCTTAATTGAATTTGAATATTACCCAAAATACTATTCACGTTTTATAGTATCAAAATACAAAACATTTATAAAGTAAAAATAATATGATGAAAATATATTCATTCTTCTATAAAAAATAATGTATATAATAATATTTCTATGTTATTGATACACATAGCTTTAATACACCAAAAAACATCCTAAGGGTAAGGTGTACGACGATGATACTTTCATTGGGTGGTTTGACGTATATGGTTTGAGTCATGATCTTGATGATCTTTAACTTCTCTAATAAATGGTTTCATTCATGATTAAGTTGTTGGATCTCAGTTTGGGCTTGGTCAAGGTCAAATCCTAGTGATTCTATCTCCCTTGGAAGCTCCAATAGATGAGATTCATAGGGTATGATCCTACTGGCTGAGGCCATCACTTCCTTTGTCTGTGTCAATTTGATTTGTTAAAACCATATATTTATACTAATCATGTGATCACTATTAAAAAACTATATTATAAATGGTAAAGATACTTAACAGTCTTCTAAATCTAATTGGATATAATAAAAAAAATAATTTCATGTGTTTTCTATAACCATATTACTTAATAAGGCATTTCAAATAAAACAAAAGGGGAATTTTTTTTATAACAGTTCAAGTATTTATATAGTAAATATTATTTGTTATATAATTTTATAAATATGATATTTTATATATGTTTAAACTTTCATTGTATTTTTTAGTGGAAGTTTCACTTAAACTTTATTTGGAACTTTCATTGAAATTTCCACTGAAACTTTCACTGAACTTCACTAAAACTTATAGTGGAACTTTCTGTTGGGCCCAATGCCCTAGAAACAACTTCTAATTACTTTATTACATGTATTAATTATCTTGAATATTAATGAAGTTTCTTATCACATCATTATTATTCCTCTGTATGAAATAGTATGTGATAATGTCCTAAAAATATATGTCACACTTAAAGGTCATAATAGTTCCCCACTATGATGAGAACCTAGAGATTTCACAACAATATTCTTGAATTAATTTTATGTAGCCAAATGATATCATTTGATGAGACACAAATGATATAGACTATCAAGGTAGGAGAATCATAGGACTTTGAGACACCCTATTATGGTGTGCATATTACGTAATTTATATAGTAGTATATTATGAGAATGAGAGCCACCAGTAGAAAATCCACATTTATATGTATGATTGGATGTTACTATCTACAGATGTGTGTATTGATCTCTATACTTTAAGATCATCATTAATGAATATCATAAGTCATGTACCTTGATGTATTGATGAAAATCGTGACAACATATACTCGTGGTGAGGTAGGATATGTTGGGTTCATCACATGTGATATTTCATTAATGGAAAATATGAGTAAATATTTACCACTTTTGTGCATTAAATGAAGTTGATATCTCTATCCCTTTGATGGGAATGGAACTGCCCAGATAAATCCATGACCATAGTGTTCTAAGAGCATATTTATTTCTTAAATGTCAAAAAAAAAAACATCAAGCATATAGGTTGATGACACCAGTATGAAATATTCTTGATTAAGATATATAATGATAAATGGATTCACTACCACAGATTTGGGTTTTTGTAGTGCCACCCCTTTAACAACACTAAAAAAAAGCACTGATAAAGGGCACTTTTAACAGGGCTAAAAAAGCATTGTTAAAAGTACCCCTTTATTAGCGCTTTTTTTACTAGCGCTGATAAAGGGTATATTTCAAAAAAATCATTAAAAGTAATATATTAATATATAAATATATTTATATTGATATAAATATAATATACATTTTTTAAATGTGTTTTAGATAAGGATAAATAGAAATTTAAACTTAATATATAATATATTTAGTAAAAAAAGCTTATAAAATAATTTATAAAATATTTTTAAATAATAGTTTTGTTATTTTTATAGAATAATACCCATTTAATAACAATTTGAAAATAAATAAATAAATAAATAAATAAAATATCTAAATTAAGTTGAAAAAACAACTCAAACTTCAAACGGTCATAACTTTTGATCCGGGTGTCTGTTTGAGCTCTACCACATATCAAATCGAAGTTTACAATGAGATCTATGCTATTGTGACCTAGGGGGACCATGATAAAGGATTTTTCGAGGCCAAAACGTCCAGAAGGCCTCTAAAATTGAGTTTTTAGTCAGCGTACCCTGATTTTTTAACATTTGAAGGATTTTTAGGCTCATTTATGGGGGTCTTTTTGCCATTTTTTGGTAGGGACTAAATTTATTCATAGGTCTTACATTCATATTGATATAATGGTTTTAAAATTTTATCATTTTTCACAATGTAATATTATTTATAATCAAATATATAACAATATATACCTATTTTTTATATATTCACACCTAAAAATTTAATTTTATAAATAATTAATTAAAAATATTTACATATAAAATATATTTATTAATATATAAGCCTTATATAAATAAAAACTAATATCCATTTTATTTAAAATACAAAATATGAATATTTATATACCTATATATAGTGTGTGTGTGTGTGTGTGTGTGTGTATTAGTGTGTGTGTGTGTTTTAGAAAACTGATATATATTATCTATATATTCTAACATATAAATAGACATATTAATATATAATAATGTAAATATATATAAATGTGTATAAATATGTATAATTATACTTGTAAATGCACATATATATAATATATATACATGTGTATGTATGCTGTATATATGTATGTATGTATTTATTTATTTATTTATAAACACACACAAAAAAACATATTTTATAAATGTATTTAAAACTAATATTACAAATATATATTAATATATTAATAAATATATAACTATATATATATTAATATATGAATAAATATACAGAAAAATATAACTATACATACATATAAATAAATAAATAAAAATAGATATTAATATACGAATAAATATATATATATATATTAATATAACTAAAATATATATACATTAATATAAATAAATTTTAATATATGAATAAATTTAACTATATATATATATATAAATAAATAGATATATAATTAAATAGAGAACAAAGTAACATGGAGGAGTGGTAAAGTGTCCAACACGCAGTGAAGATGTCTTGAGTTCGAATCCAGGGAGAGGAAGGGGTGCACGCACATGTGTAGGGGGGATAATTCTATTAAAGGGCTAGGGAGGGTACTGTTAAAGGATAGCTGGCAGGGGTGGGCATGATTGGGGGGCTTCCGAGCACTATTAAAAGGGGGTGGTGGGAACTGTTAAAAGGGCTCTCTAATTTTTGGATTTTTTTAAATTTTTTTGTACATTTTTTGAATTTTATCAGCGCTTTTAAAAGGGGTCTTTTATCAATACTAAGAAAAGCACTGATAAAAGTCCCTTTTATCAGCGCTTTTCTGAGCACTGATAAAAGGGACCCCCTTTAACTTTGCTCAGATTAAAAGCGCTAAAAAATCACTGTTAAAAGCTATTTCTAGCATTGATAAAAGGGATATATATATTGGTGATTATATTACACAATAAGAATTCGTAGAAGATCGTATGTCATTATGAAATTAATTTCTTTATATATGGGTGCCTTGACGTGTTACTAGACACTAACCTTGCACTTTAGATGTTTTTTGGTGCTGTAAAATGCATCCATTGATGGATCAAATGCTGCAAAACTTAATCCGAGAGTGTATTTAATTTTACAAGATTCGATTTGACTAGTCGTGGAGCCCAAACGAACTTGCAGATCAAAAGTTATGGCCACTCGAAGTTGGACTTCTGAAAACGACCAATCGGGGTGATTCTATAAGAAAGTATGGAATTGCGTACAACTTTACAAAAGTGCGTGCAATCCCTTCATATCCACAAAACTGAGTTGCATGATAAAGGAAATGTCAAATGTAGAATCTATGTGCATATGTGAGACGAATTCTAAAAATAAAGGCATTTTCACGTAACTCTATAATGTTTCACGACACAAGCTAAGTTGCGCGGCACAACAAAAATGCCTATAAATATTTCATCAACCCCTCATTTTGAGGAGGACCTCTGATATTCGAGTGTTGAATCTCTCATTCATCCAACTCGAGGTTGTACGCTTCGAGTAACCCCCAAGCCTTAAACTTGTGTGAAATTAGCTCAACAAAGTCCCTCAATGTACATGCTCTACTTAAATGTTTTCTTACAACTTTATCCATTGGGAAAATAATTTCACGCAAAGTTTAAACATCCATGCAACTCTATTTTCACGCAACTAAAAATTTGTGTGACACATTGTTATCCAAAAAACGCACTCATATGCCATTCCTAGCGCAAACTTCTTTTTTCATAACATAACACCTGATTGTGCGACCTAGTGCATAGTTGCGTAACATATTGTTATCCAAAAAACATGCTCGTTGGCTATGCCTCACGCAAAATCCATTTTTAACAACACCAAAATTTGTGCAACACAATGCTAAGTTGCACTACCCAGTGCATAGTTGCATTAAATAGTGTTTGGACATGCGCCCATCGGTCTATATCATGGGGGTTACACCCCCACCCCCTGCCCGGGATAAATTCTAGGTTGTAGTCCCAAACCTCTATCCTGGTCCCCTCACCACCACCATAGAAACCCATGAAAAATGGAGTCGCACCGCGGGATTTTCGGGCTGAGATGAGGACATTCTGGGTTGTGACCTATACATCCCCAACATCCATCCCATATAATACCATGAGTTAAGATACTCTTTTACACTTTTCAAAATACCTTGAGTCGATGTACTCCTCTTAGTACCTTTCCCATGTCACAAGTTGTGATTCTACCTTTGGTTTCCTCTAATGACTTGAGTCAAAATACTCCTCAGGTAATTCCTAAAACTCCATCACCCGAATACTATGCCAATTTGAACCAGAAAGGGATGATCACATGTAAGTCCCAAACCATCCATTTTTAGTCATATTCCACCTAATAGTCCTCACCACATGACATTAAACTATAGTATGACCTTTATAGAATGTATAATATGCCTCATGTGGAAAGCGCAATATTCCTTACGTATCTAGTGTAAAATGCCTCATGTCATGATCATGAGATAACATCCATAGTCCTCACTACACTAGGTGAAACTGTAGTATACCCTATATTAAAAACATAGGATGCCTCCTATGACAAAAAAGAGATGCCTTATGTGTAAAGTGTAAGATTCATCATGTAATGATCATGAGATGACCCCAAACAGTCCCCATCTACCTCCTCCAAGGGTATAGGCCCCAATTATATTCTTTGTCCCATTATTGGACTGAGATTACCTCATGACACGACATGAGGATGAATAATGATCAACTCAATGTGTAAGTCCCATACACAACTTCCTTGCATATGATGTTAAACTATGGCCTTACCCAATGAGACAAACATGGAATTCCCTGTACAATAAATGTAGGATTACTCTAGGTAGATCCTATGCATAAGAATCATTATTACCATCAATACTATTAAAATCACCTGGGAAAATCCTATGCATAAACCCCATTCATACCATCATTGCTCCTAGAAGAACTTGGGTAACTCCCACATATAATCTCTATTCATAGCACTACTTCTCCTAGCAACACTTGAGTAGATACTATGTATAAGCCCCATTAATACCATCAATGATCCATGGAAGAAACTAGTAAATCCAATTGTATAAGCCCCAACCACGTCCAATCTACATGACAAAAAAACTGCCTAGCCCCACATCCTAGCCATACAATGTTAAACTGCACGACAACATCCTTGGCACATGATGTAAAATTGTAGCTTCACTGATTAGCCACTAAATGAGGATAATATTCATTGTTAATATATATAATATTCATGTGATTTATTATTCATAAACACCATTTTAGTGCATTTTACACTTTGAACATCATTTCACATTATGATTGCAATTCTTTCTTAAAATGCACTATTATGTGGTACATTTTTGTACATCATTTAAAGTACCCAATGATTCATCTGATTTTAAGGAATCTAATTATACATATTTTAATTTGATATTTTGGGAAATTTATCTACACTTAAATATGAACATGTTTTATTCAGGGATCAATGGATAATTTATGGAAGAAGATGGGGATATTTTGTGATGAAAGGAAACAATTCTGGAGAAGTCATATTGGAAACCATCCCACTGATGAGGATGTGGGCCCCAACATACATGCCCAATTAATCCCAAATTTAGTGTGATTCTATAAGACATGTATATGAAGAAATCACTCTTTAGGATCCAATGCTAATTCGGCCTCCATTGTGGTCATTTAGCCGGCCCAAGTTAGAGATAAAATTTTGGGCTAGATTCTGCGGCCCAGAAAAAAATCCTACCAATATGATCATATCTCGGAATCCAAAACTAAAAATGGGCCTAAATTTTAGAGGATTTTTTAATACATAAGGAGATCCATTTTATTCTTCTATGGCCCACTATTATTCGTCCATCTAGAATGTCTTCCAAGCGCGTCTGTTCGGTGGATGAAAGCTGGCTACTACCTCGGGTCAAGTGTGGAAATGTCCAAGTTCCACAAGATTTCCACCACCCTAGGACTACCATAATCAAGTGGGATAATTTGTACTATTGGAGGCTCTAACCAAGGATTCCAAAATTCCTATTTAAGGTAGTGGTGGTGGAGGAGTTTATCATCTTTGAGCTTTGTTTTCATCTTAATGTTATGCTGCCAATTTGTCTTTGTAATGGTCTTCATTCACATGTAAGTTGTTTTAATTCATCATAGTTTCTTAATAAAAGTTCTTCTTATCCTATTATTCTGTTGTTCTCCATATAAATTTTATACCATTGCCTCAATGTGTGAATTTATTCACACCAAATCTTGTGAAATTATTCACACAATGATGGAGTGATCATTTTATTTTTATTGTTTTCTTTACTTCTCCATTTCCTCCCTCATGAGTCTACTTTCCGCTTCCATTGAAACCATAGAATCAATGGAGGGATAACCCACTTATGTGTTGATCCAAGGGAGTAGAAAGGGGCTAGATTGGATGTTATTTATCACCCCATTAATTTCTAATCACTTCTTTTAATTGAGATTTTTATTTGATGATTTTTAAACACTATCGTCCTTGTTGAATTTAAGGCCACACACTTCAAGTGCTAATACGAACCTTTACCTTGAAGTGCTCAAAACTTTGATCCTTCAAGTGTATAGGTGATTAGTATTTAAGTTTTTAGGTATTAAACTAGTAAGTGAGGGTGTTTTTTGATCTTCTTAAATGAACCCATCTCAAATATTAGAAATTGAAATAGTTGAAAAAGAATTTCATCCAATCCACCCCGAGTGATAACCTAGGATCAACTCATTATTTTAAATTGAATTCACTTAAATATGTTAGTTATACTTTAAACCCATCTAAAATCAACCCAAGTTGGCCACTTCATATCCAAAAATAGTCCTTAGAATGTGTGTGTCTATAGGTTACTTCTTAGGTCTCTGAGGATTCGACAACCCAAGCTAGACTACAAGGACCGTTCTACATTCATCTCTTGGGTAAATTTGAGCGTGAATCAAATTTTGGAGCCATTGCTGGGGAACCAAGTAATTCATATAAACACGCATTATATTCTCCCCCATTTCTTCTTTTCTCATCCAAATTCTCTTATCTTGTCCCTTTCTTGTTTTTTTTCTTTTTGTGCATGTCCGCCTACACCCACGATCAGTCAAACCATCTAGTTAGGGTGAATAGTCCTGGGGTTGGGGAGTCAAGTACACCAACAGAACTGTTTTCATTAGATCATAATATTCCTAATACTCTAGAGTCCAAAATTGATCCCATTTTAATGGAAGGTCTTCAAATAAACCAACTCATAAACCCGGGTGGAAACCAAAATGGAAAACCAAATGAGGCTGCCCCAAACTTGGGGAATGCAGTTGATCAAACCATGAATGACTATCTCACACCTTCCTGGACCAATGCCCCCTCATGCATTAGAAACAACTACCTAGAAGATGCCAAATACATCTTTAAACCCCATGTCCTAAACCATCTTCCCACATTCCATGGAATGGAGTCTGAGATGCCCTACCTTCACATTAAGGAGTTCAATGACATTGTAGAAACCATGTGTCCCCCACATCAACTAGATTCAGTTAAGATGAGGCTATTTAATTTTTATTTAAAGGATTGAGCTAAAAATTGTCTAAACAATTTGATACCATAATCCATCAACTCTTGGGACCAACTACAATGAGAATTATACAAAAAATAATTTCCCCACCACAAAACAATTGCACTTAAAAAGAGCATCCAAAACTTTTTTGAAAAAAGGGAGAGTCATTCTATGAAACATGGGAGAGGTTAAAAGACACTCTAAACATGGTTCCACACCATGGTTTTTCTATTTTTGAACACGTGAGAATTTTCTATGAAGGGTTGGGTCCAGGGAATAAAAAATTCATTGACATGATGTGTAATGTAACCTTTAAAAACAAAGCCCCAAATAATGCTTACGAGTATCTAGAAAGCCTTTCTGAACAAAACCAAACATTGGGAACTTCACATTATTCTGAAAATCCACAAAGAAATACTGGAATTCATACACTTAGAGAAGAAGAAATCCTTAGGGCTAAACTCGCAGCACTCTCTAGGAATGTTGAAGAGATAGACCTTAGGAAAGTCCATGAAATCCAAAACTGTTGACCGTTTTTGCACAATTTTTGACAAACATGACCATAAGATAAACAACTGCCCAACCATTCCATCCATAAAGGATGTTCTTTTAGGAGGACCCCCAACAGAAGTAAATTCTTTGAACTTTCAAAAGCCTCAATACCAAAACAACTTCAACCCAAGGTATAATGACCACCCAAGCTTCCACTGGAACGATAAACAGCAACCTAGCCAACCACATGGACAAAATACTTACCCCCAACAGAACTACCAAACCCATAACCAGTTCCAAACCCAACCTATCCAATACCAATAGCCACCGGTCCATTTTCAACAAACCATCCCACCTCCAAAATATCCCCCTGGGATAAACCAATCTTCTCAAGCACCAACCCAAACTGTTCCACAAAGCCTACTAGAACAATTGTGCAAACAAATGGAGAGGATGAACTCGGAAGTCTCTTCCCTTAAACAAGAACTTCAAACCATCAAAACTGGAAAGGCACCCATGCCTACTTAGGCGGTACCATCCTCAACTTCAAGGGGAGAGTCAAGTTGTACTCCAACAACTCATGAACAACTAAAGGCTGTGATTGTTTTAAGAAGTGGGAAATCAATTGAGAAACCTGAAAAACTAATTTAGAACCCACCTGAATATTCAAAATTGGATGAAAATTAAAATGAACCAAATGATCAAACTGAAAAACATGATAACATTTTCAAAGAAACAACTTTTCAACAAACAACCCCACAACCTGCACCATTTCCTCAACGCATGAGGGGGAAAACCAAGCCTGAATTGAGTGAAACATTGAGGGAAATATTATCACAAGTCAAGTTGAACATTCCCCTTCTTGATTCCATCCAAACCATACCTTACCACTCAAATTACCTTAAGTACTTGTGCACTTTTAAAAGAAAATTTTCACATAAAAACCAAGTCCTTTTGGATGCTAATGTGAGTACCACCATTCAAGGAACCATTCCTCCTAAGTTGAAAGACCCGATTTTCCCTTACATCAATGTTGAACTAGGAGAGAGAAAAGTTGTCAAGGCCGTGTGTGACCTAGGTGCTAGTATCAATCTCATTACCTATTCTGTGTACTGCCAGTTAGGCCCAGAAGAGCTCCAACCCACATTTGTCAGACTTCAACTTGCTGATCGTAGCATTAGGGTTCCAAAGGGTATTTTAAAAGATGTTCTGGTAAAGGTTGAAAACTTCATCTACCCTGCTGACTTCATTGTCCTGGAAAACCATCCAAACTTAGGAAATAAGGAACAAACCCCAATAATCCTTGGCCATCCTTTCCTTACAACAATCAACTTTTTTATCCGAGTCTGAAATGGGAACATGACCATCACCTTTGGAAACATGATTCTAGACTTGAACATCTATAATGAAAGCTCACAAATAGGGGATGACGAGGACATTCATAATGTAAACATGATAGGAAGCATTGATAATGAATCCATAGAACATCAAGGAATATTTGATGAATGTTTAAGTCAGGATGAGATTGATTTCCTTTGTTCATATAAAGGAAGTTTATCTCCTTGGCTTGAATCATTTTCAAATTTCTCTTATGATGAAGTCTTAGGTCCAAAAATCAGTAAAATATTTCAAGAAACCACTTTCATGGAGACCACTCCAACTTACTTCCCTAAATCTGATCAAGCCAATCTAGTAGCTGAAACTTCTACATGTGGGGAATCAATCCTATCTAAAACTTTAGGAAATAAAATTGATCTTGATCCAATGTCCCAATATTCTGCTGAAATTCTGAACCGACCTGAGCTTGAATTGAAGGAACTTACCGCTGCACTCAAGTATGCTTTCCTAGGGGACAATCAAACACATATTATTGTCATTTATTCTTCTCTTGAATCCAATCATGAGAGGATGCTTCTAAATGTCCTTAGGAAACATAAGAAATCCATTGGTTGGACGCTATCTGATATTCCCGAGATTAGCCCACTTATCGGGACTCATAGGATTGTTCTGGAATCTGATTCAAAGCCATGTCGTCAACCTCAACGGTGAATCAATCCTAATCTCATGGAGGTAGTAAGGAAATAACTTCTGAAATTGTTAAAAGCTGGTATCATATATCCCATAGCTGAGAGTGAATGGGTGATCCCAATCCAAGTGGTTCCAAAAAAGGCTAGAATCACAGTGATAACCAATGAGGATGGAGAGATTCTTCCAACAAGGGTGAGTAGTGGATGGAGCGTCTGCATTGACTATAGGAAGCTAAACTCATTCACCAAGAAGGACCATTTCCCTTTACCATCCATTGACCAAGTCCTTGAGAGGGTGGCGGGTCATGCATTCTACTATTTCATAGATGGGTACTCGGGGTATAATCAAATTGAGGTCTCCCTAGAGGATCAAGGGAAGACTACATTCATATGTCCATTCGACACCTTTGCCTTCAAACGCATGCCCTTTGGTTTATGCAATGCTCCTAGAACCTTCCAGCGGTGCATGATGGGAATCTTCTCAGACATGGTAGGGGATTTTCTAGAGGTCTTCATGGATGACTTCTCTGTGTTTGGGGATACATTTGAGGGATGTCTGCAAAATGTGGAGAGAGTCTTGTCAAGATGTGAAGAAAATAGTCTGGTCCTAAACTGGGAAAAATTCCATTTCATGGTTAAAGAGGGACTAGTTCTAGGAAATCTGGTCTCAGGTATGGGGATTGAAGTTGATAAAGCCAAGGTTAACATCATTCGTCACCTTCCATCACCCAAAAATGTCAAGGAAGTGAGGTCTTTATTAGGACATGCTGGTTTCTATAGAAGATTCATCAAGGACTTTAGTTCAATCTCCCGTACCCTTTGTGATCTCCTAGTAAAGGATGCTCCATTTGTTTGGACAGAAAGCTGTGAGGGTTCATTCTCAACCCTCAAATCCTCTCTCACCTCTCCTCCCATTATGAAATCTCCAAATTGGAACCTTCCTTTCGAACTTATGTGTGATTCCAGTGACTTTTTTGTAGGAGCTGTGTTAGGAAAACGTTGTGATAAAACTCCTTATGTCATTTATTATGTAATAAAATCCTTAAATGATGCCCAAATCAACTACACCACTACTGAAAAGGAGTTAATTTCTATTGTGTTTTCTTTAGATAAGTTTAGGTCCTACCTCTTAGGATCCCCCATCACTGTGTTCACTGACCATTCTGCACTAAAATACCTCTTCCAAAAACAAGATGCTAAGGCTAGACTGATTAGGTGGGTCCTTCTCTTACAAGAATTTGACCTCACAATCAAGGATAAAAAGGGATTTGAAAATGTTGTAGCTGATCACATCTCTAGGATGGAATTGAAAGACAACTCAAATCGCCTTTCTGTGTCTAATTCATTTCATGATGAACACCTATACTCTGTGAGTGACTGCCCTTGGTATGCCGACATAGCCAATTTCTTAGTTACAGGAGTCATTCCAAAATTCTTAGGGACTCAAGCTCGAAGGAAATTCCTTTTTGATGTTATACACTATGTGTTTGATGATCCATACCTCTATAAGTTTTTCCCTGACCAAGTAATTAGGAGGTGTGTCCCAGAATCTGAACAAGAGTCTATCCTTAAATTCTGTCATAGTGAGGCATGTGGAGGTCACTTTACCTCTAAGAAAACATCTGCTAAGATTCTTCAATGTGGTCTCTTCTGGACCACCCTCTCAAGGGACTCCTATACATTTTGTCAAAGCTGTCCCAGGTGTCAACAAGTAGGGTCCATCCCAAAAAGGAATTAAATTCCACTCACTCCCATGTTAGTGGTTGAAATCTTTGACTGTTGGGGAATTGATTTCATGGGTCCCTTCCCAAACTCTAGGGGATATCTTTACATTCGCTTAGCTATCAATTATGTCTCCAAATGGGTTGAGGACATTCCTACAAAATCCAATGATCATCAAACTGTGATTAGATTTCTCAAGGAAAGCATCTTATATAGATTTGGAATTTCTAGGGCTATCATTAGTGATTGTGGAACTCATTTTTGCAATTGTCCATTCTCATCACTCATGGAAAATATGGAATTTCTCACAAAGTGTCCACTGCTTACCGCCCACAGACCAATGTTCAAGCTGAGTTAGCCAATCGTGAAATCAAACAAATTCTTGAGAAAACTATCAATCATTCTAGGAAATATTGGTCTAAGAAGCTCTTGGATTATCTTTAGGCATATTGTACATCATTCAAAACCATCCTAGTAATGTCACTATATAGGATGGTTTATGGAAAAGCATGCCATTTACCTGTTGAAATTGAGCATAAGGCCTTTTGGGAAATTAAGAAAATGGATTATGACCTCTCATTGTTTGGAACAAAAAGGAAATTAGATCTCAATGAACTGGAGAAACTAAGGATGGAGGCTTATGAAAATTCAAGGATCAATAAAGCTAGATTTCAAGCCTACCAATCTAGGAATATCAAGGTCAAAAAATTTTAACCGAGAAAACTTCTGCTCTTGTATAGTTCAAAACTTCATTTACACCCAGGAAAGTTAAGGTCTAGATGGTCAGGTCCTTTCATAGTGCATTATGTATACCCCCATGGGGCAGTAGAGATTCAAGATCCCACAAGTTGTTACATTTTCAAGGTCAATGGTCAAAGGTTAAAACCATTCATTGAATCATTCAATAAACAAGAAATAGAGGTTGAGTTATCTGAGCCAACCTATAAACCAGAAAAAAATTGATAGATTTAGGATCCATGTAGGGCTAGCGACATTAAACAAAGTGCTGCATGGGAGGAAACCCATGATTTTCAAGTTTCCTATCATTTTGTTGTTTTAATAAAATTTATATTTTAAATAGGATTAATTAATCATTTTTATATTTAAAAAAATAGAGTGTTGACCTGTTCTTCTATTATGAGTATGGATGGGTATGAAAGGGGAGCACCATATTCATCCGTGTCACGTGGTGTGATCCTTGAGTAATGCCTTACCCAGAAATTTAAAAAGAAAATAATGTATCATTAATTTATTTTATTTGAATGTTTTTGTAGGTTAAAAAAAAATACAAAAAAATACAAAAAAATAAAAATAAAAATATAATAATAATAATAAAAAGGGACACATCGTGGGTCGTGGGTCAAACCCCATCACAATCGGCGAACCCGCGGGGATTTGAACCCGGGACTGAAGGGAGACAGGGGCGCACACTTACCACTGACCTATGACTTTTTGTGCTTCCTTATTCTATAATTTTTATATATATACTTATATTTTAATTTCTTTATATATATATATATATATATTGTTTTGTTTTGTTTTGTTTGTTTTGTTTTTCCTTTTTCTACTAGGGAACTCTGCAAGTGACATGGATATCAAAGGATTAAAATGGAGCAATGAGAATTTTAACTTCAACCACCAGGTGACTTCATTCCATGATCCTCATTTTCAATTTCCTTTTTTAACTTTCATTATCTACCTCTACAACCTTCTAAATTTTATTTTCTTTAAACACCGGGGACAGTGTTATTTTAAGTTGGGGGGGAAGATAAAATAAAAAATGCTTTTGTGTAAAAAAAATGAATGATTTGAAAAAACAAATGTGTAAATGGAAGAAAAAATTCCTTTAACTTTGAACATGGTAATACACATTACACACTTTGAAACTGAATATCAAATAATTTAGCATGCCCTGATTCTAATTTTAATCCTTGTATAATTTCATGAGCATAGATTTTGGAAACTGTGGCTATCCAATGTGATATTTCATCATTTATATTTTCATCCAAATAAAAAAAGATCACAATGCACGTCCTTTGGATAGTGGGGTATTAGTTTGAGTTCATGGGGTCCCCCAAATAAATAGCATAGGTTTGGTGATAATTTTAGTTTTAATATGAGTATTCAATAAAAAAAATAAAAAAATAATAATAAATTTGCGCGTAGAGCAATGAAATGACCTAATGCGTGGCTTTAGACACTTGGGGATCGTGACTCCATAGTTGTCTGTCCTAGAGTTAGTAATTTTATCTCTATTTTTGGTAATTTGAATTTGTTTTTGACTGAGTTAACTCGAGATGATGCCCTAGTATGTGGGCTTCACTTGGTGACCTAAGTTCTTTGAGCCTGGGAGTCATTAGCAAAGTCTCGCTACAAGGGTTGACTCTTTTGAGTGCAATTTCAATTACCATGGAAAAATTTCAAAAACAAAAAAAAAACAATACAATATTTTTTTTTAATACTCATCTTAATATTGAAATATGATTCCACCTTGAGCTTCCGTCATTTTCCCCTTGAATAAAGATGAACCCCCATGTCTATTGTGATGCACAACACATCCTCGCACTTAATTGATATTGGATGAAATATGGAAATAAATTTGAACAAAGGAATGGGCTTGGGATTGAGATCTGCTTATGAAACTATCATGTATTAAAATATTTCTACAAGTTTCATGATTTTTTGGTATAGAAGTTTTTGGTGATCATTGTGTATTAAAATGTTTTTGGAAAAGGGAATTCGAATTTCATATTGTTGAGATATATTTTGCTCGGGACTAGCAAAACTCAAGTTGGGGGGGGGGGTGTGATTAGCCACTAAATGAGGATAATATTCATTGTTAATATATATAATATTCATGTGCTTTATTATTAATAAACACCATTTTAGTGTATTTTACACTTTGAACATCATTTCACATTATGATTGTAATTCTTTCTTAAAATGCACTATTATGTGGTACATTTTTTAACATCATTTAAAGTACCCAATGATTCATATGATTTTAAGGAATATAATTATACATATTTTAATTTGATATTTTGGGAAATTGATCTAGACTTCAATATGAACATGTTTTATTCAAGGATCAATGGAGAATTCATGGAATAAGATGGGGATATTTTGTGATGAAAGGAAACAATTCTGGAGAAGTCAAATTGGACACCAACCCACTGATGAGGATGTGGGGCCCAACATACTGGCCCAATGAATCCCAATATTCGTGGGATTATAGAATAAATTTATAGTAAGAAATCAATCTTCAAGATCCAATGCTAATTATGCCTCCATTGTCGTCATTTAGGCAGCCCAAATTAGAGATAAAATTCTGGGCCAGATTCTACGGCCCAGAAAAAATCCTACCAATATGATCATATATCAGAATCCACAACTCCAAATGGGCCCAAATTTTACAGTCGGTTAGAAGACATCCGGAGCTCCATTTTATTTTTATATGGACCACTCTGAGGCGGCCATATATAAGGTCTTCTAAGTGCATATGTTCAGTGGATGAAAGCTGGCTTCCACCTTGGGTCAAGTGTGGAAAAGACCAAGTTCCACAAGCTTTCCACCACCCTAGGCCTACCATAATCAAGTGGTATGCTTTGTACCATTGGAGGATCGACCCAAGGCTTCCAAAATTCCTATTTAAGGTAGTGGTGGTGGATAATTTTATCATCATTTATCTTTGTTTTCATCTTAATGTTATGCTGTCAATTTTTCTTTGTAACGTTCTTCATTCACATGTAAGTTATTTTAATTCATCCTAGTTTCTTAATAAAAGTTCTTCTTATCCTCTTATTCTGTTGTTCTCCATCTCAATTTGATACCTTTGCCTCAAGGTGTGAATTTATTCACACCAAATCTTGTGAAATTATTCACACAATGGTGGAGTGATCATTTTATTTTTATTGTTTTCTTTACTTCTCCATTTCCTCCCTCATGAGTCTACTTTCTGCTTCCATTGAAACCATAGAATCAATGGAGGGATAACCCACTTATGGGTTGATCCAAGGGAGTAGAAAGGGGCTGTATTGGATGTTAGTTATCACTCCATTAATGTCTAATCACTTCTTTTAATTGATATTTTTATTTGATGATTTTTAAACTCCATCGTCCTTGTTGAATTTAAGGCCACACACTTCAAGTGCTAATACGAACCTTTACCTTGAAGTGCTCAAAAATTTGATCATTCAAGTGTATAGGTGATTAGTATTAAAGTGTGTAGGTATTAAACCAGTAAGTGAGGATGTTGTTTGATCTTCTTAAATGAACCCATCTCAAATATTAGAAATTGAAATAGTTGAAAAAGAATTTCATCCAATCCACCCCGAGCGATAACCTAGGATCAACTCATTATTTTAAATTGAATTCACTTAAATCTGTTAGTGATCCTTTAAACCCATCTAAAATCAACCCAAGTTGGACACTTCATAGCAAAAAACAGTCCTTAGAATGTGTGTGTCTATAGGTTACTTCTTAGGTCTATGAGGATTCGACAGCCCAAGCTAGACTACAATAACCATTCTACCTTCATCTCTTGGGTAAATTTGAGCGTGAATCATTCACCCTGTGTGATGAACACAAGAATCCCCTTATATTACTAACATGGAATGAAACCACACCTCTTACTCTGTGTGATGAACATAGGATGCCCCATGTATGATCATAATGGGATGCCTCCTTCTCCCTCACTATGGGATGATCCTCCTCCTTCAGGTAGCTTCCATGTGTAATCCCCACACCATCCTCCCTCACCATGGGATGATCCTCCTCCTTCAGGCAGCTTCTATGCATAAGCCCCACACTATCCACCCTCACCATGGGATGATCCTTCTCCACCAGGTAGCTTCCATGCATAAGTCCCACACCATCCCTCATTGAAGCTCCTTCCGTGACATGAGCATCCTCACTGCATGACATTAAACTGCATGGACCAGTCCTGTAACACGACTTTAAAAGCAGTTTTATTTATAATTTATATCGTTTTTAAAAGATAAATATATAAATTTTGGAATTTAATTTGTTAAAATAAACTTTATTTTTAATTTATCATATCAATATTATCCTAAAATTAATTTTTGATATTTTTATGAAATAATCAATTTTTAGGTGAGTAATAAAAATAATAATTTTGCTAAAAACTATCACTTTTATAAAACAATAATAACTTAAAAGATTAAGAAACCATTTTAATATATAAATATATATTTAATAAGTAATATAAATAATTTAAAAATATTATTTTGAATTTAAAAAATAGTTTTTTTTAAATTTTGAATCTCAAGTAATATTTCACACTAAAACAGTTTTTACGTGCTTATAATAAAAATCAGACCTTATCACTTTTAGAAATTAAATAAAAAAATTATTACCTATTTGAGTTCAAAATTTTAATATTAGATAAAAATTTCAATTTCATTTTTAGGAATAAAGATTATAATAGTAATATTAGTGTTAATTACCTTGATAATGGTAAAATAATTATTTTTAAATAATTGTTTTATTAATATCATGTAATTTTTTATTTAATCATAAAAATTGATCTAATTTAAATTATGGCTCTAATATTAATTTTAAACCTATATATAATTATATTAAAACTCATTAAAATAGTAATAAATACTAAATAAGATTAAAGAACACATAATGGTTAAAATCCATTTTTCTACAAAAACTATTTTTTATGTATTTTATATTTTAATTTAAAAGTTAATTTTATCATATATTTAAATTGAATTGTATTTAATGGAGATTAATTTTAGGTTTAAAACATAAAAATTTGGTAATAAGGGTTACCTTATATTTTTTATATAAAATACAAATTACTTAGTAAAAAAATCAGTTACCAAGGTAAAAATAAAAATGTAAAAATATAAAAACCTATGGTAAAAGATTTGAAATATATTTAAAATGTAGTGACCCGACCCTAGTAAGCTCAGAGCCGGTGTCTACTAATATTAAATTGACACGATTACAAGGAATAAGATCCCAAAGGACTGATCATTTTAGTAGTCTCGGTAAACTAGATATATACATGAGTCTTGTATTACAAATAAATACACTAATTACAACATATATATTTTTTAGGATAAATTTATTCCCACTTAGAATATCCTTGCATATATTTCTTAGAACACTTCATGAAATCCTAGGGAAATAAACAAAGTAAGGGTGAGCTCAAATTCTCAATAATGGTCAAGTATATCAAAATCAATAATGAATCAATTATAATAGTCAATATGGAAAGGTAATAACTGATGAGACATTCCATGTAATAAATAAACTAAGAAGGAAGTGCATAAATAATATGTAAAGGTAAATAACTGAACAAAAATTCCATGTAATCAATAAACTGAGAATGAAAGTGAATCCATAGATAATGTTGACGTAATAATATAATGAATAATAACAACTGAATCAAAATTAAGGAAATACTTAATTATTGGACGTCATGTATCTAGCACATGGACCACTACTATTAGGATCTTTCACAAGACGATTTAATTCTATGGGTATAAAACCATATATTCTTCTTGGAAACAAACTTGAAGGGTTTGTCACCAACTAATATAGTCTCATGAGACTACCGATTCATCTTGGGGCTTACTTTAAACGGTCCCCAACCCATAGATATTGAATTAACCAGTCCCCAACCCATATGACTTGCATTGACTGGTCCCCAACCCATACAGTGCATGTCCAAAGAATTTAAATAAACAAAGTGACTTATCAAATATCTGTATTGAGTAAAGGATAAAAATTTATAAATATTTTCATAGTCAATAAAATAACAATTGAAGTAAACACCGTATGTAAAAATGATATATGGTTTAGGAAATAAGAATATCCATGATAAATGATATGGATAATTAGAATAAATTCAATGTTCAATGATCATAAGAAATTGAATATTTCAAGGGAACTAACAAAGGAATCAAGGTAGTGAATGATAATACTATCCTTGGTTAAAGGAATAATAAACTATGCAGAGGAAGAATAAGGATGGTATCAATATAACATATCCTAAGTAGAGTAAAAATAAAGGGTTGTTATCATTGATGAAATAAAAAATCTTTAAAAAACATTCTTGAGAAAAATATCCTTTTCATTTTGATTTTTTTTGAAAATAATTTTCTTTGAAAATCACTTTTAAAAACATTTTATTTAAAAATTAAACTTTTAAACTTTCAATGTAAGCTTATAATAAATTATGGTGGGTAAATACATACATTTTGTGTAAGGTAAAAGAACATTCCTTTTGCAAGGTAAAAAGGTTAGAAAAGTGGCTTGTTCAAAAAATGACAAGAATATTCCTTTGAAAAAATTCGTAAAAGACAAAAAGGGTAAAAATTTATTTAATAAATCATTTTTTAAAGGTTAAAATTTATTTTAAAACCTTTTTAGAAAATAGTTTTTTTAAAAGAAAATAGGTTATCTGACTAAAAAGTGAAATGAAGTCCGGATTTCATGAAAATATTTTCTATAAAATTTTAAGTACCAAAGAGTGAAAAAATGGTACTATTACTTAAAAAGGGTCATGAATAACCAAAGGATATGAGAATGAAATGGTTTATTTTAAAATGGTCATATAATTACCTTGAATGTAAATTCAAGTGTAAGCAATCCCGAATAAAATGAGACTGTGAAGTAAACCCTTGAAAAGACCATAACGTTGAAGTGAGACTCAACCAATGAATAGATTATGTGTGTAAAATGTAAATCCACATAAAACAAGTGGAAATAAAATAATAGATAATATAAAGTGATTACACACATAACCTTATAATATTAATGAAAATGAGTAAGTAATATAACCTAACGAAAAGCAATCAGGTTATGAAATTCGTTACCACTTCATAACTTTTAACTCAAATCCCCTTAGAAGAAATAATTAAAATTGAAAATCAAAATACCATGAATATAAAACAATTAACGATATAATATATCAAAATGGGTAGTAGATACACCACATAAAATAAGTAAGCGGTGAATATGAAATTTATCTCATAGATGTAGAAAGTGAGATGAAAATCCCTTACCCTGCATTTCCTTTTTGGGTGAATGTACTTTAAATTATTATATAATGGTTTTAAACATGTAAATAACTTATAAATAACCATATTAATATTTATAATATCATATATTAACCTCTTATATCATCTTATTACTTGTTTTTTTAGTAATCTTTCATTATTTTCACTATTTTGGGTGTTAATTGCCTAATTTCTAAAGTATGTTTTGACTTGTTACTTATTATTACTATTACTTAGATAATTATTTAATAATATACAGAATGTAAACCATGATATAATTATAATATATATCAATTATATATATATTTATAATAATCTATAAAGTTTGGATATAGAAAATGAAATGCACCATTCAGGGAGGTGGCAGGCCGTACGTACGCATGAACATTACTTTCATTTCCTTGTCATATTATAAAAGAATGAAAATTAAATGATAGATAGATATATATTTATATTATAATTCAAGTATCATATATATTTCATATATTTTACATAGGTTTATTAAAATCATTTTTATACATTCCATGTATAACGTGAACAAATTACATAACTTTGAGGAGGCTGTAGTCTACACTTCCATAAATGATGTTATCATATTCCCACAAAATGGAAAGCATAAAGTTAGGTGTTATATAAGAATTAAAGAAGCATAAATAAATTATAAATATGATATATATCATATATAAATATAATTTACATCATAATTCCCAACCATGAAAGGTGGTAAAGGAAAAACAAATGCCATCGTTTCGTGAGGTGGTAGTTTTCTGTACACATAAATGGTAGGTTCGTCACCCATTGGATGTAATTGTGTATAATTATAGGTTAAAAAATTATAATAAAAACATATAAGTATATTTAGGATACATTTTTTATTATATAAACATTTAATAATAATATTTGAGGGCTTGGATAATGAAAATAAAATAAAAGATCTTGTGGAAGGATGTTACCTCTTTTTCAGGTAACTCCTTTTGGTTTGCACCAAAGGGATTCCTTGGATATATTTCTACCGAAATTGAGGATTATAGGTTTAGTTAAGGTATTTTTATGATCTATTTGGACATATTTTGGTCATTCCAAAGTTTCTTGAGAGATGTGAGGTAGTGGGAGGGGTGAATGCCTTTTTATAGTGGAGGAGGAGTGACATTCTTGTAAATTTTTGATATGGGAATTACACCCACGTTTTTCCTATGTAAAGTGGATCCAATAATAAAAGAAATTATATAAAAGGTATTATAGGGTATAAATATTCCCATAAATATATTTTGGAACATGTGTATAGGTCATTTTGTCCCTTAAGTTTAAGGTTTAGTCCCTTGTTAAACTAAATTTTCTCTTGATCGCTGTAATTAATTTTAATCACATTCACTAATATTTTTGGTAAAAAACTAATTTTAACTTATTATAAATTATAAATTATTATTATTCCAAATATGGTATCCATTTTTCTAAATTCCAATTACAGAAGTGGCAGAAATTAATTTAAATTTAATCCCGTAGACGGGACGACAAAACGAGTTTTTAGAGTAAAATGTTCAAAAGTTTTCTAGGTTTTTATATTAAATTTCAAAGTGAAATTGATTCCAATTAAATAAATTGGATTAATTGATATAAAATTTATGTAATTTAAATTTAAAACCATTTAAAATATAATTTAAAATTATAAATAAATTAGATGAAAAAGCAGTTTTGAATTAAAATTTAATATTTTTCACTATTCATCAAAAAAATGAAACCTCATAGAAAAATACAAAAAATTCAACCTAAGTTAAATTTTATGTTCCTATTTAAAAAATTAATTTTATTTTGACATATTAAATTTATAAAAAATTTTAAAAATTGGATTTGAAAATAGGTTCTCCATTAAAAGGAGGTAAAAGTACCTTTATAAAGATATAGGGTTTTATACATGAATTTGGGTTTGTTCTTATCTTATGTAAATAAAATATATTGGATGAGTATCAAAAATATTTTATTGAATATATAATACATATATATTTCATTAATATCATTCACTAATTGTAATTAATTTAATTTATTAGGATGAAACACCTTTGTGAGCATTAAACATTTCCTTTATATTCAATTGGTTTTTATATTCACTTCTAATTAATTAGTAACCTATGAAATCATTTTATATTTTTATAAATAATAAATTTTCATAAGTTAGTTAATACTATTCATAACCACTTATTTAAAATCTAGTTTATATTTTATTATATTAAATAATAATATTTTATTAATATATTGTTGTTCGGTAAAACTTGGTATTGCATGTAACAAAAGTCATCAAAGAAACTCATTGTTGTGCATGACACACGATAACTCAATATCATGTACATTTCAAGCTATATCATTGATTAATTTTATTAAAATAGTAAATATATTATAAATTCACTGTATATTATATTCCCTTACATGATTGGTGTTGCGTGTCATATATTCTATTGAATACAATGTTCTTACTTTAGAATTTCAGGGCATTATATTCTCACCACCTTAATTAAATTGAATCCTCACAATTTTAAACTTGACCTTGGTGATAAATTATTTGATATTTCATAAGTTTAAATCCCACATCGTGAGAATAGTTTATAAAGTATCATCTAGAAAAGAGAGAATGGTGAGTACAAAGGCCACGTGGACCAACATACAACTAGGTCTCTAAGTAGAAGAACATTAGTAGAAAGTAGAGATACGTACATATAGGAAAAGTCTAAATATTTATAGGGAGTTATTGAGGCCATCAATCACAAACAAGTGAATGATAAATGGAAATTTTAGGGGCTTAAAACCATAAATATGTGACGATTCAAAACACCACCAGTTCAACAAAAAATAAGGTATTAGGACAATATTTTTTTTATAATTTTCCTAATATCGAGTAATTATTTTAATGCCTAAGAATATAAAGAAATATACTTACTTGATATGTTTCAATTTCATATGTAAAATTACATCTTTTTGGTTGTGCTTCGATCAAATTCTAATTCATCCCTTACTCCATGAAATGGATATCCTAAAATGAACCCTTTTTTTAAGCACTGAAATTTTCTTTTAAAAGATCATAATACCCATAAAACAAGTCATTATATTTGTCTCTAACTATTTTACAAAACCAATATGGTTAATAAATTAATCTCTAAACTTAAAAATTGATACCACTGGTTTATCATTAACATTTATTCATCAAATTGTTTAACTAAAAATAATGACATATTAACCAGGACATTACGTAGCCCAGAGGCTAGCATTAAACCCTTATCGTCCTTTGGTCATGGGTTCAAGTCCTGTGACCTTGCCAAACTTAATGGGTTATCACCTAACATACAAGTTTTCCTTTTCTAAAATCATATTAATATAATTTCCAAAATAAATATGATGGACATACTTAAAATTTAGTAATTAAATAACCTTTTAACCAAGGTTTTCAATACAACCTGAATATATAAATACTTTATTAATTTATTTTCACACAGTTCCTTACTTGGTCTAGGGTTTATCCTTTAGATTAGGTCACTTCCTAAAACTAAAAACCATAGTGTGAGCATAAATTATCATATCGGAAAAACCATATAGTCATTTTTAGAATGTCTAAATATTGACACATTATTTTCAATCTAAGAACCCTCAGGTTTAACCTAGGTAATTCATTTTAATTATTTATTCAAATCCTTCATAATGGTTTGTAAATAAAATTTAAATTATCCTAAACATATCCCATGGTAGTGTCAAACCAGGTGCGCAGTAAGGCCCATTGTTGTGTATTAGGTTACACCAAGTCAGGACCGACACACCTTGTCAGAGTTGTTACCCCTAGGTACATTTGTGCCAAAACCACATCCACTTGTAGTATCCAAATATGGATGTATTGTTAGGAAGACCCACACAATCTTTACCTTTACCAAAATTCTATAATGTTCTTCTATACTTATCCTCAAATTCTACCTTAGGAATATGTTCTCTAATCTATGTTTTCCTAAATATAGTTCCCAAGGTTTCTACTAAACTTCCTTTGATACCAACTATAGAAAACTGATCCTAGTAAGACTAGAGATGGTGTATAATACCATTACATTGGCATGATTATAAGGAATCAAATCCTGAAGGACTGATCAATTTAGAAGTCTTGGTAAACCAGATACATACATGAATCTTGTATTACAAATATATACACTAATTACAATATATTTTTTTTCCTTTTGAGGATAAATTTATTCCCACTTAACATATCATTGTATATCTTTCTTATTATACTTCATGGAATCCTAGGGAAAGAAACAAAGTCAGGGTGATCTCAAATGCTTAGTAAGGGTCAAGTATAGTAGAAAAAATAATGAATCAATAAGAATAGTCAATATGGAAAGGTAATAACTGACGACACATGACATGTAATAAATAAACTGAGAAGAAAATGTGTAAAAAATATGAAAAAGTAAATAACTGAACACACATTCAATGTAATCAATAAAATGAGAATGAAAGTGCATCCATAAATAATGTTGAAGCAAAAATCTCATGGATAATAATAACTAAATCAAAATGAAGGCAATGCTTAATTATTAGACGTCATGTATCTGGAACATAAACCACTACCATCAATACCTTTCACAAGATGGTTTAAGTTTGTGGGTAGAAACCTTTCTATTCTTCTTGGAAAAAAACTTTAAGGGTTTTTCGCCAAATAATTTCATATCATGAGACTACCGATGCATCTCGAGGCTTACTTTAAATGGTCCCCAAACCATAGGGCTTGCATTAACTGGTCCCCAACCCATAGGTCTTGCATTAACTAGTCTGCAACCCATATAGTGCATGTCAAAAGCATTTAAATAAACAAAGTGCCTTATCAAATGTCTGTATTGATTGAAGGATACAAATTTATCAATATTTTTCCAGTCAAGTACATAATTGTCAAATTAAACACCATATGTAAAAAGGATATGCGTTTTAGGAAATAAGAATATCCATGATAAATGATATGGATAATTAGGAGAAATTCAATGTTCAATGATAATAGGAAAATGAATATTTCAAGGGGACTAAAAAAGGAATCAAGGTAGTGAATGAAAATACTATCCTTGGTCAATGTAATAATAAACTATCCAAAAGAAGAATAAGGATGGTATCAATATAACATATCCCAATTGGAGTAATAATAAAGGGTTTTTGTCATTGATGAAATAAAAAGATATTTAAAAACATTCTTGAGGAAAATATCATTTTCATTTTGAAAAACATTTTGAAAATAATTTTCTTTGAAAATCAATTTTAAAAACATTTTATATAAAAATTAGCCTTTTAAACTTGCAAAGGAATATTCAAAGAAATAATGGTGGGTAAATCCGTACATCTTGTACAAGGTAAAAGAATATTCCTTTTGCAAGGTAAAAGGTTAGAAAAGTGCCTTGTTCAGAAAAATACAAGAAGGTTCCTTTAAAAAATTTCATAAAAGATAAAAAGGGTAAAAATGTATTTAATAAATCATTTTTGGAAATGTTAATTTTTTTTGAAAATCTTTCTAAAAATAGTGTTTTTTATAAGAAAACAGGTTCTCTGACTAAAAAGAGAAATGAAGTTAGGTTTTCTTGAACACATTTTCTAAAACTTTTAAGTAAAAAAGAGTAGGAAAATGGTACTATTACTTGAAAAGGGTCATGAATAACCAGAGGATAATAGAATTAAATGGTTTATTATACAATGTTCATATAATTTCCTCAAATGGAAATTCAAGTGTAAACAATTCTAAATAAAATGATATTGAGAAGTAAACCCTTGAAAAAACCATAACATTAAAATGAGACTCAACCAATGAATAAATTATGTGTGTAGAATGTAAATACACATAAAACAAGTGTAAATACAAAAATATATTGTAACATGTGATTACACACATAACCTTATAATATTAAAAATAATAAGGAAGTAATATAACCCAATGAAAAGGAATCAGGTTATGAAATTATTTACCACTCGGTAAATTTTAACTCAAATAACCTTAGAAGAAATAATTCAAATTGAAACTCAAAATAACACGAATATAAAACAATTCATGATATAATATATCAAAATGTATAGTATATACACCATATAAAATAATTAAGTGGTGAATATGAAATTTATCTCACAGATGTAAAAGTGAGATTAAAATCCCTTACCTTGTGTTTCCTTTTTGGGTGAACGTCCTTTAAATATATGTATAATGGTTGTAAAAATGTCACTAACTTAAACTATAACCATACTAATATTTATAATATCATATATTAACTTCTTATAATATATTTTTACTCATTTTTGGCAATCTTTTATTATTTTCACTATTTCAGGTGTTAATAGTTTCTCAAATATGTTTTGACTTGTTACATGTTGTTACTATTACTTAGATCATGATTTAATCATCTAAAGAATGTAAAACATGATTTAATTATCATATATATCCATTATATATGTATTTAGAATAATCTATAAAGTTTGGAGATAGGAAATGAAATAAACCATTCATGGAGACGGTATACCATACGTACACATGAACGCTACTTTCATTTCCTTGTCATATTCTAAAAGAATGAAAAGTAAATGAAATATATTTATATGTATATTATAATTTCAGTATCATACACTAATAGAAATTAAGGCTATATCCATAGTTTGAAATCGTGTCTATAAGTCCAAAAACCGTGGCTATAAGTTATAGCCACGGTACTATGGACCATAGCTGGTATTGGCATGGCCATAGGGAAAGGCCTATAGCCACGATTTCAAACCGTATCTAAATACCTATAGATAGGTTTGAAATTGTGGATAAAGGCCTATATACACGGTTCAAACTGTGGCTATAGACCTATAGCCACGATTTGAAACCATGGTAGAACCTTAAGCCACATAGGGACTATAGCCACGATTTGAAACCGTGGATATAGGCCTGTAGCCAGAGTTTCAAATCTTGGAAATATGCCTATATCCATGGTTTAAAACTGTGGCTAGAGGCCTTCCAATTTCATAAAAAAAACAACCCCACAGCCCCTTGCTCCCCCTACAACCCCTCCTTTCCCCCTTGGACAGACCCCTAGCACACCCCCTCCCCCCTTGCACACCTCCACTCTCCCCCTAGATAGACCCCCTTTCACCCCCTAGAAATCCTTTCCCCCCCAGACACCCCCTGGACCCCTCTCCACTTGAACACGCCTCCCCCCCTAGACACCCCCTTGGACACCCCCACTGGACACCCCCACTGGACACCCTCACTGGACACCCCCTGAACACCCCCCTTGGACACCCTCTGGACACCCCCTCCCCCTAAACACCCCCCTAGACACCCCCCTGGACACCCCCCAATAGACACCCCCCTGGACCCCCCTGGACACCCCCCTAAACACCCCCCATGGACACCCCCCTGGACACCCCCACTAGACCCACTAGACCCCCCCCCGAACACCCCCTTGGACACCCTGGACACCCCTCTCCCTAGACACCCCCTAGACACCCCCTGGATATCCCCCACTAGACACCCCCTTGAACCCCCCCCGAACACCCCCCGGACACCCCCCGGACACCCCCTGGACACCCCCTACTAGACACCCCCTGGAAACCCCCTAGACACCCCCCTTGGACACCACCCTAGACACCCCCCACTGGACCCCCTTGGACACCCCCTTGGACACCCCCCGGACACTCCCCTGGACACCCCCTTGAACACCCCTCCCCACTAGACACCCCTTCGAAACCCCCTGGACACCCCTATGCATGCATATACATGAAAACATGCATATTAAGAAAAGGCAAGAAGAAAAAAAATGAAAACTGTAAAATGAGAGTGTATAAAATATTTTTTCTAAAAAAATATAAAGATACAGGATTCAAAAGTGAATACCTGGGGATCAACTATCCAACCATGATACATAGCAATGTCCATAAGATCGAATATTGCACACTCAGGAGTAAACTCAAAATCATCAATTCTGCAAGAATGGTGTATTCCAAGTCAATTTGATTAAAAACACAATAAATGGTTACTAATGTCTTGAAAAAAAAAGGTATAAAATAACCATCACCTCCTGAATTTTATATTCACGTCAATATTGGTTGCTAGTCATGGAAGCAAATCAATTTCATCGGCTATGTTTTGTTGCTGGTTCTCTGTATAGCATGCATCCCTATCCTGCATACCAATACAAGTCATCAAAATCAATAAATTTTCGAAAAGGAAAATCTATCACCAAGAAAAAAAATAGGAAGACAAACTCTCTTTTGATCTCTTTCACCTGCATATATTCAAAGCCCCCAACCCCCCTCTTGGACAACCCCCCTCCCCTTGCACCCCACACCCCTACCCCCTCCTTGCCCCCATGCACACTGCCCTCAGCCCCCTTCACCCCCCGGACACCCCCCTTGGACACCCCCCTTGGACACCCCCCTTGGACACCCACCTCCTGGATATCCCCACTCCCCCTACACCCTACACCCACACCCCTTTCCCCCCTCCCCGCCCTCCTGAACACCCCCCTATACAGCCCCCCCCGACCCCCCATCCTGGACAACCCCTCTCCCCCCTACACCCCCACACCCCCTTCCCCCCTCCCTGCCCCATACACACTACCCCCAACCCACTTCACCCCCCGAACACCCCCTTGGACCCCCTCCTAGATAGCCCCCCTGTACCCCCACACCCCCTTCCCCCTCCCTACCCCCTTCCCCCTCCCCCTACACCCCTTCCCCCTGCACACTAACCCATACCCTTAACCCCCCCTCCTAGACACCCCCTACTGGACACCCCACCCCCTCCCCCTGGACACCCCCACCCCTCCCCCCTGGACACCCCTCCCTCCTAGACACCCCACTCCTGGACACCCCCTCCCCCTCCCCCACACCCCTACCCCCTCACTGCCCCTACACACTACCCCCATTCACCCCCACTACCCCATGCACACTTCCCCCTACCCCCTTCACCCTAACTTCCCCCAACCTTCACACCCACTTCCCCCCACCTGCACACCCCCCACCTATACCCCCACTGCCCCCATCCTGGACACCCCCTCCCCCTGCACTCCCACACCTCTACCCCCTGCACACTACCCCCTACCCCCTTCACCCCCACTACCCCCTACACACTTCTCCCTTGCCCCCTTCACCACAACTGCCCCCCAACCTTCACCCCCACTGCCCCACCTGCACCCCCACTGCCCCCACCTACACCCTCACTATATAGTAATAATTATAAGAAAAATCCTATAGAAATTACATCAATAAATAGAAAGGTAATACAAAAGTATAAGGGGAAAAATAATTTCCCTAACATAAAGGAAACAGAGGATTGAACCTAATAACCAATATAAAGGAAATAGAAAGGTAGATATTGGATCAGGTTACTAGGATCTGAACACCAAACATGTTCAACACCACCGTGAACTGCTAAGCTCCACTAATACTAGGTCCACTAAATTCAAATCCAATATTTCTACCATCTGTAAAATACATGAAATGTATAGGAAAATCCCATGTATGTATGTTGTATATACATACCCCATACTACACCCAAATAACTAAGAGGGAGAAAACAAAATAAAATGGTTGGATCAACCCATAAGGTAAGATGGTAATGAAACCCAATTCCAACAGCTATCCAACACATCAAATCTAATGTCTAAATCATAACCATAATCTATTATGAATCCCATCACTAAGACTTACCCAACTATTTCATAAATAATCCCACATATCTCTTAATGTCTTACACACCTCATCCTAAGACACATATAATGAAATTAATCTAAAAAGAAACATTTTTCCCTCTCTTATTCCCTCAAACTTCTCTCTACCCAACCCAAAACTGAAGGAAATTGTCCTAGGGGAGGAAAAAGGATTGAAAAGTAATGAATACTCTCAAGTGACTAATAAAAACTCTTAATCTCACATAAATATGATAATTATACCTCATCTAAACTAACCTTTTTAAATGTAAATGAAGGAACTGTCATTCTAAGAATGAACCAACCCTCAAATTCATCTCAAGAGAACGAGCCTTAGAAAAGCATTTCCATGTTATTGAATCTATAGTTCCTGTATTTATTTTAATTTACATTATATTATCATTATTAAATCAATTATGTTACACATATGATTCAACATAATATCATCAATGAAATATTGCATCATATATTCAATAAATAATAACTGAAGATAGTATAATTAAGAATCCAGTTAAAATGTCATCTTTCCATACACTTCATCATCATTTGGGATTTTAGTTCTTCAATTCCTTTTCAAAAATACTTACCATTTCCCATAAGATAACACATAGTATTGCTAGTATATATATTCATCATTTCATTATAATATATTGGTATAAGGATATCATGATTTTAAAGCAAAAGTTAAAGTAATAAAACATTATAACCATAAAGGCATGATAAAAATGAAAATGTGGAATTAAAAAAATCATAAACATACAACATCCACTACCCTCAAACCAAACTCACAACACCAAACCCAAGATAAGGGAGTTATACATGGACTATAAAAAAGCATAAAAATAAGCCCATACCCCATACCAAAACAAAAATATTAGGCCCCCGAGAATAATATGGTACTATAAATTAATAAACTAAATAGAAACCCATCCCATCAGAATAAACCATCTCCAATGATATTGAGAGAAGAGTGTGATCTTAACATTTTATAATAAATTTTAGAAGCTCGGTGAAGTGGTATATTACCAAAGGTTAAAGTGGAACACGAATTCATGGATTATAAGTTTTAATGGGAGGATTTCAATCTAAGAATTATGGTCATCTGAGACATTTTCCTCTTTTAAAAACTCATTCAATTCCTTTTTAATTTATATTTAACCAAGCATGATGATTTTCATCATATCACAATGAAAAATCCAACTTTGAATCTGAGTTAGCGATTCTGAGTTCGTATGATAACATATGTGACATCTCGAATCATGGAGGTTTCTATAACATTTATGTAAATTATATTCATGTGGGATTTAGAGAATAGAAAATCTGAAAAATGAAATATAATGTTCTAAGAATTCATGAGGGGATAATTTTGAGAAGTAGAACTAATACACTACAGTATCAAAGAAGAATTACTATAAATAACCATGTGATATTTATATGATAGGAAGAGGAAGAAGATCATTATATTGAGTCTATTTGTAGGCTCATATAATCGTATATGATTATTCTACTAAAGGAGTTCTTTATTCTGGTTTATATAATGATGCATGTAACATTGAATAAATATGAAAATATAAAGGTGAGTTTGACCAAAAAATTTTATGCATTATTCAATCATCTTAATGATTTTTATGAAGACATGAAAGTTCTTGGGGAATATATTGTTGACACCAAGATTCTAAAATAAATCACGAGGAGAATTTAACGATGGTTTAATCCCAAAGTTTCTATACTTGAAGAAAAGGATCCAATGGATGTATTTATTTATATCCTTCAAATCAAACATGTCACATATAAAATAGGAAATGATGATAATGATACCATAGAAAATAAAAAATCATAGGAAGTTTTATTTAAGTAAACAGATACATTCTTTATTAAAGTTGTTCCAGAAGAAGATGAGGTAAAAGATGTGATATGAATTTTTCCAAAAACCCAAAGAGGGGAAGATGAAAATTCAAAGGCAAGATTCCAATTTATTGTTTCCAATGTGTCAAAGTTAGTCACATCATTTCCAAGTGTTTTAAAAACCTTCAAGATTATGGTGATGAGGTGTTCATGAATTTTTTTTTATTAAAAGTGATAAAACTAGGAGCCAAAATGAAAATTAATCAAGAATAAAAATATTCAGTCTCATGAATATAGAAGTTCAGATGAATCTAAATCAGAAGAAGTTGATAATTGTAGGTACCATGGTTAAGATGCCTTATTGAATTTTATTGATAGAACATTAATTGGCAATAGTGATAGTAATAACAATGATTTATTGGGTGAGTTGATCTGAAAGTGTTGTTTGAGGTATCCCTTCAATAAAATCACAAATAGAGGGATAAAGCCATGAAATAAAATGTATTATTTCCTAAACCAAATCTCTATATACAGCAATAAGAGGTTGAGAAATCAGAAATGATAGAATAGATTGAAAAATTGAAAATTGGAATTTTTGGTAACTTAGAAAATGAGTGGATCTCAATCTCAATGTGGAGGAATGAGAGTGAATCAATGATGGTTTAGACAATAATATAAAATAATAGGTTAGGAGGGATGAATAACATGATGTAGAATTTAGGGTTTGGTGGTGTAAGTGTAATGAATGACAACGACTCTTTACACCTGACATGAAATTTGGTTACTCAAAGAAACAAGTTCTAGTTGAAGAAAAATATATCCCAGGAGTTTTTTATAAAGTGATTATTTCCATTAAAAAGGTGTGTTACCATAAAAACAAAGGGAAATATAATATTTAATGTGATAAAATAGAGTATAAAACCACACCTCATTCCATAACATGGGCCTAAAATATATAGAGGAAAGTGAAATTAGGATAATATTAATAGCCTAAATATAAAGCTGTCAGAAATGGGAGAATGACACAAAATATTAGGTGTTTTTATTATAAAAAATTTAGACAAATAAAATATGATTTCTAAATGGAAAATTATTTTTTTAGAGAGAAACAAAACAAAAAAATAGGCAATATTTTTTCCATCATAAGCTTATTATTTTAACAGTTATTGTTTTTGGTGTGATGGATATAGACACAAGGATGAATACTATGCCAATAGGGTACAATGAGAGGTGACTCCTGAGACCCATAAATGAGGATATCAGTAGCTTAAAACATCTTCCAACACATATAAAAAAATGTTTTTTAGTTTTTCACGATGAAAGGGAGTGTTCTGAACAAAAAGATCCTCATAAGTATCAAACATCAGAGGAAGTTCTTCAATGGTCATAGAAGAAGATGAAATGGTATCAGAAGGAAAATGTATGTAATGTTTCATTGAATTATATATACATTCCCAATTTTTGGTTTTTGGATAGAAGATGTACCTCACACAAGATCTGAAATAAAAATCTTATTACAGATATCAAATATGATAAAGGTGGATTGGTTCTGTTTTCCAGTGATGAATAAATCATGATCATTTAGTCTGAAAAGGAAAAATTTAGTGGAATATATCTTTGGAATACAAGAGTGTGATTGAAATTATGATTTTTTAGCCTATAGTTTTGTATTATGATAACAATAGTGAGATTAAAATCACAAATAAACCCATAAAATACCATGGAGGGTAGTGTTTATTGGAAGCGTTGGGGAGGAGGGCGCCACAGTGAGTCAAAAAAATCTTTGGAGATGCTCGTGGTGTCTCAAATGATAGAATAAGGGGTAAGGATTAAAATGGAAAACATAAATGCAATAATGTCAACCAAGCTATATAAGCATAAACTACCACTGTGAGTTTTCACAGACAGCGCACCTCCATTGGAGGGGTTTTATTACAAAACCATGACTTGTTTATCAAACGAAACAATTATCCTAACTAACACTTACTCAAGAATTAAAATTTAATATAAACAAAGATAACTGAGAAGGAAAATAAATGCAATTTAAAACATTCTTGAATTAAAGAGGTTGGGAGAGGGACCCGACCACAATGAAGCCAAGCCACACTCGGCACTTGACACTTTTATCAGCAACAACTCTAAGCTTCTCCATCCATCCTTCAGACATATGCACCTTTTCATATACATAAGGATGTCCTAACCCCTATGCACGTGTCTGCATGGCCTTGAACATGAACAAGAGGATCCTTATATATATGCTCACATGCATAATCCCGTTATCACCCACACACGTATGCATTTTACATATATATACATAAGCACACCTAGCCCCTTATATGTAATTACACTGCCATGGGAAAACATATATATAATGAGAGAACTTATTATATATATGCTTACCAATTCATACGCGATGAGTCTCCTTCAACAAGAGGCTCGAATCCACCTCAATGAGATCCAAAACACACTACAAAAATACAAAAAACCCAAAAAATCACAAAATCCCTATTTAAAATTGGGCCAAAGAATAAAAACAGAAGAAACCTTACCCGAATCTGATGTCGAACTCACTGCCTTTTATGGAGGTGGATATAACCGACCTCATCATAAGAAACCACCTGTAAGGAAATATTGGGAAAAGAAGTGATATATAAAGAATTCTTAAATACATGTGCTCAGTGTGTCAAATGTACATGGTAAATGATACATGACTTCAATATGAACATGATCACAAGGATATTATTATTAATTACATAAACATAATATAATCCAAATGATCAAGATAATTAGTAATATAAAGGACACCAACCTCAAATGATAATCCATAAATTGATATCAAGCTTGTACCAACCACCAATGATCCTTATATCCCCTGTATCATCCATGAATACATATGAATCAAACAACAAAACATTTTAAAATTAGAACTACAATCGGTATAATTGATGCTAAAATCACTGGGTAATATACTACACTCAGGCAACAAGCCAAGCATGGGGTCGACTCTGGACACCCACCCAGACCTAAGAAACACAAAAAGTCAAATTTATCAACCCAAAAAAACTTAAAATCTCAGAAAACTTCATGAAAAACCCTAAATAAATCCATTGAGTAGTACACCTAAACTAAAATGACATGTAATAATGAGATTTCGAGATTTCTAAGTCTCCTATATATGCCGCACATGAAATCCCCATCATATAGAAGTGATCCCACCTTGGGTTTAAAAAACAATACCACCACAATTTTAATTAAACCCGTGGCTATAAACTAAGCTATAGCCACAGACCTATCTTTGGTTTGGTTCGTTTTAGTGGTATAGGGAGACATGAGTTGTCTTTCTTCAATTAAGGTAGTGATTTTTCTTTCATCATGGAAATGATACCTATGGGATCATGGGTGATTATGTATTTTTTAGTATACACCTAATGGATCATCCAAAATGTTGGGAGTATGTCTTTTATTTTTAAGGTTGGAAAGTGGAAATAATATAAGGATCACCCCCACCCCACCCGCACCCCCACCTACAACCCCATTCCCCCTACACCCCCACCTGCACCCCCACCCCCACTACCCCATGCACCCCCACTTGCAACCCCACTGCCCACTGCACCCCCCACCTGAACCCTCACACCCCCACCTACACCCCCCCACCGGCACCCCCACCGCCCCCAACACCCCCACCTGCACCCCAACACCCTTGCACCCCCACCTGCACCCCCACTGCCTCAACACCCCCACATGCACCCCCACTACCCCTGGCACCCCCACATGCACCCCCACTACCCCCTACACCCCCACCTTCACCCCCTTCCTCTACCCCCAACACCCCCTTCCCTACCCCCAGCACACCCCCTACCCCCTACACACCCCATGCACCCAACACACCCCTCCCCTACCCCCAGAACACCCCTACCCCCTGCCCCTCCCCTGTACACCCCATGTACCCCCTGCACACCCCCTTCCCCCTACACACCCCCTGGCCCTTGTAAAAATAAATTCTTGTTATATTTTGACGAATATATTGGAATTATTTGTCATGTTTTATTGGATGGGAATTTATTTGAAAGTTAGTATGGTGGTTTTTATTAGTTTAATCAATGAAATATTCAAATTTATGATCATTCTAATAATACATTGAAAAATTCTTTAGAATAAGATGTATTTGAAATTTATATCACTACAAGCTTTCCAAAGACATGTAAATAAAGTTCAAAGAACTTTATGGTCAAAAATCTATCTTGATGAAGGTAATATGGGTTGTTTCTAATAATTATCATTCAATTAATGAATAATTTCATTTGTCTAAAATTAAAATGAAGAATATCAAGAAGAGGGACACCAAGAAATTGGATACTCCAAACTAGTTAAAAAATGATTCATTGTGCATATTTGTTTCTAACCATATATAAGGTGCTTCATGAAAAACTAAAAAATAAAGATTATATATCACTTAAATATGTTAAATATGGAGAAACCACATAATGTGGTAAATCTAGAAATTGTTGGTACAAACCACAAGAGAAAATTAAAGTCTTGGAAAATGAATTGAAAGTTTTGAAAGTTGAAGAATAAATGAATTGTGATCTCATGGAAGAATTTAGGTAAACCATCTAAAATATAGGAAAGAAAATGTAGGGAAGAGTGATATTATTGAGTCACTTGTTCAAGAAGTAAAGCATATAAATGAGGATAAAACATGAGATATCCATGATCGTCTCTAAGGAACGGTATGCTGAACAAATTAAGATAACATAAATTGAAAGGAATTATCAAATTCATAATTTAGAAGGACAACTAGAGGAGAAGGAGATATGGATTAAGAATCTATAGTATGATCTTTATATCATAATAAGGATTCAAAAAACTAAAGAAACTCATTTGAAAACTATAACTAGTATTATGAAGAACAATAATAGGATTTCTACAAAAATGCAGTATATATCTAGTATAACTCATGTAAGAGGAACTCAAAAAAATATGGTAATGAAGTGATAACACTATATGAGTGTGCATAAGGAATATAGGGAGTTCAATGGTAAGGAAACATCTACTATAACCAGAGGACAATATCCTGTAGATCATTGATCAACATCAGGTTTTTGTAAAGAAATATCCACCATCAATGTCTAGATATACCATGTCAATAATGTGCATCAGGTATTTCTCATGGAAGAGATCATGAACATGGTCTAAATTTGGTGGAAATTATATGTGGATAGAATACTCACATTCCCCTCATAGGATCCTGAATGTACTAATGACCATTGGGGATAGCTTGATACCCCATTAAAGCCTTTATAATACTCATCATGGGGAGAAATTCAAGAAAAAATGGTCCCTATAGTCAAACTCCAAAGGTCGGAGATGTAAATCTATGTGAGATATCTATCTCCTCTAGGATGTCCTCATATCCTCAACATTCACTTGTTATTTCATTTCCATACCTTTCACAATCTTCATTCCATTAAGTTCTATCTCACCAATCAAAGTCCAACAAAATTTTGACATGATGGGTCTCTCATATATATCTTTTAAAGGTTCCATACTGATTTTAGTGTGATTTATTTTATTATAAGAAAACATTACCAATGGGAATTGACCCCCACATCTATCCAAAGTCATAAACAAAGGATATAAACATATCCTATAATACCAATATAGTGAACTCACTCTACCAATCGATTTGGGGTTTAATTTCTATTCTCTTTATCGAATGGGTCCCAAAATCATCTTGAAAGACTCTAAAAAAATGTGATAGTAACTGAGAATTATATTCATAGATAGTCATTGAGGGTACCACTTGAAGTCTAACGATAACCCCTATATAAAACTACCCAAAGATATCAACTGAAAATTTCTACCCAATTTGATGAAAGTATTCCAACTTATTAAGTTGGTCAAAAATAACTAATATAGCATCACAACCTATCACTATCTATGGATTATGCATCATAATATCAAGAGATATTTAATCCCACTACCACTCTATGATCTCAAGAGGAAATATTCAGCCTTCTGACACATGATGATCAAAATTAACTTGATAACGCTTGATACGTAAATATATAAGCTTGATGACAACCCACTTTATGGAATCCCCCCAAAACATGTTCAGATATTACATTCCCCTGATAGAAACCTCACAGACCTGAAACATTAACATTGATATATTACCATAAACTAGTTCTCATGTAGAATATAAAGGAACATCCTCAAATAAATCTTACCAATGCAAATCAGAGAGGCCAACGATCTGAAATCAAAGAAATCCGGTGGCAGAAATCGTATGGATATGGGGTGGCTATGTCGGAGGAGAAGGATCTCTGGGAGGTGTGGAGGCCGCATCAGAGGAGGAATGTGGAAGTTGGTGTAGCTGTGTCAAATTAGCATTGAGCAGCGGAGATCCACGGTGGAGGAGGAGGGTAGCGGTGAGGTGGGGGGGGGTCATCGGAGCTGTGTAGACATGGAGGTAGGGAGGCAGCGTAGGCGGGGATGTGGCCTGGGAGCACCAGAGCCACGTCGACAGGGATGTGGGGAGGCCGCGTTGGATGAGGGGAGGAGAGGGAGAAGGAATAACGGGGGAGGTATTATGGGGGAAGGAAGAAATGTGATATACGAGGCATCACGAGTGAGGGAGGGGGATGGGGAGGAGTAATCCCGAGGGGTGGGGGGTATAGACATGACCATCCTTAGGGTCGTGGATTTTGGTTAGATATAGACATGGTTTTTATAAACCATGGATATAAATTTGTGGCTATATCCTAGATTTATAGTAGTGATATATATGGCATATATGTTACATAGGTTTATTAAAACAATCCTTTATACATTCCAAGTATAGCGTAAACTAATCACACCACTTTGAGGTGGTAGTACACATTTCCACAAATGATGTTATTGTATTCCCAAAAAATAGATTGCATAAAGGTATATGTTATATAAGAATTATAAAATAATAGAGACATTATAAATATTATATATATCATATATGAAAAAATTCCTATCATAATTCTCTACCATGAAAGGTGGTAAAGGAAAAACGAACGACATTGTTTCGTGAGGCGGTAGTTCACCGTAAACATAAACGATAGGCTCGTCACCTATTAGACGGAAGTGTGTGTAAGTGTAGGTAGAAACCATATAATAAATAAAACTCAGTATATTTAGGATTCTGAGGTTATGATATAATCATATAATAAGAAGATTTGAGGGGGTGGAGAATGAAAATAAAACAAAGGAGCTTGTAGAAGGATGTTAACTCTTTTTCAGGTAACTCCTTTTGGTTTGCACCAAAGAGCTTCCTTGGATTGATTTATGACCAAGGTGAGGCTTATATTTTTAAGGGAGGGATGTTGAAGATATATTTGGGTATATATTGGTCGAGTAAAAGTTTCTTGATAGGTATGAGTAAGTGGGAGGGTTGAGTGCCTTTTATAGTGGAGGGGGAGTGACATTCTTGTAAATTTTTGAAAAGGGAATTACACCCACGTTTTTACTATGTTAAGTGGATCCAATAATGGACCAAATTATATAAAAGGGAGTATAGTGTCAAAATATGGATATAAGATGGATTTTTTACAAGTTTCTAGGTCATTTTTCCCGTAATTTTAAGGTTTAGTTTGTTGTTAAGCTAATTTTCCTCTTAATCACTCTAATTAATTTTAATCACATTTACAGATATTTTTGGTCAAAAAATAAGTTGAAATTATTATAAATTATAAATTATTATGATTAAAAATATTGAATCCATTTTTAAAAATTCTAATCACATAATTGGTAAGAATTAATTTAAATTTAATCCCGCAGACGGGACGATAAAGTGAGTTTTTAAAGTAAAATGTTCAAAAGTTTATTAGGTTTTTATATTAATTTTCAAAGTTAAATTGACTCTAATGAACTAAATTGGATTAATTTATATAAAATTTATCTAATTTAAATTTAAAATTAATTAAAAATATAATTTAACATCATAAATAAATTAGACGAAAAAGTAGTTTTGAATTAAATTTTTGTATTTTCACTATTCATCAATAAAACACCTTTGTGAGCATTAAACATTTACTTTATATTCAATTGGTTTTTATATAAATTTATAATTAATTAGTAACCTATGGATTCATTTTATTTTTTTATAAACCATATATTTTTATAAGTTAGTTAACAATATCCATAACCACTAATTTAACTACTAGGTTATATCTTATTATATTAAATAATAATGTTTTATTAATATATTATTGTTTAGTAAAACTTGGTCTTACATATAACGAAAGTCATATAAGAAACTTGTTGCTGCATGCGATGAACACTAAATTAGTATAGAGTGCATTTAAATCTATATCATGGGTTAATTTTATTAAAATAGTAAATATATTATAAAGTCTGAGGATATTATATTCCCTTACACACTTGGTGTTACGTGTCATACACACTATTGAATACAATGTTCTTACAATAATTTCAAGGCGTTACATAAAACATGTGAGAAAATTATTGGATGAGTATATCTTGAACCAATATAACCCCACATTCCATTATTATTAAATTTTGGGGCCATTGACAAAGGAATAGTGTATTGATATCATGGAAGTGTAAATGGTATTCCCAAAAGTGCCCCTTTCCTCATTTATATAATGGGATCACTTAAAACCATATATGGTTGCACTTAACATTATAATTTCCCTTGAAAATATGCATAAACCACCTCTCCTATAATTTATTTTCTCATACTTAAGCCCCTGGTCTCTAGAAGTTAGCTTAAGGCTTTCATTTCTAAGGAAATATCTTAGAGAAGATCATGTCTCCAACATAAGTATTACCTTATTTGAAACTTTTTATCCTCAATATTTCTCTTCAAAATATATTACATCCATTAAAATATAATAAAATTAGTTTCACTGATTTACTAATATGTTATTATATTAATTTAATAACCATTATTTATTCATCTCTATCAGCTAAGCAAAACAAAAACGTCGTCAGTGCATTGTTTGGGCTACCGCCACCACAAAGCTACACCTTTTGTTTTTCATAACCGCTATTCATGGTTGATAAAAAGGATATAATGGATAAATAAATATTATATATATAATATAAATATCATTTTGAAAATTTAAATTATCTTATACTATATTTCCCTCTCATTCTTTGAGAAATGGAAATATTAATCATGCATACATGTGAACCATCACCTCTTTGAGCAGTGAGTTTCATTTGTCATATCCAACTATCATGGTAGGGATTAAAAATATATTTAATATATAAAAATTATTTCCATAAAACTATTAATATTATATATATATTATAAAACCATTTTATAATTCTTTCGACTATGGTCAACACACATACATAGTTACGAGAAAATTGACCGAACAAACTCAAGAAAATGATATAGGCAAGAAAAATATATTGTAAATAAATAACATATGATAGTTAAAGGACCTTTGAATATGAAATATATAAAAATAAGGTTATTGGGTATATATATAATGATCTTAATTTAGTTATTTAGGAAGTTAATTGCAAGTGCAGAGTGCTTTCAGACACGAGGTAAGGGTTCCATCTCAGTCACCCTTCATTGATTCATGATTTGATATTATGAACCAATATTCATTTTTATGGGGAATATACTACCCACATGACTTATAATATAAAAAATTATTGTTTAAATTAGAAAATTCACTTTCATTCATGCTCTTTTTTACTACAAGCTATGATTGATGCCTTCCCTAATATATAAGGGTATTTTATAACTCAATCTAATTTCTTGAGTTATAATGTTTCTCCTTGAGTTTTATCTTTAATTTAATATTATATACCCTATTTATATCTTTTGAGATTATTTTTATTCAAATCTTATTTACTAATGAGTTCTAATCCTTTTTGAAAATGCAATTAAGTTAAGAATAATTCCCATCCATTTAAACAACAGTTCCCCCTCATTGTCCATAGTTTACCTTCCCAACAATGTTATCCTTTTTAATTGGAAACCTAATTAAGTATTATATCACGTGAAATTCATATTTACCTTAGTTTAATTTTTTTATATATTTTTTTAATTTTAGAAAAGGTTTTTTTAAATCATAGTAAGGGATCTTCCATACCTCTTTCATGACTTCTCGGTTACACATTCTTTTTCATTATCTCCCTTTTATGTAATATTATTCTCATGTAACTCTATTTTTTGTACATTTCCCTTAAATTTATTCTTAGTTAAATATAAATTTAATTTTTGGGTTTATACATGTTTTTAGTTCCCTTTTAAATTCCCACTTTTAAGTAAACCCGATTTAAGGGAACTTTCCTATTTCTCGACTCATGTCGAGAATCACCCCTATAAAATGATTTTAAACCATAAATAGATTCTAAAAACCATAATTATTTTATGGATAACCCTATTCCTTCAATTTTTTTTCTATGAAAAATGACAAGGTCTCTTCTTATTTAAAAGTACCCTTCACTTATTTCATAAATCATTGAAAAAGTGGTACGTTTTTATTCTTTATTATCATAGATCCTTCTAATAAAATATCTATATTGGAACTCAATGATCAAGACCTATGTTTTTATTAAAATATTAACATAAAAATGATACAATTACTTATTATATTGATAATCCTTATGATTTAACCTTCAATCATTCCTTGAATAAAAATTACGAATTATACTTCTTTCTCATGGTCTTGTTCATGATTATGATTTATGTATGGTTTATTTTCCTCATGTGGAACACATATATATGATTTTAAATTATTTAATAGGTGGGAATGAAATTATATATCCATCCAATGAATTGAGTAACAATTTATATCTCATGATATGTTATGTAAGGGATTCAAGAGTGAACCTAATCCACCACGGGACTTTGTCCACTTTATGATGTTGCTATCAGGAGTAACCCTTGAATTATATTTATGATATCATGTTTTATATAGTTTCCAAATTTTTATGATTCCATAATCTTATGATATAATTTCCTTATTCCATTTTTCTATACTTATGACCATCCTCTTTATGATATTATGTTATTCCTTTTGACTCTTATGTTATGCTTTATTTCTATATTTATTCCCTTACTAGGATATCTAGATCACCCTTTTACTCATGTATTTCCATAGTATATCCTATGAAATTTTAGAAGATCTTTGGGAGTTATGATCACTTAATAGAGTTTTAAATAAAGATGATGTTTTTATGAATAATATAATGTATTTGTATGTCTAATCTTCAAAAGACACTGGAACTCTAGATCCTTCGTATGTATTGTTTGGAAAGTATGTCTTGAAATAAAGTATGTTTAAGGCCTGGGTCACTATATAATCAACCTTATGTAACACTATGTTTGAAATTTATTCTTCCAAAAATTATTATTTTGATTTTTTTTCCTTCTGTATTTTCTTCTTCCGAAACTTATGCTTCCATTTCTTAAGACCTCTTTCGACCTAAATGTGCTTCTGATGATGTAGGTAGAAACTCCATTTATTCAATTATTCTTCTTAGTGACTCTCAGTATCTCATTATAAATGTTCTCTATAATTTACATACACATCACTCAAGTGTTGTTCCCCATTTATATAGTTAATATTCCTCTAATAGATGAGGGTAACACACAAGATCCAATTTGAACTTCCCACCTTATCAACTTATGAATTCAATACCTTTGCTATCTTTTGAGGATATAAAGTTTTTACTTCATCAGAGCTCCTACAAAACCTAACATCAAAAATCTTTAACTCATACAAAAATCTTGTATTGAATCACAAACTTTTCTTCTATGAATATTTCTATTTGTACATGCAACTCAAAATTATTTGAATGATTAACTTTATAACAATGTAAAGTCCTTATGACATATTTTGGAAGATGTTATTACAATGTAATAAACATTATCATTACAATTTTAACTTTACATAAACTCAAAATTTTGCATCCTTTAATGTTTTGAACATTCTTCAGCATGATACATGTGCTTATAGGGGCCTCCATATGATGCACCTTTATTTAGTTCAAACTTGGGCTTGCAAATTCTTCTTTTGACCAGCTTAACTTCTGATCATTATTCTGACTGATTCCAGCTTCAAAATCTGATTAATCCTTCCAAATATCTATCTTCTAGAGATTATTGATATGGTATTTACTCAGGATTGAACTTTCAATCATCCTCAACTTATGACTTTTCTCAGTTACCTTTTCATTCTTCTAGTGTTTTCTCATACCATTTATCTATCTTATGATATCTTTAAAACTCTATGATGCTTTACATACATCCTCAACTTTCAGTGAGTAGGATTTTGTAAATTGAACTTATCTTGGATCACTATTGGTATTTCAAAAAAGTTATGTTCTTAAGATGATCGAACGACATAGAATTGTCCATCTTTATTATTTTTCAATATTCCATGGTTTGGATTTCTTATCTTGTGCTTCTGAAGACTTTAAAATTTATGATAAACTTACTATAACATTTATCTTTAGTGAAGTCATAACACTCCTTTTGAAATATTCTTCAAAAATTCCTTCAGGAACTCCTTATAATACCTTTCTTTTTTAACTCCTTATAGAAATATATTCATATTCTTCTTATGGTTCCTTACTTCTTCAACTAATTTGTTTAAATCCTTATTAATTTCCATCCATTGTACTCACAAATGTTCTTCTATAACTCATTCTATATTTCAATACATTTAAATTTCTTCTATAAAGTCATATTTTACCTTCTTAGATTGTAAAATATTTACTTTATATAGACTCAACTAGAATCATGAATACCATTTAGTGATCACGATGTTTATTACTTTGGATATCAATAAATCATTATCAGAGTTAATAATTTTGATTTATTCAAATCAAATTTCACCTTAATTTTTCCAAGACACATTTTCTTTTTATATATATATTAACACATTAATAATAAATACAACCAAAATAATTTGGGCACAACAATAACATTTCAATTGGATAACTAACCCTAACCCACTCATCATTATCATCATCTTGAATTTAATCTCTTTGTTATATTTCTTGATTTTTTTAACACCAAACAAATTAAAAAACACCCATTTTTCTAACCAATATGGGAACTAATTTTGTACACTCATATATGAAGACATACCTAGGGTTAACACTAATAATATATTTAATCTAAGAAATAATATACCTTTTAAGAAACCTTATGGCACATTGGTAAACTCTATAGAAAAACTCATTGATATAGGATTTACTCAATCATTCCACATTACACCATCAACCTTAGTATCTTCTTAGTTGGTTTGACCTTAGCTTGGGTTCTAAACCACCTCCTATCCCTAGGGATCCATTATTTTAATGTTTTATACCCACTCAAAGGCGAGGGGAACTAGGGGAATGAGATGTATAAAATAAACCATGTACATATATGACTTACATAATAATGGTGGGAGAGATGACTCACTGACCATCATATTTAATCTAATAAAACTTTATCACATATAAAAACCCATGAAATAATATTAAATTAAATATAAATCCAATGCACATGTTTGTCATTAAAGTTCATGATCAATCACATACATGCAATAACATCACATTTATACATGCCAGTATACATTTCTAATTGTTATTTTAATTAAGATAAATTTCTATTGAATTAATTACTAATATCCTTATTAATAAATCAATTCTTTATCTTAATTATTAATCCATGAATTCCTAGAGATTCATGATATTCCCATCCTCTATAATTTTAAATTAAATAATTTAAATTGATTTTATTTAAATTAATTAAGTTCACAACATGTGATTAAAGTAAACATGATGTGTACCCTATCAAACTATGTGGTGTGTTTAGTGGTAATGTGTAGATTATTCAAATGACATGTAGAATACACAACATGTCATGTAATTATATGGAGTGTACTATCAATTTATAACCCATAATCATATGTTAATTTACATAGCCCGTACCTTTTTAATGTAGGTAGAGTATAAGACATGTAACCAACCAACACAACATGTAGTTTTGAATTTTAAATGAAATTTAAGAATTTAATTTTTTTAGATCTTATCACATGGCATGTATTGTTAATTTATGACACATGAACATGTGCTAATTTGGTTTAATGGTGAAATTAATTTTATTTCCATGTAAATTAATTACACAATGTATAACCTAACTTGGTGTGTACTCTATATAAATGGGTATGCATTGTATTTTTATGGGTTTAACGTTGTGTACACAAGTTGAATGATGTGTAATTCCATTTGGCCCATGTTTCTTGATTTTAAGTCCTTACATGACATGTAATAAATGCACAATGCATATTTGACCACATGGTTTTCTAATCGTGTGAGATTATATAATGTGTAAGCCAACTACATGGAATGTAGTTCCTAAAATTGTATGTTAGTTGGTACTAGTCAATATGCAATGTTTAAATATGACATACAATCCTCTACAATAATGGCCATGTTTACAACTTTTGTTTCCTGGTGTGGTGAATATGGGTACATAATGTGCAGTGTGGTTACATGTCGTGTAGTCCCATGTTATTCAGATAGAGTCTCAAAAACCTCATTATGGGTTCCTTAGATGTTATTTATGTGTTCTTAACCCGTTCTTATTTTATGAAGGTAAACGGGGAAGATATATAAATTTTTAGATTAAAGAATGAATAAATTGGAAATGAATAACTAACACTAAATGCATAAATTAATCAATGATTAATAAATAATTATAAATTTTAATGCGACCTATTTGATACCACTTGAAGGTTCCATACACTTAAGAAGCTGGTCAGGTCCATGATTAATGATGGATTTTCATTATATTTAATAGACAATCCAAAAGAACATGATGAATAATCATTTCATATAATGAATATAACTAAGGAAACTAGATGAAAGGAATCCCAAAAAACAAAGAGGATATTTTCATATAAAATTTATAATCAATTTAATAAAAAAATTACCTTGGTCTTGAGACTCATTATTTCATTAGGATGTTGGTTGTTCAAACCTCATTCGAGTTATATTATCATTGTTATTAAAGGATCAAAAGTATAATCCCTCTAACAATGATCTACACAAGATTTCTAATCTTGGAGTGTCTATGATGGAACTCTAAGTTCTATAGTAGAGGCATCGATCATCTTGCATCACTCTCCATTGATCAAAATAAAACCCTTTAAGTTAAGGATTATCTCTCCTATTCTATCGCTCTTGAGAAGACATGAAGAGATAGAGAAAATCACTTGGTCTTGAGAGGAACCCTAGAGATATCCTTCATTGATAGAATTATATATGGAGAGGATGCATTGTGCACAATACAAATGATTTTACCCCTTATCTAAACTATATAAGTGAGTATATATAGAGTTGGGGTTTAATATTGATAATTGCATAATGTCCATTAATCAAATAATAGCCCTAACATATTTACCATGGAAATAATAATAATATTATTATATAATGACACATGTTTACTTGTTGAAATAAATACCATTTCATTAATTAAATAATTCCTTATTTTTTTAAATGCTATTAATGATTTTATCATTTTAATTACTAGGAAAATAACTCATCCATTCAAACTTTCTTGGAATTTACTTAACCTAAAATAATAAATAAATATTATTTATTCAATAAATAAATAAATATTATATCCATGGTCTCCAAAATAAATATTTATTTAATGTTTAACTTATATAAATATGGTTACTAAATATTTATGATCAATAAATCCTAAAAAAATATTATTTCTTGGTCTCAAGGATAAAATTTATTCTAATTTTTAAATTTTAATAGAATTCAACTTATATCTATGAACACATTAAGTGTGTGACCCTATAAGATTCTTCCTCAGTGACATTAGGTAGGTTTTCCTAAAGACCAATATAAATGTCAAGAAACATGTAAAGTCACCCGTAGAGGAAGAAGTTGACGTCACAATGACAATAACAACATATGAACACTCACTGTGTAATATAACCCCTTTACCTCAATATCCCTCAATCAATATGGTTGAATAATTATGTCATCAACCAATGTGCTTGATTTCCATTTCTTTAACTATCTAAATAAACCCAACAACCACCATGGCCATAGAATCTTAGTTTGATGGTTCCATGCCTCAAATGGATTTAGATATCAACTTCTATAAAATTAAAAGGACAAATACTTTCTTAGATTATATATCAAAAACACATCATTCATGATTCAACCAATGTGTCCTATTTCCTATGAACATATTTCATAATGATTTTGGCCAATACATCAAAGTATGCAAGTCATAATATGCATTAATAATAATTTTAAAGTCTAAGGATCATTACACACATTCATGTTATCCTTGGATAAGATCTACCAATTCTCCTTGCTCTATAGCTCTCATTTTTTCCTCCTTTATGATGAGAGGTACTAGAATATCATGGATAAAAGGATAATCCCACCCAAAAATTAGGTGATTTGTGTTAGATCATGTATACACCAGGGATAGATTCCGTTAGCTCCCTCTAAGGTATATTCATCAAGAATATGACTGAAGAAGAGTTGCAGTAGCAAACATTAGAGTAATATATACTTTTAGGTTATTTATTTTATGTTTATACATGGTTTCAGTTTTATACATGGTAAATATTAGGATGAGGTTTCTAATTGCTTCTGTTTCTAAGAACAACTATTGTTCAATCATTATAAACTATTCAATGGTATCAAATCCTGACTATGATTCCTAAATCTTGAAATCATGTTTGAAAATGATGAAATCATATATATCATATTGGATTTTTAGGTCGTGATATAATTTTTTTATTAAAAAATGGATATTATAATCAATATTGTTAAATAAACTATAATTATTGGACTGTGGTTTGTCTTGTGATATTTGATATCATAAGTTAAGACTAGATTACTCCATATGATATGTGATATCAGAGCATAAGATTTAGTATAATCCTTCAATTCTATACATGTCGTATAATATGATATGGGAAGTCAGAAGGTACAAATATTATACTCCATGTTAGAAAAATAGAGTATTATGGGTCTCAAGGGGAATCCCCAAATTCTATACAAGGAGTATTAAGCATCAAGATGGGATTGTTTATGATTAATGAGCTTCATTCCGATTCTATTATCCTTGTAAGATCTCTTCTTCCTTAATCCTTTTCCTAGTAGGTATAATACTATGGATATGAGGAAGGTACCACCCAAGCATTTGGTGATTCATATCAAATCATGGATTCACCATAGAGGAGAGATTATATTGGATTCATCTAAGGTATCTTCATCAAATCACTACGATTGAATATTGTAACAACATATCTTCATTACAAGTCACACAAGTTATTCATTTTATATATATACATGATTTAAGTTTCATGAATGACTGATCTTGGGATGAGAATTTTAATTAATTTCACTACTTATAAATTTTTTTAATCCTTAGAAAAAAAAAATAAATGGCACCAGAGCTTCACCGTGCTTTATGATTCTCAAAATGATGTTTGAAAATGGATAAATAATGTATATCATATTGGATATAATAGGTTATGATATAAATTTTCTATTGAAAAATAGATATTGTAATCAATATCATTAAATATGATATAATTATTGAACTATAGATTTTATTATAATATTGGATATTGTAAGTTATGATTTCATTTCTCCGTACAATATGTTATATCGTAGCGTACGATTTAGTGTAAAATTTTGGTTTTATACATGTTTTAGCATACGATATGGGTGGTCATAAGGTATGAAAATTCCAATACATGTTAGAAATATATAGTATCATATAAATATTATAATATATAAGATATTATAAATTATAACAAGTCAAGAACTGATGGTTTACTCTTACACAGGTCCAATTATAAGCGGTGATTATCGAATGTTGTGGGTTGATCCTATATACATCACCAGGTGTCATGGTTTTTTCTTATGTAGGACACTATGCTTTATTCCCATGTAAGCCACCAACTTATTGATATACATGTATTATTTATCATAAGGTACTATAACAACACTAGCATCACCTATCACATGTAGTAAGCCACAACATATGATATGGACATATCGTTAAAAAGAATATATAGAAAAATTTTATTTTTTGAATTTTCAATTATGAATTGAATTATATGGTTTATAAATTATTTATAAATTATAGAAAAAGGAATTTTAGAATATTTAATTAATTTATAAATCTATTTATAAATTAATTTATTATAAAGTGTTTATAAATAATTGTAAAGTATTTATGAAACATTTTATAAATATATATCCATGATATTAAAAGTTAATATTAAATACATTTTGAATTTATATGGAATGAATTAAAATTTAGATAAAAATTTTTTATATGATAATTATAATAATAATTTATAGTGTTAATAAATTGAAAAATAAGTCAAAAATATAAAGTTGTTTATATTTAAAATAATGAATTGTTCATAATTGAAAATTTAAATTGTTCAAATTAAAATTCCATATTTAAGAAATTTTTTAAACCATATTAAAATAAGTTTTGATAATTGATATTATAAAGGTTTAAATAATATTGAATGTGTGGTAATCTATATTTTTATATAATAGTTCATATATATAATGTTTATATTTTAGATGTCATTGTTTCTGACCTGCCACCACGTCTGCATGTTTTTTTAAGTCAGTGCAGACCTTCTTTACAAAGGCAGGTGGTTGCTGGGACTTTACCAGTGAAATTTTGGTTATGTATTGATCAAGAGGATGGGAATTTGAGCTCACCTGACCCTTTTGTGGGTGAAATTATTTCCCACTTTTGGACTCTCTTAAATATTTAAGACATATTTACGAATCATTCTAGTAATAACATTACTACTGGTTACTACCATGAAATTGATTGATCTATGCCACAGATCAATGTTAATATAGGTATGTATTAAATTATCTTTATATTTTTTTTAGTGATTATACTATGATTTAAATATCTATAATTGAGAACTTTATAATTTATCACCCTCTAGGGAGGTGATAGGTGTTGTGAATTTGGGATTGGTCCCATGAGAGGGGATTCATATGTATCTCCATGAAGCAAATCATAATCTATAAAGTTCAGTTCTACATAATGGGTCCTGTTATACCTTTTAATGCCATGTGATAAGTAAAAACATGGTACCTTTTAATACCATGCAACCATGACCAAGTGAAGTTGTAACGACCCAAAGTTTCATTAATGGAAAATACATCTTGATCTTATTAAATGTCACTTTATATAAAATGTTTTTATAAAATGTAAACTTCATTGGTTTTATGATAATAATTGTGATCATTACTTTTATAGCCGTTGAATAGTGATCACATGATTAGTATAAATATAGGGCTTTAACACATCCAATTTTACTTAGACAAAGGAAGCAATGGCCTCATCCAGTAGAATTGACCCATACGAATCCCATTTATCAGAGCTCAGAAAAGAGGTGGCGTCCTTGGGCTTCGCTCTTGACCAATCCCAAGCTGAGCTTCACCATGTCAAGCTCGAACGGGACCGTCTACGGGAGAAGTGGAAGTTGATAGAAATCACCACTCGAGCGATGTTATCCGAGCCACCCCAAGAGTCTGTCACCATCGCACACCTTACCCTTAGGTCTTATGCGGTTGTTTTAAGGGGTTATGTAACTAATCGATAGTACTATGTTCATGTACATTATTTTTTATATATAATAATGAATATAATCTCTTGTCATTATTGATACATTGTAAATAGTTTTTAAAGTACAAATGGTGTTTTTAGTTATTATTTAATTAAGAAATATATTTTACTAAATTAAGGGATTTTTTTGAATTAAATAATATTTTAATAAAATATTATTATTATTATTATTAGATTAATTTTACTATATATAAATGATCATGTAATTGTATGAATGCAATTATAATTTTTATTAAGGTTTGAAAGCCAATTTTGTCAAAACCCGTGAATTTTTGACAAATGTCGGTTTTTATTTTAAAAGTTAAAATTAACATATTTAGAAAATTATTTAGATAAAATAAATGTTATTTTTGGAATCAGGACTTCGAAATTATCCAACGGTGAATTTTTCATAATTTTCTGAGACAGTCAAATTTTTGAGTAAAAATTAAATACCGTTTAAATATATAATGTGTTTTATGACATCATAATGACCCAATAGTGATGTAATAAAATAATATAATCTTTATTTTAGGAAAATATATGTTTTACCATTAAAATAATGTGATTTTTGGTTTGTTTGGATTACTTTTCAAAGCATTAATGGACCCCTCAATACTTATTAAACACCTTGCCTTTTTAAATTAATTTCCATGGGAGTGTGACTCACCTCCACATAAGCAAACCTAATATTTTAATAAGTTAGGACCTTGGTGTTATAAAATATTATTTTCCTATTCCATTTTCCAAAAACCATGGGCAAAAACCATGGGATGGTTTTTGGTTTGGATTAATTTAATATAAGGGGTCTCAAACCTAAATAATAAAGAATTCCCTCACCTTTCCTATATAAACCCACCCAAGCTCCCACTTACTCCCCACTAAAATCCTTTTTAGTTCGTCCAAACTCTTCCCTACTCTCTCTAGAATCATCCCAAGGTTCCCCAAGCTCCCAAGAAGCCTCTCACAAGTCTCTCTCTAGCCTTTGGAAGCACACTTCCAAGTAAGGGTTTTTTCTTCCTTTCTCATTTTTGTCCAATTTTCTTTAAGCTGTTTTGACCTTTTAATTTCAATTATAATTGTTGGGGTATGGTTTCTCACCTCCCTCATACTGCCCTACTTATTTTTGAATGATGGGAGACCCTTTCTCTCTCATTAAATGCCTCCCATGTACACCCGTTACTATGCCGAAATTCTGAAAGGAACTTCTCTCTCCTCTTTTACATTCAAGAAATACTTTTGAATCATGAATCTAAATTCCATTAAAATTGTTGGGACATGTATCTATATGACCTCATTACTGTCCATTACATGTAAATATTATGATGAACCCCTTTCTCTCTCATCAAACATTTTTATGAATTCTTATGTCACACAGTTACGCTGCCGAAATCGCACCGATTTTCTAAGCCAATGTCATTGTGTAGTGAATACCATGCCCATTTCTCCATCAAGGATATTCACATTTATGAACATTTACTTATTGATTGTAAAGTTTCATGTATGAATTCCACATTCCTTTATCGTGGAATAAATGATTATGTTTTATGAATCCATGTTTTATGATCCATGTGGCACACTTATGCATGAAATGAAATGTTTAAGAAGGGTGCGCCCTTATAGCGCTCTAATGCATTGGGTAAAGTATAGTATCATGATACTTCATGTGCAATGAGTGTTGACTCATGCTAATTAAAGTGAAACAAGGGTTTACTCGTGCTTTATGTGCAATGAGGATTTACTCATGCTCCATGTGCAATGAGCCTTGGATCATGCTAATTCCATGTTAAGTGTTGTTACCACATTTCCATGTTATGATTATCATGCTTTATCATGCCTTTATGTTAATGTTTTTCTTATGATATATTGATATGCCTATTTTCTAACATGTATTGTACTCCTCATGTTATTCCATGTGTACTCCCTTACTGGGCTTTATAGATCACCCTTCTCTTATGCATGTCCTCAGGTTATCCCATGAAATGCTAAGTACGAGGGAATGTAGTGGTCATGTAAAGGAAGTTTTCAATAAAGATGTTGTATTTCATGTTTCAAGTTTTTATGTAATGATACTAAGCCCCAAAGACACTAAACCACTCGATATTCTTTGTTGTATCAAGTGAAGTTTTATGTAATAAATCATGTTTAAGTTTGTAATAAAAGCAGGGTTGTCATAGTTGGTATCAGAGGATAGGTTTAGTTATTTTTGGGATTAGGAAACCCTAGTAAAACCTTAGATACAAGACTAAGTATAATAAAAACATCCCTAAGTTTTGGTAAGTACTGAGTAAGTGGTTTATCAAACAAATACATCCCTATCTGGATACGAGCAGGTAGAGGCGGCTCTGGCACAAATGTATCCTAGGGGTAAAACCCGAAAACACCGCTTTGAGCTAGACTCGAACAGGAACTGGTGCACGACAACGGGCCTTGCTGCACTCTTTGTTACGACACTCTCGGGGGATATTTTTTGATAAATTCAAAAGCTTAGTATGAACCCTTATTAAGGGAATTAAAAAAATGACCCTATGAATATATGTTATAAAGTAGATCATGAAAATCCTAGATTGAAGCCTATAGACTCATGAGTTAAGGAAATAAAAGTTTATTTATGAGTCATCAACTTTTGTCTTTGGATTACCCTTTATGTGTTACCCCTAACTTTCCTTTTATTCCAGCCAATGGCCGGTAATAGGAGGACTCGGGCTAACAACCGTTGTGAAGATCAGTGTGATGACTGTACTAATGAGATGCCAAATCCAATGGGAGCGGGAATCGCGAACTTTGTCATGCTTCTCTCTCAGCTAAATCAAGCATTGAATAGAAACACAGGTCAAGAGGAACGTCCAAACCCCCCTAAGAAAGAACAAGTTGCTATCGAGAGCTTCATGAGACAAAGGCCTCCTACTTTTAGTGGATCACCCGATCCCACGATCGCTGAACAATGGATCAACTTCGTTGAAAAGATCTTCTCTATCCTTCAATGTTCTGAACAAGAGAAGGTTCTCCTGGTAGCTTATCGTGTGGAGGGTGAAGCTGATCAATGGTGGACGTTGATCAAGAATACGAAGCCTGAGGAGGAGATCGAGGCGTTGTAATGGAAGGATTTCCAGAAGATGTTTTTTGATAAATATTTTCCTCTCACCCTCTGGCTTAAGATGGAAAGGGACTTCCTTTCCCTCAAGAAAAAAGACAAAGAATCTATTGGAGCGTATGAGGCAAACTTCACAAGGCTTGCACGATATGCTTCCAGCTTTGTCGTTACCCCCGAATGCAAGGTTGACCGCTTCTTTGGTGGGATGAAGCCTAGACTGCGGAAAGAATTAGCGATCCGTGACTTCAACAACTACGAGTAAATTGTCCGATGTGCCCTCAAGGTGAAAATGGAGATCGGAGAATCACAGGGGTATCATGGGGATAAGAATCGTAAGGTGGACTTCAATGCTGGTGGGCCGATGGATAAATCCAATGGTGCTAAGAAGATCCAGCACCCCACTTGCCAAAAGTGAGGAAAGAAGCACCCTGGAGATTTCCTTAAGGGGATGAGGAAATTATTCAGGTGTGGAAGAGAAGGGAACCTAGCTGTTAATTGTCGCCAAGAAAGACCTGTGGCTGCAACAGAGGAGAGGAACACTCCGTTCAAACCTCAACGCGTTGTTCAATGCTACAAATGCAAAGAACCGGGTCATTTTGAAAATCAGTGCCCTAATCCAAGGGTTTTCGGAGGCAACCAACAATCTCCAAGGCAGCAAGGAAGAGCTTTTGCCATCAATTCTGCCGAAGTTAACCCCGACAATGAAGTGGTGACAGGTACGCTAGTTATTCATTCAAGAATAGCGAACATACTTTTTGATTCAGGTTCTACTTATTCTTTTATATCTCTAAATTTTAGTAGAACAATCCCAGCACCACCAAAAATCATGGAAGTGAAGATGTCGGTGAGTATGGAAAATGGGGAAATCATTGCATCCCATGAATATAAGTCCTCCCCTATTATAATATGTGGATTGAATTTCCCGGCAAACCTCGTCATACTCCCTCTGGTGGAATTTAATGCAATTCTTGGCATGGATTGGCTTTCCTTATATAGAGCCAACATAAATTGTCGGGAGAGGGAGATCACACTCCATATGGAGAATCAACCCCCGATTCTTTACAAGTGTAAGGAGGAAGATGAATCTCCTTTAGCTCCATCATCTCAAGCATGAATATTACTGCCTTATGAGCATGCGTATCTGCCTCAGATGATTGAGTCTAAGGAAGAAACTATCCTTGAGGAAATGCCTATTGTGAGGGAATTCGCTGAAGTGTTTCCCGAGGAACTGCCTGGTCTTACTCCTAGAAGAGATGTTGAATTCTCAATTGAACTTATACCTGGGGCACTACCAATATCCAAGAATCCATATAGAATGGCTGTTGTAGAGATTTAAGAGCTAAAGAAATAACTACAGGAGAATCTGGATAAAGGGTTTATACGCCCAAGTGCTTCACCATGGGGTGCACCAGTCCTCTTCATCAAGAAGAAGGATGGGTCAATGCGTCTTTGCATCGATTATCGTGAACTTAACAAAATCACGATAAATAACAAGTATCCTCTCCCAAGAATTGATGACTTGTTCGATCAGCTGCGTGGAGCACAATTCTTATCCAAGGTAGACTTGCGGCCGAGATATTATCAAGTAAGGGTGAAGAAGGAAGATGTCCCCAAGACTGCTTTTCGTACAAGATACAGGCAGTATGAATTCATAGTAATGCCTTTCGGACTTACCAATTCTCCATAAATCTTCATGGACTTGATGAATAGAGTCTTTAGAGATTACCTAGACAAATTTGTGGTAATCTTTATAGATGATATTCTAATATACTCCAAAACCAAGGAGGATCATGAGGAGCATTTAAGAACTGTACTAGAGACTTTGAACAAGTAGAATCTCTATGAAAAGTACAACAAGTGTGAGTTATGGTTGAAGGAGGTCTCATTCTTGGTCCATATCATCACAAGCAATGAGATATCCGTGGATCCCTCCAAAACAGATGCAATTGAGTGATGGCCGAGGCCAACATCGGTAACAGATATCCGTAGCTTCTTGGGGTTAGCTGGATATTATCGATGATTTGTGAGAAATTTATCACGATTGTCCAACCCTCTTACCAAGCTAACTCGAAAGGGAGTAAAGTTTTCTTGGAGTGATGAATGCGAAGAAATATTCAAGGAGTTGAAAAGGAGGCTTATCACTGCGGCCGTGCTCACTTTACCCACAAGTGGGGAACTTTTTGTTATTTTCAGTGATGCTTCAAAAAAGGGATTAGGTTGTGTGCTAATGAAGAACGATAAAGTTATATCCTATGCCTAAAGGCAGTTGAAAATCCATGAGCGAAACTATCCAACGCATGATCTGGAGTTAGCGGCGGTGATCTTTGCCTTGAAAATCTGGCGGCATTATCTCTATGGAGAGAAATGTGAGATATATACTGACCACAAGAGTCTTAAATATATATTCACACAGAAAGAGCTTAATATGCGCCAGAGAAGATGGATAGAGCTCATCAAGTATTATTACTGTTCAATACATTACCACCCTGGGAAAGCGAACAAGGTGGCAGATGCCCTAAGTAGAAAGGATCCAGCGATTCTATCAATGATGAGAATTGAGAAGGATCCAATATTCTTAGACTTGATGAAGATGGATGTGGGAATCATAAAGAAGGTAACATCATCAATCCTTTAACAAATTATTGCACAACCATCTCTTTTGGAAAGGTTAGAGGATGCTCAAAAGGATGATGTGGGAATTTAGAAAAAAGTGGAAGCTATCAAAAAAGGGAAATCCTTAGAGTTTAATGTTAATGAAGAAGGAATTGTGCGGTTTGGGAAAATAATATGTGTTCCATCAAGTCCGGATCTGAAGAAGGAACTTTTGGATGATGCACATAGTTCGAATTTATCTATTCACCCAGGGAGCACAAAGATGTATCGAGATCTCCGAGAAAACTTTTGGTGGGATAATATGAAGAAGGAGATCACTGAATATACATCAAAGTGTCTGGTGTGTCAGCAAGTGAAGGTAGAGATGCATAAGTCTAAGGGGATGATGCAACCATTGCCCATACCAGAATGAAAATGGGAGAACATCACCATGGACTTTGTCACCAGACTTCCAAGGAAATCCAAAGGAAACAATGCAATCTGGGTTGTTGTGGATCATCTTAAAAAGGCTGCACACTTCATTGATATTTGGTAGGATTTCTCTTTGGATCAACTGTCATAGATATATATCAGGGAAGTGGTAAGGTTTCATGGAGTACCACTATCTATTGTGTCTGACCGAGATCCAATATTGACCTCTAAGTTTTGGAAGAGTCTTCAACAAGCTCTAAATACTGAACTGAACTTCAGTATGGCCTATCATCCTCAAACTGATGTCTAATCCGAGAAGACTATCAAAACACTTGAGGATATGTTGAGAGCGTGCTCAATGGACTTTAAGGGAGGATGGGATCAACATCTTCCTCTGGTTGAGTTCTCTTATAATAACAGTTTCCACTTGAGCATCCAAATGGCACCATACGAAGCCCTATATGGGAAAAGGTGCAGAACACCGACATGTTGGGATGAGGTCGGTGAACGTAAGCTTCTTGGACCAGAAATGGTCGAGGAAATGGTGGAGAATGTTAAAACCATTCAACAGCATATCAAGGCATCTCAGAGTCGACAGAAGAGTTATGCATATAATCGTCGACGAGACCTTGAGTTTAAAATTGGAGACATGGTGTTTCTATGAATATCTCCATGGAATAAGGTCATGAGGTTTGGAAAGAAATGGAAGTTAAGTCCAAGGTACATCGGCCCCTTCGAGATTCTTGATCGTGTCGGGGCTGTGGCCTATCGACTAGCACTTCCACCTGCCATGGCCAAAGTACATGATGTCTTTCATGTATCCCTCTTAAGGAAGTACATACCGGACCCTTCACATGTACTCTCTTCTGAGGTGGTACAATTGGAAGATGATCTTTCTTATGAGGGGAAACCAGTGAAGATCTTAGATCATAGAGAAAAAGTTCTATGAAATAAGACAATGCCCCTCGTCAAGGTGTTGTGGAGAAACCACAAGTTTGAAGAAGCAACTTGGGAATCGGAGGAAGTGATGAAGTTGAGTTACCCACATCTGTTTTAGTGTGGGAAAAGGAAATATTCGAGGGCGAAATTTCTTAAGGGGGAAATATTGTAACGACCCAAAGTTTCATTAATGGAAAATCCCTCTTGATCTTATTAAATGTCACTTTATATAAAATGTTTTTATAAAATGTCAACTTCATTGGTTTTATGATAATAATTGTGACTGTTACTTTTATAGCCGTTGAACAGTGATCACATGATTAGTATAAATATAGGGCTTTAACACATCCAATTTTACTTAGACAAAGGAAGCGATGGACTCATCCAGTATAATTACCCCATACGAATCCCATTTATCAGATCTCGGAAAAGAGGTGGCGTCCTTGGGCTTCTCTCTTGACCAAGCCCAAGCTGAGCTTCACCATGTCAAGCTCGAACGGGACCGTCTATGGGAGAAGTGGAAGTTGATAGAAATCACCACTCGAGCGATGTTATCCGAGCCACCCCAAGAGTCTGTCACCATCGCACACCTTACACTTAGGTCATATGCAGCTGTTTTAATGGGTTATGTAACTAATCGATAGTACTATGTTCATGTACATTATTTTTTATATATAATAATGAATATAATCTCTTGTCATTATTGATACATTGTAAATAGTTTTTAAAGTACAAATAGTGTTTTTAGTTATTATTTTATTAAGAAATATATTTTATTAAATTAAGGGATTTTTTTTGAATTAAATAACATTTTAATAAATTATTATTATTATTATTAGATTAATTTTATTATATATAAATGATCATGTAATTGTATGATTGCAATTATAATTTTTATTAAGGTTTGAAAGCCATTTTTGTCAAAACCCGTGAATTTTTGATAAATGTTGGTTTTTATTTTAAAAGTGAAAATTAACATATTTAGAAAATTATTTAGATAAAATAAATGTTATTTTTGGAATCAGGACATCGAAATTATCCAACGGTGAATTTTTCATAATTTTCTGAGACAGTCAAATTTTTGAGTAAAAATTAAATACCGTTTAAATATATAATGTGTTTTATGACATCATAATGACCCAATAGCGATGTAATAAAATACTATAATCTTTATGTTCGTCCAATATATGTTTTAACATTAAAATAATGTGATTTTTGGTTTGTTTGTATTACTTTTCAAAGCATTAATGGACCCCTCAAGACTTATTAAACACCTTGTCTTTTTAAATTAATTTCCATGGGAGTGTGACTCACCTCCACATAAGCAACCATAATATTTTAATAAGTTCGGACCTTGGCCTTATAAAATATTATTTTCCTATTCCCTTTTCAAAAAACCATGGGCAAAAACAATGGGATGGTTTGTGGTTTGGATTAATTTAATATAAGGGGTCCCAAACCTAAATAATAAAGAATTCCCTCACCTTTCCTATATAAACCCACCCAATCTCCCACTTACTCCCCACTCAAAGCCTTTGGAGTTCGTCCAAACTCTGCCCTACTCTCTATAGAATCCTCCCAAGGTGCCCCAATCTCCCAAGAAGCCTCTCACAAGTCTCTCTCTAGCCTTTGGAAGCACACTTCCAAGTAAGGGTTTTTTCTTCCTTTCTCATTTTTGTCCAATTTTATTTAAGTTGTTTTTCCCTTTTAATTTCAATTATAAATGTTGGGGTATGGTTTCACACCTCACTCATACTGCCCTATTTATGTTTGAATTATGGGAGACCCTTTCTCTCTCATTAAATTCCTCCCATGTACACCCGTTACTATGCCGAAATTCCGAAAGGAACTTCTTTCTCCTCTTTTACATTCAAGCAATACTTTTGAATCATGAATCTAAATTCCATTACAATTGTTGGGAAATGTATCTATATGACCTCCTTACTGTCCATTACATGTAAATATGATGAGGAACACCTTTCTCTCTCATCAACCATTTTTATGAATTCTTATGTCACGCCGTTATGCTACCGAAATCACACCGATTTTCTAAGCCAATGTCATTGTGTAGTGAATACCATGCCCATTTCTCCATAAAGGGTATTCACATTTATGCACATTTACTTATTGATTGTAAATTTTCATGTATGAATTCCACATTCCTTTATCGTGGAATAAATGATTATGTTTTATGAATCCATGTTTTATGATCCATGTGGTACACTTATGCATGAAATGAAATGTTTAAGAAGGGTGCGCCCTTATAGCGCTCCAATGCATTGGGTAAAGTATAGTATCATGATACGTCATGTGCAATGAGTATTGAATCATGCTAATTCAAGTTCAACGAGGGTTTACTCATGATTTATGTGCAATGAGGATTTACTCATGCTCCATGTGCAATGAGCCTTGGCTCATGCTAATTCCATGTTAAGTGTTGTTGCCACATTTCCATGTTATGATTATCATACTTTATCATGCCTTTATGTTAATGTTTTTCTTATGATCTATTGATATTACTATTGTCTAACATGTATTGTACTCCTCATGTTATTCCATGTGTACTCCCTTACTGGGCTTTATAGCTCACCCTTTTCTTATGCATGTCCTCAGGTTTTCCCATGCAATGCTAAGTATGAGGGAATGTAGTGGTCATGTAAAGGAAGTTTTCAATAAAGATTTTGTATTTCATGTTTCAAGTTTTTATGTAATGATCCTAATCCCAAAAGACACTAAACCTCTCGATCTGCTTTGTTGTATCAAGTGAAGTTTTATGTAATAAATCATGTTTAAGTTTGTAATAAAAGCAGGGTTGTCATAGAAGTGCCTTTTAAGGTTGTGTGTCTAGGACCTAGTAAAGTTTTCTTTAATACCATGCGTTTAGGACCTATGTGGTGTTGGGATTGAAACTTAGAGAGGTATCTTACATATCCTAGTTAACAGGAATCGAATACCATGTAATTTGGGTTGAAAAATTTAAGTTTGTATGTAAGGAATGGTCCATGTAGTTTAATGTCATGTAGTACGAACATTTGCATCATGAAAATGGTGGTGATAAGTAATGGAATGATGCTTAACCATTGAGATTATCTTATCTACTTTATCTTGTCTATTAGTAACTGGACATGAGAGGGTATGATGGGACTCACAAGGAATTAACCCTTTGAGGTAAATATGACTCACTGGGAATACATCCCATTGAGGTAGAATGTATCATAGGGAATATATCCCATTGAGGAAGAGTTAGCACTTAAACATGGACAAACCATATGTACATATGGATCATTTAGTGGATTAAGGGTGATATCATCATTGAGGATGTATTTAGGGCTTACACCTAGTATGATACCCACATATATATTAGAGTATCAATATTAAACCTCATAGAGGCTTCCTATGTATCTTGGTTAATAGGAATCAAATCCCATATATAGAGGTCCATAGTTTATGGTTATATGTTAGGACTGACCAATGCAGTTTAAAATTGTGAAATAAGGATGTTTTCATCATGAAAGGGATAATTATAGGGAATGGATTGGGTATTATGCTTTGGGTTTTCCTTCTATAGTTTATCTTGTATGTTTCTTATAGAACATGAGAGGGTATGATGAAATTCGTAGGGAATATGGAACTTTTAGGTGAAGTTAACATTCAAGGAAAATAGACCATTGAGGTAGAATGTCTAGCAGAGAATTTATCCCTTTGAGGAAGAGTTGGGGATTATACATGGATGGCCTATATATGTATATAGAATATTTTATAGACTAGTGATGAGATCATCCGTGAGGATATGGTTGGGGATTGCACTTAGTAGGAGGCCCAAATATGTGTCCACCTAATACCCATTGATAACTATGAGGGAAATGGCCCAGTGAGGAAAATTTTGGGCTCATTCATTGGAAACCCTTATGGTTAAACCTAGAATATGAATTAAGTGAAGTTAGGTTTTGGTGATTACACTATACTTGAGGCTTAGTCATGGACATGTCTCACCAAGTGGACTATGGATGAGGTCACCAATGAGGGTATGATTGAGGATTACACTATAAAGGTGGTCCATGTGTTTCCCTGGATCATTGAGTTGATGAAAGGAGTCCATTAAATGTTGTGGATGATATAATACTCGATATGGGGAATCTAGTATGAGCATCATGAGATAGGTGAAGTTCCACCAATATCCCTATGATAGAAACCCTTATTATCAAGGGAATACATGATTGTAAACACCCTGAGGGTATTATTGGTTTGAGGGGAAACACCAAGGCCTTTTATGGGAGGATTAATCTTTATTATCAATGTACTACATGGCTGATGAGGTTAATGATGATGTGTATAACCTAGTCATGTTTCTCAGGAGATATGGAGAAGGATTGGATAAGTAGGTTCCAAAGCAGGTGACTTGGGTGAAGCTGGAACCCAGGTATAGGGACCTAGGAAAATTAAATCCCAAGTATGAGACCCAATAGAGGGCATGGTCATCCATTGGACTAGAAAAAGTATAACCCCCTAGTGTGGGATTTGGATAATTTTTGATTTATTATAGGACTAGGTTGAATATGTGCCCAAGTATGGGGACATGGAAGAGTGTCACCTTAGTATGAAAGTAGGGTGAGGTGTCCACCTAGTATGGGGAAAGGTGAAGTTTCACCTTAGTATGATGTAGGGAATGTTGGAACCAAGGATGTTCGTTGATAATATTGGAGTTTGGTTTGTGTTTGTTGTCAATCTACATATGGATGACTAGGGAGTTTTCAAATAATGAGGTCATATGTTTGAGGATAAAAGTAGAATTGAAGGTGGCATAGTTTCCCAGCGTTTAAAAACTTTTTGGGCCTCAAAATTGGGAGTTTGGTATGCGGTGAAGGAATGCGGTACGCGGTGAAGGCATGCAGTACGTGGAATGGTACACGGTGAAAGAATTTGGTATGTAGAATGCTATCAAAAATAGTTTGCAATGATGGTACATGGTGAAGGCATGTGGTATGCAGAACGGTATGCGGAGCAGATTCCAGAATTAGAAATAGTTCATAGCGATGATATGCGGTGAAGGTGTGCGGTATGTGGAATGTAGTTGAAAATGGTTCACAGTGACAGTACATAGTGAAGGCATGCGGTACGCGGAATGCATAAGGTTGGCAGTATTGCTGCGGTTCGCGAGACAGGAGCGGTACACGGTGGAGGCTAACGGTACGCCAATTGAGTTTAGTTTACAGTGAATATTGTCACACATTAAAAATTTGGGTAAATCGGATTAGAGAAATTTGCAGAGTTATGTGCCTATTTAAGGAGCACTAATACCCTTTGTTAGAGGGTGAGATTTTGGAGATTAAAATTTTAGGAAGAAATCTGGTCAAGTCTGAAGTGGTACGAGGAGGAGAATACGACACATAGAGAGAATCATCTGCGTAAGAAAAACAGTCCGCAGAAGAGATTATGGTTCGCGCAGGAATCTCTCATAGTATGTGGCGGAGCAAAGAAGTACGCAGAGTAGAACAGTATACAGAGGAGTGGAGCAATACGTGGAGTAGGGCATGATGCAAATAAGGGAAGTTCGTAGAGGAGTTGAACGTTATGCGAAAACAACTGGACAGTATGCGAAAACAGCTAGATGGTACACGGAAAAAGTTGGATAGTACGCGGAAATAGCATCGGTACGCAGAAACAACAGTGGTATGAAAAAACATCATTAGTACATGGAATATCCAAAGAAGTGTAAAAATATACCAAATCAGTTTGAAAAATTAATTTCCATAACATATTGGTGTATAGGAAAATAAATTACATTTGTGGGTGATTACAAGACTTCAACAGAGCATCCATTTATAGTTAAGGATTCATTATTTAATGCTGAACCATTGAAGTGACCTTCAAGCCAATAAACTAAGTAAATATTCTCCCAACACAGTGAGAAAGGGGGAGTCAGCAGAAGTGATCTGAGGGACGCAGTGTGCAATCCCTAAAACCTTGTAAAGGTAGTGCACCTAGCATAGAGTGACTGTGCTAAACACTTTTAATCCAAAACTTGTGAAGATCAGTGGTTTTTTTTTATAACTGACACATTGTCGGTGTATACTCCTTGGATATATCCCTTAGTGGTGAATCAAGTAAAATTGACGTGTCATTGCTTTGCATGTGATTGTTTATTTTCTACACTTCTTCTTCAAATAGGTTTAACAGGTTCCTACCAGTGTGGGAACAAGATCCATCAGTTTAAAATAAAAAGTTGACACCTTGATTCACGCCTCTCCTCTTAGGGTGTTCCGGGGTCCTTGAAGTGGTATCAGAGCATAAAAGTTGTGGTGTTAAATCTGTCCTATTTTTCTAACATGAAGAATACAGTTAATTTCAGGGGAGTTACTTTGTTTTATTAAAGTAACTTTAAAATATGTAATAATAGGATGATATATCATCTATGATCTCTTGGAATTGATGTACTTTTTTCCACTTCACAAGGAATACAGGTCACTGATCCAACTGTCAATCTATGACAGATACAGATCTGATACTAAACCACAGAATGTCATAACTGTAGCTCTTTCTGATCAAATATATCTGACGGTGATGAACTGTATATCAACAATGTCTATGTGGGAGGAACTGGATAATATATATGAAGGTGATAGAAAAGCTAAGGAGGTGAAGCTCCAAGTTTTACACAACATGTTTGATGATATGAAGATGCACCCTAATGAAAATTCAGATTCTTTCTTCAATCAAAATACAGAAGTTGTAGGAGAAATTAATGGTCTTGGTGAAGAGATCAAAGACATTTATATTGTAAAGAAAATATTGGGAAGACTTATACCCATTTATAATGCAAAGGTTTCAACTCTTGAATAAAGGGATCTTTCCAAAATTTCTCTTGATAATCTATTGAGAATCCTGGTGGTATATGAGATGAGAGTCAACCCAGAAGATGAAACGACTCATGAAAGCAAGGAAATGGCATTCAAAGAGATATAAAAACTAGAAATTTCAGGATATTTCATTTATGAAGATGATGAGGAAAAATAATTTCTTTCTCTCATTGACAAGAAACTCAAGAAGGGATCACATAAATTTGAAGGAAAGATACCTATGGCTTGTTTTCACTATGGAAGAGTTGGTCACATTGCCTATAATTTCCCAATAAAGTTCAATGATGAAGAAAGAAAAGATAGATACTTTTAAAATACTCATAAAAGGTTTATCAAAAAGAGAGACTTTAAATTTGGAAATACATTTCAACAAAATAGTTTTGTTTGTGAAGAAGAAGATGATGAAAGTGAATTCTTTGAGGCAGAGGAAGCAGAATTCAAATCTGGGAACCATGCTTCCATGATGGAAAATCAGAATTATCAAAAGATAAGGCTGGTGATAATCATTTGACTATAGATTCCAATCCCAAGTTGCAACTTAAAGATGATTGTGGTAAGCTTAAGAATCAATGTAAGAGATGCAGTAAGTGGAAAGTAATGGTGGAAGAATCATTAGAATATAATGATTATCTAGAAGATGAAATTGAACGACTGGAAGAATTGGTGAAAGTAAAATCATCAATCCTTGAAAGCACTAATGATGTTATGGAACTGAAACTCAGAATTGAAGAACAAGAAAAGGTCATCAAAGATATTACCTCGATACTGGAGGAGAAATCTAAGACTGTTGAGGGACTCAAGGAAGAAGTTGTTACTCTAATAAGCAAACTCAAAAGTGAATAAATTTAAAAATAGGCAAAGAAGAAATTAAAATTTGGAAGGTTCTCAGATGTTGATCTACTAGAGAGAGAAAAATGTGTTTCTAATGGAGTTGAAAAGATCTTGAGTGATCAAAGACCCACATGCTTGGGAAATAGTGGAATTAGTTGTGATGCTGAAATGTCAAATGCTATAAATAAAGTGAAGTAGAATAAAGGCAAGATTAAATTTGATCATGTTTAAATTCCACCAGAAGTGCCAAAAAGGAAACCCTTAAATCAAACTGAAAGGATATCTTCAGATTATCCTTGTGTTTCCAGAAATTATAGGCATTCAAACTATTTTCCCGAGGAAGAAGGTATGAGGAGAAACAGAAGTGAGAAGACATTTCCTTTAATAAAGTGTCAGTTTTGTGGATATCTGGGCCATACCATGTCATACTGCAAAGATTAAAGAAGCTATATGAATGGGGAAGAGTTAGGAGTTCAACAAAGGAGAAAATATTCATATCCTACTTCTTATAGAAAAAATAATTTCTATGGATATTGTTTTCACTATTCTAACTTTGGCCATAAAGCTGTGTATTGCAGGAAAAGGTATGATAGGAGACATTCTTTCAATACTTAGAGACAAGTCAATACTCATCAACCAGACATTGTTGCTATTTCAAACAGGTTTTCTTCTCTGTAATAAGATTTTGAATATGAAAAACCCATGTACATGGAATATAGATTTGAAAGGCCATCAATGTCCTACACTCAATCCAATATCTCATGGAAAGAAAAGAGGAAAATTGAAAAATACAATTTTGTAGAAGTATCCCTCAAATCTACAAAGAACATAAAAACATGGATTCTTGATAGCGGATGTTCATCCCATATGACAGGTAATGTAGATCTATTAACGAATATCAAGAAAAAGGTAGATGGAATAGTGTGGTTTAATAATGATGGTGTTCTTAAGATCAATGGTATTGGAAATACTAAACTAGCTAATGATGAGATGAGGAAGATGGAAGTTATTTATGTGGATAGATTGGGATAAAATGGAGAGGATGTCTTTTCCGCCTGGCATAGAGAACGCGCAGCATGTGCGACCTTGTTTTCAATTTTTTTTGACCGTTATGCCCTCCTCTACTCGGTCTCCGCCGACTATTCCATCCTCAGAAGAAACTCCATCTGGCTCGTAGTGTGCCTCTTCCTTGTAGGATCCTTCTTTAAAATTAGGGGATCTTGACCCTTGGTCATCGTCATCTCTAGCTTCTTCGGGATTCGCTTGTACAAGCTTTCCCTTTCCCCATGCTCAAGCAGCCTCCCCAATAACAGGCATCCCCACTGTCCACTCTTCCCGCCCCCTGCCCTTCGTTCAAGGCCACTCTTTACAGCTCATCTTGTTCTCCTTTGTACTTTCTGGTGATCTCGGTGCAGGCTCAGTCCTCAAGGGTGGGTCGGTACATCATGCCGGATATCCCCATGATGACCTTTGTGGAGGATCATTAGTGTTTGCATTGGACTTTGGTATCCCATTTTGGTGTCTCCAAACCTCTGCTGTCAGTATTCTAGTGTTTTGTTCACTCATGGGGGCTCGGTCCTTAGGTTCTTGTGTCACCGCTTCACAGTAACTCCTTTATCCTAGTGTTACCTTCTGAGGAGGCCTTCATTCATGCTTGGTGTAAGGCCTCGTGATCTTTTGACCGCTGGCACTTCAGTTTATCCCGTTGGTCTATGGAGGCTCACAATTGTAAATAAAGTCTAATAGCAACTGTCTAGATCCACCTCCCTGGGTTTCCTCTGCCCTTCGAGAATGAGGGATTTCTAAAGGATATTGGGGACTCTCTCAAGGGCTATATTTTCTCGGATGCTCAGACAAGGAGAGGATCTTCCTCCTCAGCAGCTCGACTATGCATGGAATTGTATCTATCTTTCCCTATGCCTGATGAACTTGAACTCAAAGTGTCGGACTCATTCAATTGGATCTAAGATATCCTCTACACTATTTTCCCTGTTTACTACCATAACTGTCTTCTTTAGGGTCACTCAATGCAAGTATGTCGTCGCAGGCGCTAGGGCAGAAGCCGCTAGTCTCCAATGGCAAAGGTGGGTCGGGTTTTAAGACCACCCTAAGGTTTTCAGCCAATTTGAGTGATCTCCATGCTGGGTCCGCTTATATGTGAAGATCTTATGGATCCTACTCCTACGACAGAACTTATGGTCTACCCAGGACCTCTTCAAGGGGATGTTGTAGCGGCTTACCAGGGCTTAACTCATGATGTTCCAAGGTATCTTGAACCTATCTAGATATTTCCTTTCTAGAATCTTTCCATTATTTTCTTTAAATACCTTGGAGTTAGAAAGCAGATGGCGGTTCATAATCTGGCCTCTAGTTCTTTGGGTCCCTTGTCTTTAGCTCCCCTTGGCACAAATCTCCTTGGTAGCGCTTCTGATACCACTGGAAGGGCTCTAGTCCTCGTCTCTATAGCACCAGACTCTCCTCGGGATCATAAAACTCATCCTCCTTCCTTGGACCCACTCATGGGACCGGTTATCCCTTCACCCTGGGGGGTTCTTTCTAACAGGGAAGGTGGTTCTTCCCTCCCAGGTAATCGAAGGGATCCCAATGGCTTATACCTTGAGATCCCACTTTCTCCAGCAGTATGTTCGGCCAATGCAGCTAGATTATGTACTAGATCTAAATCAAGGAATCATAAGAATATATCTTCCTCTAATTTTGTCAAGGCTATGAGTTCTGGATCCAAACCCAGGACACTCTTTCATAAATGATTAATCTTCTCATATGGAATTCCCGGGGGGTAGGTGCCTGGGTTAAGTCAGACTTCTTGGCGTCTGAAATCTCTAAACACAAAGATGCAGTTGTGGCCATTCTCAAGCATAAAAAGAATCCCCAAATGATCGAGGATTTCTCCAGAAATATCAAGTTACATGGATGCATGCATGCATACCCTATCAATCGGCATATCTAGATTTTCTGACATAGGAACTATAAGGTGGATCTGATTCAAGCTGGAGATCAGTTCATTACTACCAAGGTTTCCAGTAACCTGCACTCTTTTTTTGTATCCTTTGTTTATGGGAGCTATGATCACATTATTAGAGAGGGTCTGTGGAAGGATCTCAATGGGTTCGATCCTGGTTCAGATCTATGGTTAGTTGGGGGTGATTTTAATGTTGTTGCGGATCCGGAGGAGTGAAAGGGCAGGGGCCCATTTCCCAAGAAGGCCAGCCTCGACTTCAATCTTTTCATGGTATGGAAGGGTCTCTCAGACCTTGGCTACGTGGGTGACCGGTTTACCTAGTGTAATAACCAAAGGGGGAACCATCACACATGGAGCTGGCTGGATAGTTTTCTGGGAAACATGCATTCCATCTATACCTTCTCCACCTCAAAGGTTACTCATTTGGTTTGTGGAATTTTGGACCACTCCCCCCTTCTTATCTCTCTAGACTCTGTGAAATCCCGACATGATCGCTTCTACTTCAGTTAGTTTTGGACCAGTAAACTGGGCTACCAGGACCTGATTCGGGACTCTTGGAATTTTCCGATCCAAGAGTACACATGGATTTCATTTCATAATAATCTAAGGAGATTAAAATTGAGTCTTCAAGTATGGTCAAAAGATATTCACCCACTTGATAATGAGTTATATATCATCATTAAGGCAGTTTATGATCTTGAGAGGAGCTTGGAAGACGTGTGGGATGAGTGTATTTTCAACGAGCTCCTGGGGAAAAAAGATATTCTTGTGGACATGCTATTGAAACAAGAACGACAAGCTTGGGAGGTGGAGAGGATAAAATGTCTTAAATAGGGAGATATGAACACCACATGTTTTTAATATTACATCAAGGAGAAGATGATCTTGATCAAAAAAAATATTATCTTAGAGGATGGCTCCTACACAGATGATAAGAACGTGGTGAGCGGTCTGGCCATCACCTTTTTCAAAGACCTACTTGCTGGACCTAACGAACACATTCTAAATGGGTACCTTGTAGAGGAAACAGACCTGTTCACTTTTATTCCCTCTCTAGTCTTGTCAAGGGACAATGAATGCCTGGGTGATATACCAGGTGAGGAAGAGATTCAGAATGCCATGTTGCATTTGAACACTAAGAGTGTTGTGGGTACAGATGGATTTCCTAGTTCTTTTTACAGATCTTCATGGGACATTGTGAAGTGGTACTTAGTGGTGGAAGTGCAAGATATCTTCTGAGGAGGGAGCTTACCTCAGGTCTCTAGTTCCACTACAATGATGATTCTTCCTAAATCCAAGAACCCTTATTCTATCATGCACTATAGACTGATAATCATGTGCAACTTACCCTATAAAATATTGGCTACCATTATTAACTCCAGGTTATCCATTCACATAACTTGGTGGGTGTCGTTGGAACAACATGGTTTTGTTAAGGGATTCTCAATTCAAGAATCCATAGACCTAGCTTAAGAATTTTTTCGTGATATAAACTTCAAAGCCCATGGGTCTAATATAACTATCAAACTCGACATGAACACGGCCTATGATCAGGTGGAGTAGAGATTCATTAACAAGGTTCTTGTAGGTATGGGTTTTTTCTCCTGGGAATATTGATATCATATTTCATTGCATTAGATCCTCCTAGTTTTTAGTTACTTTCATGGGGAAATCATATGGCTTCTTCAAGGCTGCTCACGGGTTACAGCAGGGAGATCTAATTTCTCCGAGTCTGTTATTTTTTGTCCAAGACGTGCTTAGTCATCTCATTCACCGGAGTATTACTACTGGTGAGATTATACCATATCATAGAAAATGGATCCTCCCTGCAGTGTCTCATATCATGTTCACAGACGATACCATTATATTTATAAATGACTCAAGTAGATCTCTTTGCGTCCTGAAAAAGGTGTTGGAGGAGTATAACCACTAGAGTGGGTATGTCATCAACAACAACAATAGAAACATTTAAATTTTGAATGGGTGCACCACCACACGTGTTTCTTCTATGAGCCTCAAACTGGACATGTAGAGAGGAGCTTTATCCATGGAATACTTGGGCACCCCCATTTCGATGGGTAGAATTTGAATCAGTGACTTCGACCACCTCCTCACCAAGATTACTGACCGGGTGCTGAACTGGAAGAACAAGTACCTGTCTTTTGGGGGATAGATTGCGATGGTTAACAACATACTACTAGAGACTCTGGTGCATGGTATTTTAGCTATAAAAGTCCCAAAAGGAGTCATTAAAAAAATTTATAGAATCCTCACTAGTTTCATCTGGGACCCCCTCTCCGTAGGCAAGAAAAACTGGACCTTATGGAGCAAGATGTCAAGGCTGGTTCGTGAAGGAGGTATTAATATCCATCACCTGGAAGACACTATTAACTACATGCATGCAAGATTAGAATGGGGTGTCCTAGAACAACACACTTTATGGGAGAAGATCATCCACATCTATTCCTTGGTGAACCAGGCTCTATCGGGGGGGGGCATGCATTTTCCATTTTCTCAGTGATAGGTCCTCTTCTTTCTATCCTCTGTCCGCACTCTCACTGGATTTTTGTGAGAGGAGAATTATCCTTTTGGCACCAAAACTGGTGCGACACCATCATCATCTTTCCAGGGTTCCCTATAACCAACATCACCTTCAAGGAGGCCAGGTCCTTTCCGTCCTTTATCACGACGGTTCTGGAAAGGGAGAATCAAGAGCTATTCAACCTCATTGAACTAACTTTCAACCCGGCCATTTGTTTCTTCACACCATACCCCTAGGGTTCCTTCAGGAAAAAGGACTTTTAGTGGGTTTCAAGGGTGTAAATTCAAGAAAATGTGGTCACTTTGAATGAGATTATGTGGGTTAAAGATATACCTACCAAATTCAATTTTTTCACTGGAAGAATTCGGAACAAAGCTATCCTGACTGATGAGAATGTCAAGAGGTGTAGGGTTAACATGGAATCAAGATGTGTGTGATGTAAAACTCACAACGAGGAAAGCGCAGATCACCTGTTTTTTGAAAGAGAATGGAAACGCGAGGTATGGACTTGTTTTGGGGGCTCCAATGCTATCTTAAATCCTAGAATGAATGGTCTAAACTTTCTGGAAGGTTGGTACCACGGTTCTGGAGGAAGTGGTTGTAACAACCGGGTCCCGATGACAGCACAGACACCCCTGGTCATCGGGTCCTGGCCCACCAGGTACCACCAGTTGCCCTGCAGACACGTGGTCCCCACCCTAGGGTCCACCCACATACCCGAACGAGTCATCTGACTAATGTCTGTCCCCACAGGCCAACACATGTCTTTTCGAGTGTGTTTTTTCCTCACTCACACACACCCTGGGAAACTTCCCAGAAGGTCACCCATCCTGATCACTACTTCAGGCCAAGCACACTTAACTGTGGAGTTCTAATCAGCTAGGATCCCGAAAAGGAGGGTCCAACTTGTTGACATGAGTCATATCATTTTGTTGGGAGAGGAGAATTATCCTTTTGGCACCAAAACTGGTGCGACACCATCATCAGCTTTCCAGGGTTCCCTGTAACCAATATCACCTTCAGGGAGGCTAGGTCCTTTCCATCCTTTATCATGACGGTTATGGAAAGGGAGCATCAAGAGCTATTCAACCTCATTGAACTAACTTTCAACCCAGACATTTGTTTCTTCACCCCATACCCCTAGGGGTCCTTCATGAAAAAGGACTTTTAGTGGGTTTCCAGGGTGAAAATTCAAGAAAATGTGGTCACTTTGAATGAGATTATGTGGGTTAAAGATATACCTACCAAATTCAATTTTTTCACTGGAAGAATTCGGAACAAAGCTATCCTGACTGATGAGAACGTCAAGAGGTGTAGGGTTAACATGGAATCAAGATGTGTGTGATGTAAAACTCACAACGAGGAAAGCGCAAATCACCTGTTTTTTGAAAGTGAATGGGAACGTGAGGTATGGACTTGTTTTGGGGGCTCCAATGCTATCTTAAATCCTATCATGAATGGTCTATCCTTTCTGGAAGGTTGGTACCATGGTTCTGGAGGAAGTGGTTGTAACAACTGGGTCCCGGTGACAACACATACACCCCGCCTTAAAATGGTCATCGGGTCCTGGCCCGCCAGGTACCACCAGTTACCCTGCAGACACGTGGTCCCCACCCTAGGGTCCACCCACATACCCGAACGGGTCATCTGACTAATGTCTGTCCCCACAGGACAACACATGTCCTTTCTAGTGTTTTTTTCTCTCACTCACACACACCCTGGGAAACTTCCCAGAAGGTCACCCATCCTGATCACTACTCCAGGCCAAACACACTTAACTGTGGAGTTCTAATCAGCTAGGATCCCGAAAAGGAAGGTTCACCTTGTTGACATGAGTCATATCATTTAGTCATTTAACCCTTTATCATTTGGGGATGTTACAATCACCCCCCTTCCATGAAAAAGGACTTTCAGTGGGTTTCCAGGGTGCAAATTCAAGAAAATGTGGTCATTTTGAATGAGGTTACGTGGGTTAAAGATATACCTACCAAATTCAATTTTTTTCGCTGGGAGAATTCAGAACAAAGCTATCCCGACTGATGAGAACGTCAAGAGGTGTAGGGTTAACATGACATCAAGATGTGTGTGATGTAAAACTCACAATGAGGAAAGCACAGATCACCTATTTTTTGAAAGAGAATGGGAACACGAGGTATGGACTTGTTTCAGGGGCTCCAATGCTATCTTAAATCCTAGCATGGATGGTATCTCCTTTTTGGAAGGTTGGTACCATGGTTCTGGAGGCAGTGGTTGTAACAACCGGGTCCCGGTGACAGAACAAGAACCTCGCCTTAACATGGTCGTCGGGTCCTGGCCCGCCAGGTACCACCAGTTGCCCTGTAGACACGTGGTCCCCACCCTAGGGTCGGGTCCTGGCCCGCCAGGTACCACCAGTTGCCCTATAGACACGTGGTCCCCACCCTAAGGTCCACCCACATGCTCGAACATGTCATCTGACTAATGACTGTCCCCACAGGCCAACACATGTCCTTTCCAGTGTGTTTTGTCCTCACTCACACACACCCTGGGAAAATTCCCAGAAGGTCACCCATCATGATCACTACTCCAGGCCAAGCACGCTTAACTATGGAGTTCTAATCAGCTAGGCTTTCGAAAAGGAAGATGCACATTGTTGACTTGAGTCATATCATTTAGTCATTTAACCCTTAATCATTTGGGGATGTTACAATCACCCCCCTTTAGAGCACAACACCCTCGTTGTGGGCCCTACATCTCAACCCAAGCAGTGCACCGCACTTAAGGCTGGGTACCCCCTCTAATACCAAATGTAACAACCGAGTCCTGGTGACAACACATACACCCCGCCTTAACATGGAAGTCGGGTCCTGGCCCGCCAGGTACCACCAGTTGACCTGTAAACACGTGGTCCCCACCCTAGGGTCCACCCACATGCCCGAATGGGTCATCTGACTAATGAATGTCCCCACAGGCCAACACATTTATTTTCCAGTGTGTTTTGTCCTCACTCACACACACCCTGGGAAACTTCCTAGAAGGTCACCCATCATGATCACTACTCCAGGCCAAACACGCTTAACTATGGAGTTCTAATTAGCTAGGCTCCTGAAAAGGAAGGTGCACCTTGTTGACTTGAGTCATATCATTTAGTCATTTAACCCTTTATCATTTGGGGATGTTACAATCACCCCCCTTTAGAGCACAACACCCTCGTTGTGGGACCTACATCTCAACCCAAGCAGTGCACCGCACTTAAGGCTGGGTACCCCCTCTAATAACAAATGTAACAACCGGGTCCTAGTGACAGCACATACACCCCACCTTAACATGGCGGTCGGGTCCTGGCCCGCCAGGTACCACCAGTTGCCCTGCAGACACGTGGTCTCCACCCTAGGGTCCACCCACATGCCCGAACGGGCCATCTGACTAATGACTATCCCCACAGGCCAACACATGTCCTTTCCAGTGTGTTTTTCCTCACTCACACACACTCTGGGAAAATTCCCAGAAGGTCACCCATCCTAATCACTACTCCAGGTCAAGAATGCTTAACTATGGAGTTCTAATCAACTAGGATCCCGAAAAGGAAGGTGCACCTTGTTGACATGAGTCATATCATTTAGTCATTTAACCCTTTATCATTTGGGGATGTTACAGTGGTCCAGAAAGACTGGCGTGTATAGTGATGTTTCATGCGGGATGCTGGTGTCTTTGGATGGTGATGAACAAGGTGAGACAGGAGGGTATCGTCACGTCGCCATAAGCTATAATTGTTTGGATGAAAAATATTTTAAGTGACTTGTCTAGGGAGGTTTGCAACTGGAGGGAAGCACTGTCTCTAATATGGTTTGAAGCAAGGGCCCTGGAGGCGCCCACGATAAGCAGGAATAGGGGCAATTGGGTTCGTTGGAACCCTCCGGTTAGAGGGTTAAAACTCCACACCGATGGTTCATGTGCTCAGGGTATAATGCGATGAGGGGGGGGGGGGGGGGTTGTGTGTGACAACAGTGGGTCGGTGTACTTGGAATTTACTGTAAGACTGGTCCATGGATTATCCTTACAGGTGGAGGACCTGACACTGTATTACAGTCCCTTCTTATGTGGATAGAGAAATATGATCATCACGGAAGCAGAAACTGACTCATCACTGGTGCACACGTCCCTAATTGACCATGTCATCGCTCCCTGGTTGATCAACTATGTCATCAGAAACTGTCGGCGTTTACTTGATAGCAACATCAAAGAGGTTAACACTTGGTGGTAGGGCAACAAAGTTGCTGACCACCTGGCATCCCAGGTCATTTCGGGCTCAAAGGATGTATTTGTTTTCATAATTTTTCTATCTTGAAGCCTGAGGGGGTCAACTTGATAAGAGGGGATGCCCTAGTTCTTCACTATTTCAGACCTCCTTAGCTCCTAGCTTCGGGGGTAGGAGGTCAGGGGGTTTATTTGTGATGATTTGTGTTGTTTTTCCTATTTTCTTTTAATAAAAATTTACATAATGATGATGATGGATGGACTATGTCACAATCTTATAAGTGTGAGTAAACTCTGTGACTTAGGACTTATTGTGACATTCAACCAGAAGGGATGTACTATAAGAGGAAAATCTGGGTATTCTATCATGAAAGGTTGTAGAATATATGGTAACTTATATCAGGTTGACAACAAGGAGAACATTTTCTACTTAACAATTGAATAGAAAAAAAACTTATGGCATCAAAGATTGGGGCACATCAATCAGAAATACATGGAAAATATATCTAAGATGAAGATTGTCATGGATATAACTAATCTAAAGCGTGAATGATAAAAGACCTGTGATGCATGCATGCGAGGGAAACTGGTCTGTAGTTCCTACCGGCCAAAGAAGAAAAGAGAATCAAATCTCATTGACCTCATCCATACAGATGTATGTGGCCCGATAAATGTTGTTGGAACACATGAAGAAAGGTACTTTGTTCTTTTCATATATGATTACAGTAGAATGGCATGTGTGATCTTTATACACAGAAAGTGACAAGTTCTTGATTACGTGAAAACCTATCATCGAATTATAGAGAATGATACTGGATGAAAGATCAAAGTCCTGCAGTCTGACAATGGAGGGGAATAAACATCCATCAAATTTGAAAATTACCTATAGAAACATGGGGTACAACATGAGGTGATTGTTATGAGAACTCCATAGCAAAATGGAGTTGTTGAGCACAAGAATCGACAGGCAAACAACATGGACAGAACTATGCTGATCGAGATTCATGTTCCTCGACATTACTAGAAAGAGGCAGTACAAGTAGTAGTGTATATTCAAAATCAAATAGGGCTATATATGGGTGAGACAGAGACACCATATGAATTGTGGCATGGAAGGAATCCATCTTTGAAATATTTTCATGTTTTCAGAAGAATTTTTTTTATCTGAAACAAAGAAGGAAATCAAGGGAAGTATGGAGACAATGCATATGAAGGAATATTTCTTGCATACTCAATGAACATCAAAGCCTAAAAGTGTTTCAATAAGTGCTTGGGAATAATTGGGTAAATAAGTGATGTAAATATCATTGAAGAGAAAAACATGAATGCTTCAAGGAATTATTATACTGATGTGATAGAAGATGATGAAGAATGTGAACATGGAAAAAATGTTAATACAGAGGTAGAGGAAGGTGTGTAATACCCTCAGGAGTCACATCATGATGTTGAATCTGAAGAAGAATCAGAAGAGGAAGCCATAGATGGAGAGAATTTGGTTGAACCGTAAAGGAGAAATCGAAGAGCAAAGATTGATCAGTCCAATATTATCGAGGATTAGAATGCACCGACACAGACAAGGAGAATGAGTAATAATGCACATTCTGCATTTCTATCAATTGTAGAACCATCCTTATTTTAAAAGGCTGCAAAGGATGAGTCATGGGTAAAAGAAATGATTGCAGAGTTAGATTAGATTGACAAAAATCAGACTTGGGATCTTTTGAAAAGACTTGAAGGTCACTGTGTGATTGGTACGAAGTGGATTTTCAAGAACAAATTTGATGAGCATGGAAATGTGGTCAGAAATAAGGAGTGATTGGTTTGTAAGGGATATTCACAAATTGAAGGTGTTGATGTTGAAGAGAAATTTTCTCCAGTAATGAAACTGGAGTCAATATGACTATTTCTTTCCATAGAAATCCAAAGAGGTTATAAAGTGTATCAAATGGACATCAAGAAAGCATTATTAAATGGATTATTGGAAGAAAAATTATACATTGAACAACCTGTGGGGTTCTTTCTTGGAAATGATGAACTGAAAGTTTTCAAATTAAAGAAATATCTCTATGGCCTGAAATAAGAACCATAGAAGTGGTACTCTTAGTTGGAATCTTATCTGAGAAAGATTGAGTTTAAAAGAGGATAAGTGGATAAAAATATCTATGTGAATAATTATCAAAAGGATCAGTTCATGGTATTGGTATACATAGGTGATATTATTTTCGGTGGAAATAGGTATGTATTAGTGGATGAATTTTCCAATCACATTAAATCAGAATTTTAAATGTCCATGATTGGTGAACTCACATACTTTTTAGGGTTGCAGGTGATTCAGAAGAAGTATTACACTTTCATTTCACAGGAAAAGTATGCAAGATAGCTGTTGAATAAATTCAAAATGCATGATTCCAAACCAATGTCAACTCCGATTATGGTTTGGAAAAATCTCGGGAAGCATGAGGAAGAGACTTCTGTGGATCCCACCATGTACAAAAGAATCATTGGAAGCCTATTGTACCTGACGACTACACGACTAGATATTATCTTTGCAACTTGACTTGCAGAGCGCTTTCAAAGTAATCTGAAGGAAGAACATATGGAGGCATTGAAAAGAATCATGAGATACATTCAAGGTACACATAATTATGGTCTATACTTTGATGCAGGAAGAGATAATGAACTATCAACATTTTTTGATGCTGACTGGGCTGGAGATGTAGTGGAAATAAAGTATACTATTGGTGGAGCATTCTATATTGGGAAGAAATGTGTGGGATGGTTAAGAAATAAATAGTAAATTACTTCACTTAGTACTTTTGAAGCTGAATATATATCTGCTACCAAGGAGTGTACTCAGTTACTTTGGATGAAGTAACAACTAATTGACATAGGTGATGAGGTGAAACAACCAACGGTGATTTATTGTGATAACAAGAGTGCAATTGATCTTATGAATAATATTTTTCAACATTCTCGTACAAAACATATTAAGATTAGATATCACTTCACAAAGGAAAAATTTGAACAAGTCATGATCAAAATGGACCATGTGGGAACTGATGAGCAAGTGACTGACATTATGACCAAGCCGCTGTCAATGGTTGTGTTTGAGAAACATCAGTTGAACCTTGGTGTTCTGCCACCTCCCAGTGTATAAGGAGGTTACGAGGTTCCCCTCTCCCAAGTTTTTATAACTATTTTAACCTATTTGTGGAAATGATGTAGGTTTATGTGGGAGATACAATCCAGGGGAGCATGTTTTTTTACTCTACATATCAAGATTTGGTTCATTGGGTTTATTTCCAATGGAGGAGAATGGATACATTTAATAGATAGAATTCAATAGAAAGTGATTTTTTTCTTTCTGGATATAGAAAAATAGAGAATAGAAAAATACAGAAATGAAACTATGGGGGAGAAAAGAAAAGGATGATAACTCAATTCATGTCCTCTCTCTTGTTTTTTACACCGAGCACTGCTCACGTAGACTTAGAGTGATGGGTGAGTTTTTTTAAAGGTTTAGGTTTTGATCAGGGATGGTGTATTAGTGAATTTATATGGATATTTCCAAAAATCCCAAAGAGGTAGATAGTTATAACCAAGGCTGTTAATTGATAATATTAGAGTTTGGTTTGTGTTTGTTGTCAATCTACACATGGATGACTAGGGAGTTTTCAAGGAATGAGGTCATACGTTTGAGGATGAAAGAAGTATTGAATGTGGCATAGTTTCCCAGTGTTTTCCAACTTTTTGGGACTCATAATTGGGATTTTGGTACGCGATAAAGGCATGTGGTATGTGGTGAAGGCATGTGGTATGTGGAACGGTATGCGGTGAAGGCATGTGGTACGCAGAATGCTGTTAAAAATAGTTCGCAGCGATAGTACGCAGTGAAGGCATGCAATATGTGAAATGGTACACAAATCACTTCGTAGAACTAAAAATAGTTCACAACAATGGTATGTGGTGAAGGAATTCGATACATGTAATACAACCGAAAAAGGTTTGTAGCGATGACATGTGGTGAAGGCATGCAGTACGAGGAATTCAAAAGGTTAGAGGGATTGATGTAGTTCACAAAATAGGAGCAGTACATAGTGGAGACTAATGGTATGCTGATGGAGTTCAGTTTACAGTGAAGATTGTCCTACATTGAAAATTTGGATAAATCAGATTAGTGAAATTTATGGAGTTATGTGCATATTTAAGGAGCATTAATCCCCTTTGTTAGAGGGAGAGATTTTGGATATTAAAATTTTGGGAAGAAATATGGTGAAGTCCGAAGTGGTATGTGGAGGAGAAGATGGTACATGGAGAGAATCATCCGCGTAAGGAAAATAATATGTGGAAGAGATTTCGGTTCATGCAGGAAGCTCTCATAGTACGCGGTGGGTCCAGGCAGTATGCAGAGAAGGAAAGTACGCGGAAGACTGGAGCAGTACGTGGAGTAGGGCGGGACACGGAGAAGGGAAGTTCGTAGAGGAGCTGGATGGTACGTAGAAATAGTTGGATGGTATATGGAAGTAGCTGGATGGTATGCGGAAACAACAACGGTACGTAGAAATAGCTACAGTACGCAAAAAAAAAAACAGCAGTATACATAACACCCAAGGAAGCCTAAAAATTTACCAAATCAGTTTTCAAAATTAATTTCTATAACATATCAGTGTAAGGGAAAATAAATTACATCTATGGTTGATTACAAGACTTCAACAGAGCATCCATTTACAGTTGAGGATGGATGATTTAATACTGAACCATTGAAGCAACCTTCAAGTCGATAAAATGAGTGAAGATTCTCTCAACGCAGTGAGCAAGGGGGAGTCAGCAGAAGTGATCCGAGGGATGCAGTGTGCGATCCCTAAAACCTTGTAAATGCAGTGCACCTGGCATAGAGTGACTGTTCTAAACACTTGTAATCCACAACTTATGAAGATTAGTGATTTTGGTATGACCGAAACACTGTCAGCGTATGCTCCTTGGACATATCCCTTAGTAGTGAACCGAGTAAAATTGTTGTGTCATTGCTTTGGATGTGATTGATTATTTTCTGCACTTCCTCTTCAGACAGGTTTAACATGTTCCTACCAATGTGGGAACAAGATCCATCAGTTTAAAAGAAAAACTTGACACCCTGATTCACCCATCCCCTCTCAGGGTGTTCTGGGGTCATTCAAGGAAAAGTGTCACCCTAGTATGAGAGTAGGGTGAAGTGCCACCCTAACAAGGTAATTGGATGAAGTTTCAACTAAATGGATAGCCTCTAGATGGACTAGGAATGTAGCACTTTAGCACTATCTCCTGGATTAGTTTGGGTGCATGGAGACCTATTATTATGCTTCTAGAATGGGGTCATTCACCCTTGTTTTAATGTAGAAGTGGTATTTCATGAATGTTTAATGTTTAAAATCTTTATATGAAACAATCACCCTTAGTTTACATTATAATCCTTTGGATTTGAATTCAAAATTCATTATAAAGATAAAGAGGGACTTGGTTGCACACACATGTAGGTTGTATTACTTAGGTATCTCTATCTTGTGATCTTGACTTGTCTCTTTCCTTGTGCTTACATAACATGGGAATCCATGGGTTCTATTTATAGACATATGGAAGGTACAACTCATTGCTAAGTGGGAAATTTCCCATTTTTTTGGGTATTGGGAAAGTTCCTTGCATATACATGCCCATTTCATGAAGGCATGGTGTGAGAAAGAGGCTTAGGCACTGAATCCAAGTTCAAAAATTATTCACAAAGAGGATTCTAAGAATTCATGGGGAGTCACATGTGAAAAGAGTCTCAATAAATGAATATGTGGTTATGAATAAGGATTGATCACCATCCAACTCTTATTCCATGAATATTTCACTCACTCAACCAGAGTCTCCATCCTTTAGAAAAAAGGGAGATCCCAAAAATGTCCCCCCCGTGATTGGATCTAATTAGCATGAAGGGGATAAAATTCTAAGGTATATGTGACCTTGGTGTGAATGTAACTTCAAATAAGGGTGTGTGCACATGGGTTGAGGATTAATGTGTGAGATGCATCCACGTAAATCATTCCATGCACATTGGTATTTGATCACAGGATGCACATGATGTGCACTAGCACCTAAGTGTAGGGTAAAACTTCATTTATAAATGGTAGGAGACCACTTATGTAGCATTATTTACCCATGATGACCACATGAATTCCTTCAATGTGATAATTTTTCACTAAGTATGGGAGTATCCTAAATTAATGCAATGCCTTCACCTAAGAGAAATGACTTGGGTGAAGGGGGTTGAGTGAAGATTCCCAGCTAAAGCAAGCTTATTAAAGCCACCAAGGTGAAATTTTTTCCGATGTAAAATTTTCATTTGGCAGTTTTATGTATTCAACTTATATTCTCTCTCCGATTGTTTTCATTTCTCTACTATTTATTAATTTGAATAACATTATTTAATTCACTTTATAGGAAGAAATGACTAGATCCTCAAACCAAGTTTATGATGAGGCCATTGCCTTCAAAATCAAAGAGATCACTGGTGATGCGGATCCCATTTCATAACATCCCATCAAACCACATTATCAAGTGATTATAGGTGTCCTTGGGTTTACTTTTCTCAATTACCAACTCTTATATAAAATTTACCTATATGAGTTTGTCCTTTCAATTTACATGATGATTCTAGGACCAAACACATACCTTTATGTTGTATGAATATATTTAGTATTCGGTATCATCTGGGAAAAAATATACCTTGATAATAAAAGCATCTACAAAGATAGAAATGAGGTATATCACTACCTATTCTTTGCTCTAGTAGTGGTGAGTAAAAAGTCTAAAGTAAATTCAACCATCAAGAAATATTATGTATAAAGTTAATGGAAAATATAGAGCCTCCAATGGAACCTTTTCCTTGGAAAAAATTTCTCCAGTGAGTGGTCATGTCCATATTCGGTAAATCAGAGTTACATCAAGTTTAAAATTAGTGAAGAGATTTCAAGCTTTGCGAGTCTATTTAAACCTATTAATTATTAGTTTACCATCACCCTAACCTATACCCAAAGTTTTTTAGCTGATGGTTCCCCAAAACCAACACCTTCCACCCACCACATAGAGAAGTGGGTATATGTCTCTTGTATATTCACAAGATCTGAAAAGTCATTATTTTTAGTGAAATGCATGATGAGTTTATACCCACTTTTAGCACTTGGGAAAACATTGAGCTCACTCCTATCATAGAAAGGGATTTACTAAATTTAGTTTAAGATAAGCTATAAGTATAGGTTCAATAATTTATTAATATTAATTTTAGTTTTTGAATAAATATATTCTTACACCCCAGTGGATCGAAACCAAGGGTGAAGATGCTAAGGAACTGTCAAACCCAACATACCCATGAGATCCAGAATACCCACTATCCTATTATAGATGATGATTAATACACAACATGGAATTAATAGGACAATTTGGAGTTGATTCCATGTGTTTGATTGGTAGAAATTATGGAAATGATCCTTGTTGGGTGGCTATTACTATCCTGAGATACCCGTACTGGGGAAAGGATGGGAACCTTTACAATAGATGAACAACTAGTCTTAGGGGTTTGAGTGAACCTTTTTGTGACAAAATTTGGGAGACTTTATCAAGTTTTAGTCTAATTTTAATGGGGAAAGACCCATCACATTACCCACAACCGAATATAATTCTTTCATAGAAAGAAAATAGTGCATCTTGGCAGCTACATCTCGAGAAACATGGTTTTTTCTCTTAAATTCGCCTATAAATCCACACTACTAGACATTTTGGGAATACAACCAATAAATATGTATGATAAAGTTATATATAAAATCATATGGGACCACTCAAAATTAGTGTTTACCCTCTATGAGGCTCCTATCGACATGTTGGTGGTTGACAATAATGGCTCAAAAGACGACCATTCCTATTGAACCGTGATATAGGATGGAACACTTATATCAAGAATCAATGGGGTTTCCATCTATGGACCTTAAATTCCATCCAGTTTTAGGTTCTAGGTGAACCTATCTCCATTCCATGGAGTGTATGGAAAGCATCATCCAATGATCCCACATCAATTCTGGTTGATGCTGATGTGTATGGACATCAATACTCCAATCACACTACCTCCATAAAAATACCCAATTGTACTATACTTAGAGTATGCTCGATCACGGTTTTATCATTACCAAGTTGCAATTTTAAGAGGAGTTAATCCACAAACACATGTACCACCCTTTAAATATTAGGTATAAACCCAAGAGGATATGGAGTAGGGTGGTAGAATCATTGAGATGGGATCCAAAATTGATAAAGTGGATAAATCTACTAATAAACATGAAATTTTATTCCATGAGACTCTAGAGAATGATGTCCACAGATAATATCTGTAGGTATCCATCATCTTATATGTTCATGATGTCCCTACCATGTTATGGAAACATTAGGAGAAACAAATAATAGTTGAAATTTTAGAATAAGTTTAAAATAATAAAGAACAAAAGAATGAGAAAAAGATCATAATACATAGATATTTACATGGTTTGTGAATAATTCATCCATACATGAAGAGTTATAACACTTAACTAAATTTAGAAGCAAGATATACGGTATACTCTCATGGTTATAGAAACCCTAGCATTAAAATGAGATCATAAAGAAACATGGAGTTATAGTATACCATGTTGTTATAGTGAAAAATCCGTACAATAAGTCCATTGTGCTACAGTAAATGTGAAAGTAAATTTATAGAGCTATAGTATCCTATCTTCATCGCTAGTCATATACCTCTACAATAACCATATCAAAGTTGATAATTCTACATTTCCATGTCGGTGTCACCAGTCAAATCTACTACAATGATCCAACATTGTTACAATGCCTCCAAATTTAGGTTGGGGGACTTTAACCCCTAGACCCTTGAGTGGGGGTGAATTGTCCCTTTTAACCCCTAGTGACCTTACCATAGAGGTCAAACCACATGATTTTTGTGTAGGTGTACAATTTAGGCCACTATAAATTGGTCCAACATTATCCAATGGATCGAGCTACACCATTCTAAAATTTTAATATTGGATTACTTGAAGTAGTAACCTTTTAAAATTAAAGCATTAAATAAAATTTTGATCACATCTTCATTAATAGAACTAACCTTACCAATAAGAAACCTTATCCTGAAGTATATTCAAATTATAGAGGATAAATAGCATTCTAGTCTTAAATCCATCGTCATGAACTGATTGATATGTGAAAGGGTGACAAAACACAATTTTAATGAATATTTTATTGATAATAAATTACATAATTTCCTCACATTGTGCTAAATATTATTATTTATAAAATATTTGGGATTAGATCATTCATTTGAAAATTTGATGAAAATTCCATTTATTCCCTTTAAAATTCACTAGAGTATTTCAGACATAAATATTTGTATGTGAATTATTTGAAATTAAAATTTTGAAGTTGTGTTTATGAATTAATGGGATAAAACTTTTATTCAGTACATATGAGATTAATTATGCATATTATTGGAGTAAATGTTCTATGAAGTCAAAGTTGGGCTAGACATGCTAGATTGGACATTACTTCAGTATTTATCCCATAAATTCTTTATACAAGCTGGGATTGGACCCAAATTTGGATAGAATCTCTAGAACCCATTTTTTCAAAAATAAACCTTCTGGAAGGATAGATGGTTCACAAATTTTGGTGGTAAAACGGGTGGTGAAAGTTGTCTTAATTTATTTGGAAAAATTTCCCCATTCACACTTAAAACCTCTTAAAACCTAGCATCCCCTCCACTCTATAAATTGGTGTTTTTATAATTTGGAGGGGGTTGGAATCTTCTTTGTTGTAATGTTTTTGTTCGTTCAATAAAACTCTTAGTTTTTCTTTAATTTATTCTATTTTTCTCAATTTTCTTGTTCTTTAATTCACTTCTTTGGGCTGGAACTCATAAGTAGCAATGTGATTGTGCTATACCCATTCTAAATTGATGCGAATGCAAAATGACCACTCCACCCATGGAAGAGTAGTTTTTTAGTAATAAATATACCTCTAAAATTCTTCATTCATTTATTTTTAATCAATGAGCTACTTTAATTCACTTAATATGATATATTAATTGAGTTTTTAATTTAATTTAAACTAATCAATCAATTGAACAATTAACACAAAACACGTGAGGTCGAGAATTGTGTGAATTGTGAGAGCGTGATCTTAATTGGTAATACAAAACCACACAGGATCAATTTGTAGAGTTAAAATATAATCCCTAAACCCAATTAATAATAATTTATAGAGTTTAAATGTTCAGTAATTTACCACTGAACATAATATATCCTTATAACATCAATCAAATAAGGGTGTTGTGATTGCATGTTCCGAAGCTAGTATAGGGTTTAATTAATTTAATTTTGGTGGTTAAGTTAATTATCATAGGGTTTGGGAGTTAAAAAATTAGGGGATAATAATTAAGTGTATATTAATTTAAATTATAATGATTAATAAGTAATTTAAGAGGTATATTTAGATCGATTACGCCTTCTAAAATATTTTCTAAAAAAACATCTTCTCTCATTATGTCTTATTAATCGAATTTCATTTCAAAAAAAATACAATATTCTTACAACATACTTATTCTTATTTTATAAATGTTAAAAAGCCCTCATCCTTTTAATTAGTGAGTTTATATTATAATATTTTATTTTCAAAATACTTTTAATAAGATTTTTTAATTACTTCCTCTTTGAGAGATAAACTTGGTTAGCCACTTTGCTGCACCTAAGTACCCAAAAACCAGATATCATTTGAAAGTTAACATGATATAACCTTTCAAATTATCACCTTTTACAGGGAGGAAATTAATTTATTCAACAAATTAGAGGTATTTTTTTTTCATTTTATTATTTTCTTTTATTCTTTCTTTATTCTTTCCCCTTACTCAATTTTTTTATTCCTTCTCTCTCCCTCTCTTTATCTTTCTTGGGACATCAACTCAAACTTATTATCTTTTTATTATGGTTAAATTTTTCTTATTTCATTTTTATTTTATTTATGAAATGAACTAATCCTGAGGATCTATTAGATCTTGACCATGTGATTGAATGTAACCTTTAAGCTTGAATATGACAGTATCAGTCTACAAAAAGTTTCAATATTCAACAAGTTGGAGAATTCCTCCATTATGGTAAAATTGAAATTGGAATCAATTCTAATTAAAACATAAAAAAATAACCAATGGCTAAAAATAATAACAATGAACTTAATAGAACCATTCAATAATTGGATACAACTGATATAAACTATCAACCAAATTGTATTGCATATCCAAACCTTGAATCAGACTTTGAATTAAAATTTGGATCGATACACCTGCTTCCAAAATTTTATGGCCTCTTTGGAGAGGATCATAACAAACATTTAAAAGAATTTAATGTGGTTTTCTCAATCCCTAAACCAAGAAATTTCTCTGAAGATCAAATAAAACTAAGAGCATTCCCATTCTCACTTGATGGAACTAAAAAATACTGAATGTATTATTTACAACTTGAAGACATAACATGTTGGAATGATTTGAAATGTCTTTTATTGTAGAGATTTTTTCCAGTATCAAGGACCAATTCCATTCATAATAATATCTCCGAGATCATTCAATCATAAGGGGAGTTAATGTATGAATACTGAGTGCGATTCAAGAAGTTGTGCACAAGCTGTCCACATCACCAAATCAGTGAGAAAATCATTATCCAGTACTTATATGAAGGACTCAAACCTTTGATGATAATCATGGTGGATTCTAAAGTTGGAGGAGCACTGGTGGACAAAAAACTAGTAGATGCACTTGCATTGATTGACAAGATGGCACAAAACTCCAAACAATTTGATGATTGATGTACACCACATGTTAGAGGAGTACATCAGGTAAGTCCTTATTCTCTTGAAAATAATTTTATTGATAATAATTTAGAATAATTGACCACTATGGTGAGACATATTTATTTGGCACAAAACACATCCCAACCCTCTCCTATAAGGCCTTGTGGCATTTCCACTAAAACAGACCACCCAACTGATCGTTTACCCTAATTACAAGAGATTAAGGATTGCACAACCATATTATGTGGGAGACCATATCAACAACAAAAACATCCAAATCCCCATAATAAGTACGATTACATTGCACCAACATACAACCAAGGGTAGAAAGATCAATCAAACACGAGGTATGGATCTGGACAACAAAAAAGGCCCCCTTTTCAAAAAAACTTCCGGCAGCCTCCACCTTACCAACAGGGTTTCCAAAAACCCCAAAGGAGATTTGAATATCAAGTATCAATAAGAAAAAAACAAGGGAATCCCCAAAAAAAGTTAGATTCTAACATTTATGACCTTTTGAAACAAATTTTTCTTAATCAACATAATGAGATGAAGAGTCAAGGTTCAGAGTTGAGGGAGTTGAAGACACAAATGAGCCAGATTTCCACTGCCCTCAATGAAATAGTTAGTAAGAACTTTAGAAATATTACTTCCTAACCTACTCCAAATCCCAAGTGGAATGTTAGTTCCATCGCATTGAGAAGTGGGAAGAAAATGACTGATACATCTACACATGTCATTCCACTGAGATTCACCTCAACTTTGGAGAAGACCCATTCAAGTCTAGCTGATGAGCAGCCCAAGGAGAAAGAAAAAGGTAAGAAAAAAAACTGATTATGTTCTTTCTAAACCCCTTCCTTTTCCAAATAGAGTCATTCAAAAAATAAATATGGCTGAAGAGGTGATGAAAAAAGAGGTTTTGGACACATTCATGTGTGTTGAGATCAACATCCCTCTACTTGAATTCATCAAGAAAATCCCAAGGTATGCCAAATTATTAAAATAACTTTTTACCAATCAAAGAGGGCTCAAGGGAAATGAAAGGATCAATCTTGTAAGGAATTTTTCAATAATCATTACACCAACTCAAGCAATGCCAACAATTTGAAAGGATCCCGGGACATTCACCATACCATGCACCATAGGGGAGTTACAATTTTTTGATTCTTTATGTGATTTGGGAGATTCTATAAATGTGATGACTCACTCTATATTCTATTCTTTATAGGTTAGTGAGTTGAAGCCAATGAGAGTAGTGGTGAAATTTGAGAATAGAGCTATGAAATATCCAGTGGGAGTCCTTAAGGATGTACTTGTTCGGGTAAGAGACACGATCTTTCAAGTAGATTTCTACGTGTTTAACATGGAGGAAGATCAGGTAAATTCTCATGCTCCCATTATCTTAGGTAGGTACTTCCTCAAAACTAAAAAAATAATAATAAATATCAATGAGGGTAAAATTTACATGGAGTTTGGAGATGAAGTTGTGATATTTAATGTTATGGACTCCATGAAGTACCCCTAAGAGGACCGTTCTTCTTTTGTTATCTCATATTTTGAACCTCCAAGTAAAAAACCCATGGATTTTTATTGTCATATTCTTAGGGAGATTAAGAGAACTGGTTATAGTTTTATGTCTAAGAGCAATTACACACCTGTTTCTAATGCAAAAACCTCTCTTAGATTTGATTTTGAAATGGATTCATATTCTAATTTTGATCACGTTCACTCTAATTATGACTTAGATGTTGAGTATGCTGATGGATTTGATGTATTATTCTCTGATTTTGATGATTTCTATTCTGGTACTTATATTCATTGTAAACATATTTCAGTTCTTTCAATGTCTCCATCCATACATCACCCCTCTACATTGTAATTTAATCCATTACAACCAAATCTCAAATACTCATACTTGTTGAGTGGTGAGAGATTACGTGTTGTCATTGCTAACAACCTCCCTTTTGAACATGATTTTTTTGAATCTTTTGAGGTAGAACATCAGGACAATTAGGTGGACCTTTTATGACATATATGGTATTATCCCCTCTGTGTCGAAATGGCTCCCGAGTCTCTGGGTTCGCTCTCCCCTCACGCTAGGGTTTCCCAGTGCCGCCGCTCCCTCCCTCACGTCGCCCTCTCACAGTGAGTTCTCTGGCGTTCCTCTTCTTTCCTCTCTCCTCGTCCCCCTACTCTCCTTTTTCCCCTGCTTCGTCCACTTGGATTTGTTGGCGCTATGGTCCCCCTTGGCGGCTCTCCTTCCCTGGATTCTTCAGCCTCCCCATTTCCAGGGTTTTAATCCCGGTTCCCTCTTCCTCATTCCTTTCTTCCGGTTTTGGGTTTCATTCTCTATTTCCCCCTAGGGTTTCAATCCCAGTGCTACTCTTTCTCATTCCATTCCCCTGACCACCTCATCCATGCTCTAATCTCACATTCTACCGCTCCTCTCCAGGTTGGACTTGGAGCGATGGATACTCAGAGGTTTTGGGCAATGCGGTTTGGCGGCTGTGGGGATTCTTTTTAGGGTTTCATCCCCGATTTCCGTCAGTGTTTTCTCCCCGGTTTCACTGTTCCTGGTTCCTTTAGGGTTTCATCCCCCAGTTCTTTTTGCTTCTATGCGGTTCTTTTTTCAGATTTATGTTTTCTGTGAATGATTTTGACGCTTGTTCGGTGATGTTTCTGTTCGTGGTTATGCGTTTTATGTGCTGCAACGACCTTGTCGATCTCCGACGTGTGGTGTCTGGACGACGACGTCGATGGTGTTAATTGTATGGCGATGATGAAAGTGGTGTTTTTCGATGGTTTTTAGTTTTTTTGGGGACGGTGTTGCGGTTTTACGATGGCCTCGTCGGTCTTGGTATGGTTTGATGGAGTCCTGTTCTGATTGCTGGTGTGGTTGTTTGCGGCCACCGGCATGCTTAGTACGGGGATGTGATGATGATTGAAGGAAGACGACTGCGAGATGGTCGATGGACTCGACGTTTCTAACGGTGGCGGCTCGTGGATCAGAACTCGCGGCCCGAGGTTTTTGGTGTTGCGGTTCTCTGGCGTGGGGTATTTTGGTATTATGTGTTTTTGTTGATGATATGGTGAACTGCGACTTTGATGATGGTTTCAGGTGGTTCCCCACCAGCGTTATGCTGGTCTGGAATCTCGTTTTGGTTGGTTCTTTTGATAACGATGGACTTCGACGGTGACGGGATAAACATGGGTGACAGGATGGCAGTGTCGTGTGGTGCATCATGTTGGCAGGCGACGTGATTCCCCAGGTGGTGTTTGGTTCGGATTTTCAATTTAAATTTGAATTTTGAATATTGTGGCATGAGCTTTTGAATTTTATTTGGTTTGAATCTATTTGTTTTTGAATTAGGTATTTTCCTGCTTTGTATGGTGGTTTTTAATATTGGGTTGGATCTGTTGTATGTGAGTTGTGGTTGTGAGGTTCCCACTAACCCAAAAAGTGGTTTATTCAGAAAATGAAAAAATATGAATTTGGAGGAGACTGAATCTAACTCTTATAGAAGTTGTTAAAAAAGAAGTTAAAAAATTACTCGAGGTAGGTATAATTTATCCCATTTTAGATTCTCAATGGGTGAGTACTATTTAGGTTGTGCCTAAGAAAAGTGGTGTTACTGTTGTTAGAAATGAGATAGAGGAGTTAGTTATAATGGGGGTACAAAACAGTTGGCATGTTTGTATTGATTATAGGAAACTAAATCAATCCACTCGCAAGAACCATTTCCCCCTCCCATTTATTGATAAAATTATTGATATACTAGATGGTAAGACACAATATTGTTTCTTGGATGGATTTTCTAGATATTTATAGCTTCCTATAGATCCTAAGGATCAAGAGAAGACAAAATTCACTTGTCCATTCGGTACATTTTCCTACCGAAGGATGCCATTTGGACTATGCAATGCCCATGTACCTTCTAGAGATGCATGGTGAGTATTTTTTTATAATTTCATTGAGACCTGCATGGAGGTATTTATGGATGATTTTACACTATATGGATCCTCATTTTATGAATGTATTTTTAGTTTGGAAAAGGTGTTGAGTCGTTGTATTGAGAAGAATATGTCCTTGAACTTTGAAAAGTGTCATTTCATGGTAGAGCATGGGATTGTCTTAGGGTATGTAGTGTCAAAACATGGGATAGAGGTTGATTGACCTAAGGTAGATATTATTTCATCCTTACCCTATCCTTTATGTGTGCGTTATGTTAGATCTTTCCTAGGGCATGCAATATTTTATCAAAACTTCATCAAATATTTTAGTAAGATTACTCTTCCTATGTTGTGATTACTTCAAAAGGATTATTATTTTGTGTTTGATGATTCTTGTAGGACTTCCTTTGATGAGATAAAGAAGAGTATGAACACTCCACTGATCATAAATCCCCCATGGTGGGAAATTCCATTTGAGCTTATATGTGATGATTCAAACTTTTTATTTGGAGATGTCTTATCACAGTAGGTGGAGGGACGTTCACATGTGATTGCATATGATTTGTGAACATTGGATTCAGCCTAATAAAACTACACAACAATAGAAAAGGAGTTTATTTCCATCAAATTTTCTTTAGATAAATTTCGTTAATATTTATTGGGCTCTAAAGTAGTTTTTTTGACCATGTAGCACTGAGGTACCTCTTGAAGAAGCCATATGCAAAGCCCAGACTTATCCAATGGATGATCCTTCTTTAAGAATTCAATATTAAGATAAAGTACAAGAAGGGGTCAGAGAAATTGGTAGAGGACCATGTGATCAGGCATACTTACACATTAGAGTATAAAACCATGAACTAGGTACCACTTTGGGACACATTCCTTGATGAGAATATTTATTCCATCTTTGGTATGCGTCCTTAGTATGCTGATTTAGTTAAATAACTCATTTTCTTTAAAATTCCTACAAATTTAAAGAAACATCAAGTCAAAAAATTAATTAATGAGTTTAGATTTTATGTTTGGGATGATCCCTACCTCTGGCACTTGTGTAGTGATCAATTTATTAGGAGGTGTGTTCTCAATCATGAGTTTGAGTCTATTTTTCATTTCTTCTATACACTTTCATATGGAGGAAACTTTGGACCCCAACATATAACTAGGAAATTCTTAGACTCTGGATTATATTTTCTTAGATTATTCTATGATTCTCATGTGTTTTTTAAGTCATGATCATGTTTCCAACACACTGACAATATTTCTAGGAGACATGAGATGCCTCAACAACCCATATTAATTTGTTATATTTTTGATGTACGTTGAATTGATTTTATGGGTCCTTTTCGAAGTTTATTTGGTTTTTTTATATTTTGGTTACCATTTATTATGTTAGAAAATTTGTGGAGGAAAAATCTATTAGGACTGATGATTCTCATTTTGTTGTGGATTTTTTCAAGGCTCAAAGATTTTACAAGTTTGGAGTACTGAAGGCCATCATCAGTGACCAAGGGACACACTTTTGTAATTAGAATTTGGATTTAATCCTTTAGAAGTATGGGGTGACACACAAAACATCAACACCATACCACCCCCAAACAAATGTATAGGATGAGGTTTCAAATCAGGAGTTGAAACAAATTTTGGAGAAAAACTTGCAACCAAATAGGAAGGATTGGAGAAAGCACTTGGATGATGCACTTTGGGAATATAAGACAGCATACAAGACCCCCATTAGTATGTCTCCATTTCAGATTGTTTTTGGGAAATCTTATCATCTCCCTGTGGAGGTCGAGTATCGAGATTATTGGTCTATAAAGAAATGCAACATGGATTTGGACCAAGATGGAATTCAATGGAAGCTCCAAATTCAAGATCTTGAGGATAATCAATTATAATCATATGAGAAATTAAGGACCTACAAGGAAATATCAAAAATAGTTCATGATAGAATGTTCCCAAAAAGGGAGTTTCATGTTGGAGGGAAAGTCCTTCTCTATAGTTCATGACTAAAGATGATGCCTAGTAAGTTGCATTCCAGTTGGTTAGGTCCTTATGTTGTATCTAATGTTTTTCATTATGGTGCAGTGGAGATCACATAAGAGGACACTAGTAGGATCTTTACAGTTAATGGGAAACGTTTACAGTAATACATTGATGTACTTCTTACCGATGCAGTTGGTTTGAACACACTGTATGACCCCATCATCACTTGAGAATATTAGGTTGTTCCTAACCCTTTCACTTTTATATTATTTGTCCAATTTAAAATCCTGTATTTCATGTGAACATATCATCTCATAAGTTCACATTAAGGACAATGAAATATTTTAAGTGTAGGAGAGGGGACGACATTTTGGGGTAGATATTTAGGATTTTCATTTGTCTGTTTTGTGTGTGTTTTATATTAAGTTTTTGGTTAAAATTTTCAAAAAAAATCTATAAAAAACATATCAGGTAACATTATCATTTACATTTGGACCTTATGGAAAATTCATGTTTTCAAAATTCTTTAGTGTCATGATAACAATGAGAAATATTTCATTTTTAAGGGTTGAATTTTATAAAAATGGAAGTCATTGATGATATTATTGGTTGTGTCATTATAAAAAATTTTATATTTTGACACCAATATTTGTGATATTTGTTCATGGTAAATTGTGTAATTGATTTATCCACACAACTTTTCACACAACCATGAATTTTGAAATCTATCCTACTCAATTAAAGGTATAGCCAAGTCAGGTAAAGAAAATCATCTTATATCAATGGTTGGTTCATACATTTGTTTCTATTCCAATCAATTTCATTATTGTACCAAATAGAACTATACTTGTGTACCTGATATTTGACAGTTGTACACCTTCAAAAAAAAAAAAAAATATTAATAAACATGGGAGTGATGAAATGTAAAACACGTGGGGATATCTAGTTCGGGAGCTTAAGGTTTGAATTTCAGGAATGCTTAAGTGAGTGTGTCTTGAAATTTGATTTCAAATAAATGAAGAATAGGTTTGGTGAATTAAACTAGGTAATAAGAATTATTTTACATGACTTGAATATACTAAATAAATGGTGAAGATATGGGCATGAAATGGTTGGCACACACACATGTGGGGAATTAATGGCATGGTGTACCCATAAATTGTTTCACTATGATTAGTGTCATTAATCTCATTATATTTTATTTTGATATAATTTATGAGACAATTACTTTCAAATTTATTGATATTGACTCTTGATGGGATTCTTACTTTGCCTATATTTCCACTGTGGATTGAGAAGTATGAACATGCATATCTTGTCACAATTTTTTGGAATACATGATATGAGTTTTTTCCTTGTATTGAAAAAGGGTAAGTGTGGGGGAGTTGATAAAACAAAATTTTATTGAATATTTATAAAATATTCTAGATTAGATCATTCATTTGAAAATTTGATGAAAATTCTAGTTTTTACCTTCAAAATTCACTGTAGTATTTTGGACATAAATATTTTTATGTAAATTATCTGATCTTAAAATTTTGTAAATGTGTTTCTGACTTAATGGGATACAACTTTTATTCAGGACATATGAGCTAAATCATGAATCTAATTGGAGTAAATGGGCCATGAAGTCAAAGTTGGGATGGACACGCTAGATTGGACATCACTTCAGTATTTGGGCCCTAAATTCTTCATCCAAGATTTTATTGGGACAAAATTTAGTGAGAATATCTAGGGAATTTTTTATCACAAATAATCATTCTGTAAGGAAATCTGTTTCACATGTTTTGGGGGTTAAACAGGCGGTGAAATTTGGATTCATTTATTTGGACGAATTTCCCCATTCACACAGAAAACTCTTAAAACCCAAACTCCTTATGTGAATGAGTATATTGGTATTATATGATAATTGGTTCCATACCATTTTTATTCACAATTGTAGAATAGAAACTACCAAGCTAGGATCTCCTCCAAAATGCTCTTCTTTTCCTCTTCTTTGTTTTATTATTTTTGTTGTTTCAATAAACTTCTTAGTTTGTCTTCCATTAATTCAATTTTGCTCAATTTTATTCCTTTTTAATTCACTTATTTAGGCTTTAAATCATAATTATAAATGTGATTGGGATATACCCAATCTAAACCGTTGCGAATGAAATTCGTTTCTACGATGACTACACCGTCCATAAAAGAGTAGTTTTTTAGTAATTTATCTACCTCTTGACTTCTTAATTTATTTATTTTGAATCAATGAGATACTTTAATTCACTTAATTTGATATATTAATTAAGTTTTTAATTTAAATTAAACAAATTAATCAATTGAATAATTAACACGAAACATGTGAGGTCAAGAATGGTGCGAATTGTGAGAGCGCGATATTAATCGGTAATACAAAACCACATGGGATCAATTTGTAGAGTTAAAATATAATCCCTAAACTCAATTAATAATCATTTATCAAGTGAAAATATTCCCTAATTTACCACTGACCGTAATCTATCCTTATAACATCAATCAAAGCAGGGTGTTGCGATTTCATGATCCGAAGCTAGCCTAGGGTTTAATTAAATTAATCTTGGTGGTTAAGTTAATTTTTGTAGGGTTAGAGAGTTAAAAAATTAAAGGATCATAATTAAGTGAATATTAATTTAAATGATAATGATTAAAAAATAATTTAATAGGTAGAGTTAGATATATTACTCCTTCTAAAAATATTTTCTAAAAAAATCATATTCTCTCATTGTGTCTTATTAATCGAATTTCATTTCAAAAATAAAAACAAAAAAATGAAATCTTCTTCCAAAATACTCAATATTATTTTATAAATGTTAAAAAAACCTAATAATTTTAATTAGTGAATTTATATTATATTATATTAATTTCAAAATACCTTTAATAATTTGTTTTAATTACTGCCTCTTTGAGAGATGACCATGACCAACCACTCTGCTGCACCTAATTACCCCAAAACCACACATCATTTGAAAGTTACCACAAAAATGCCTTTAAAAGGGCCTAGAATAATATCCATGCTATGATAACCCAAAATACAATCATTGAGATGGGTACTAGGTAAGATTTCTCTTCCAAATATTCATGGGTTTGGAGATTGGTGGCTTAAACTATCTGGAATTATATTATATTATTTTGTGAGTTGTAGTTACCTAGGAATAATTGGTGATCAAGGAGAAGGATATACAATCCTTATAAAGAAAAAATCACTAATAGGAATATGTGTAAAGATATAATAATGAGATTAGGTACAAAAATATTGATGATTCATGATTTTTAGACTTATAAACCACTCTTTCCATAGATATAGAAGAACATAAGGCTCATATTGTAAGAATGAGTGGACAATTTTCAGAATTATCAATTAGTATTAAGGTCTCTTAGTGGGGGTATCAAGAATTGGATTCACTAGTTGAGGAGATGTATCCATTATCTAAATCTGAATATATCTGGTGAAAAAACATATAGTAATCAATCAATGCCTCCCATCTGGCATTGGTTAATTTTCAATACTCAGCCAACCATATTTTTTCATAACTGTTTTTGTTGTTCTCTCTTTTGTTTTGCATGGGAAAGGTATTTCTCATGAATACTCCACCCCTTTTTTTAAAATCTAAAAGGAGACACCTGTAGATTTTCCCCTTCTCTTTCTTACTTGATAAATGATAAGTCTTGTTTTTCCTTAAATTTTTACCAATTTTCTAACTCCCATGTTACATCAAATATCAATTCATGATAATTAGATAAATTTATTAAGAGTAATTTCACGATAACTGAATTCATCTAAAAATTGTATGTAAATGTACTAGGTAAATCACAAATTCAAAATTCTTGAGTCAAATATGACATGCATGAATCAATAGATTATATTTCAAACATACACCAACAAATGCATATTGGAAGGCCAAATATTATGACATATTACCATCACTATAAGATAAGATAAGTTTATGAGACAAAGGACTATATAATTTGGTTTCGAACTGAGCATGTGAACTTGGATGAATATAGAAGGGATGAAAATGGTGGTATATATACCATCACTACAAGACAAGTTTTTCTCATTTATATGACTTCCTATTGGATGTGTGAACTTAGAAGAATATAGGCGTTTTGAATATGGAATCATATATACCATCACCATTATCCAATGTTAGCTCATTCAAATGAATTCCTATTAGACATGTTCACTTAGATGAATATAAGTGGGATGAATTTGGAAACATATTGATGGGTTTAATTTAATCATATTAGTATTATTGGGAGTAAAAAGTATTCCAAAAATAAAATGACCTATCTCCAAGATATCAAAATTTTAATTTATCTGAAAAATAGAGTATAAACAATCAATCATTATTTGCATATTGTAGTAGAAAAATCCATATTATTTTGATGAATTGTGTTTGAGAAAGATCATTGAAGTAGAAAATTTATGCTTCATCCTTCCAAGAGAGTATACTAGCCAAAGGATCCTTTATAACATCAATAGGATGTTCAAAATTATAAAAGGGAACTATCACCTTCTCAGGAGAGAGAGAAAAAGATTGATAAGAAGAGAATTTTTTATATAAAATTGATGTTATTAATATTTTCATGACTTATTATATACCACATTTACTAATTTTATATGAAATGTGCATAATTTTTGTGAAATATTAATGTTTTAATACTAAGTATAATTTTTGAACATTTTTAGAAGTAGTCCAATTGAGTCAGTTTAGTATTTTGTTTATAAATATCACCCTACTAATACAAATTGTGTGTTTATTGTTTTGTAGGATTACTTATTTAATTTCCCACATATAATTATGAGGAATTAGTGGACAATTATTCCATTTTAAGGGTCATATGGTCCCCACAATATGGCCTAAATAATTTGTGAAGAAACTAGACCATCCATGATGATTGAGTTACTGGTCTAAATCCCAAAGCCAAAATTTTATAAAACTACACCATATGTTCTAAATTATCCAAAGTAATCATGGATAAAACATTTAAGGTCCAAATACAAGAAAAAGGGTCCCAACTACTGCTTTGAAGTCCAACCCACTATTCTATCCGGGAATTAAAATCCTGACACTATTCATGACATAGCTCATGATGTAATCATAAAATCAAGATGTGATTTTCAGTGTGAAATAAGAGATATATGTGGATGACTTTCTTGAATAAATTGTTCGGATTTGAAGGCATATTACTATTGATAATCCTATTCACATTTCAGCCTTCTAAAAATTATGGATTAAAATGGACAGATTAACATTGTTTAATCAATCAACCATAATGTTGGATCCATAATTCCAAATGACTCAAAATTTTGATATTAGTCGGAAACAATTAATATCTACAACTTTTAAGAAGGAGATATTTCAATATTCAACTGTATAGATGTCTAAAGAGTCGAGCCAAGTGGAGGGGTAGTTTTGGAATGCAAACAATCCACCACCTTGGGCTATAAATACATCTCCTCCTCTCCTTTCAAAAGGGCTGGCATTTAAAAAAAGAGGAGAATAAATTGTCACAAAAAAATCCTTTACAAAGGCTTTGGAGGACCTTCCATACTCAAGTTTTTACTTGAGATACCCTTCCTCCTCTCTTTGTTCCCTTTTACTTTTCTGTTCTTCATTATTGTAATCTTGCAAGTCTTTTTTTGTAATTCTGTTTTAATGAACATTCTTATTCAAAATCTCTTATTATCATACACCTTATGTAGTTTAATATTAACGTTCTTAAAATAGTTTAAAAACAGTTGAATCCCCTTCCCTTATTTTTCTTTCTCATTCAATCTAAAGTTCATTTTTAATTATCATCATCGTTTGTGTCTATGTTTGTCGCACCGATATTTTATTATCCCTTTCTTTTTATTATCTTCTTAATTTATCATCATACTAAATATAAATATATTACTAATCATTTCAATTGCTGAGTAAATCTCTCATTGGGGTGAGTTATAATTTAGGTATGTTAAGTGATTGAGAGCTTTTTCTCGATGAATATTCTTTAAATTAACATTGTGTATGTTGGACTTAACATGTCATGGATTAATGACTTGTTTTGTTTAAATTATGGATTCCATGGATTATTGAAACCATAAATACACTACCACAATCAAGTAATGATTGAGATTATAATCCTAGTTAATTTAAGTCTTGGATTAAATCCTTAACACTTCGGAATTCCAATCAACGTCAACTTGTGACATGGGTGTTAATTTAATGCAATAAGTAAGGATCAAGGATATCACAAGCTTAAATACCAAATGATGAACTCACCCCAATATTTATCAATTTTTTAAATCAATCTTAATCAATTAATCATTTCATAAGCTCTACAAACAAACCCCACAATCATAATATAATCAACTAAAGACAATCGACTATTAAAAAGTATCATCGTTGAGGATTCCACCCGAGTGATGCTATAAACATTAGTAGAGCACCAGAACCTTGACCGGTCGATAGGAGACAATATACCATGATTTCAAATGGAGACATTGCCGGGGATGGTGCTTTATATAGTCAGTAGTTTATGGTTATTGTAAAAAAAAATAGAATTTTAATTTTTTTTAAAAAAACACAAAGAAAAACCCGCCTTCTAATAAAAATCATAAACTGAAAAAACACAAAGAAAAACTCATCTTCCTCTTTCTTCCAAAATCTCTCTGAATTACCTGTAGCCTCCCAAAAAATCCCTCAGATTTTTTTGACCTAGAAATTGAGCGAACTCTTTTCCATCTTAGGAGGAACATTGGGGATAATCAAATAATTCAAGAACCAATCCTTGTCCATCTAGTTGAATTAGAAATGGCCAATCCTAGGGAACAAACACTAAAAGAACTGGTTTCCATTGATATGAATTACCAACCCCTTGGTATTAAATATCCAAACATAGAGGCTTAATTCGAACTCAAATTGGGTTTGATTCATCTTCTCCCTCATTTACACGGGCTAGCTGGTGAGGATCCACATCTCCACCTTAAAGAGTTCCAAGCGGTGTGCTCTACCATGAAGCCTCAAGGGGTTTTTGAGGAACAAATCAAACTCTGAGTATTCCATTTATCCCTAGATGACTCTACCAAGTCATGGCTTTACTACCTCCCTCATGGTTCCATAACCACATGGAATTACATGAAGTAACTCGTCTTAGAGAAATTATTTCCTACTTATCGTACTGCTTCCATCTGAAAAGAAATTAGTGATATCCGCCAATTCCCAAATGGATCACTCCATGAGTACTGGTCGAGGTTAAAAAAGCTTGTTTCAACCTGTACACACCACTAAATACCTGACCAAATCTTGATCCAATAATTCTATGAGGGGCTATTGGTTATGGAGAGACCTCTCATTGATGCTATAAGTGGAGGTTTACTTGTTGATAAAACTCCCACAGTTGCAAGAGATCTCATAAGAAACATGGCTGAAAACACACAACAATTCCATACTCAAGCACATGCTCAAGTAAAACAAGCCCAATATAATCAATCAATAGATCCGAATAATATGACAGTGTGGATGAGTGAACTTACAGGTCTTGTGTGACAACTAGCTATGGATACCAAATCCCCAACGTCATCTTCTCCACAATCAATGTTTCCTGGACCTATCAAAAACTGTGGAATCTACAACTCACCAGCTCATCCAACAGACACCTATCCACAACTTCAAGATGAACCATCTGATTCATCCAGACCAATGGAGCTCAATGCAGCATATGCTCAGCAGAACCCCAACCCTCAACAATTAGGTCAGTTTGTTAGAAACTTCAACCAACCCCATTCTGAGACCTTATCTTCTACATATAACCCTAACTTGAGATATGGGAATCCCATTTATCATCCCCCTCAATACCCTCATCAAAACCCAAACTAGTTCCAATATGGTCAAGGTGTTGGTAACTTCCAACAACCTTAAACTTTTATTCCTCAACCTCAAAGGATCAATCCTCCTCTTCCTCCTCCCGGCTTCCACTATCTCATTGAGCCTACCCAATTCCAAAACCAATACAATCACTTTCCCAAGAACCAAAATCATGGAAATCCCAATCTGGGACAAGCCTCTTCTTTCAAGAAACCATGGGAAAGTGTAGTGTAAGATCTTGCTTCCTTCACCCGTTCCAGTCTTAAAAACATTGAAACCCAAATTGGTCAACTTGCAACCCACCTAAGCCAGCAACAACAATAAAATTCTTCCCAACTTCTAGCTCAACCATTACCCAAACCCAAGGGTAATGTAAGTACAATTTCACTTAGATCAAGGAATCAAATTTCTATGAATCAAGATAAGTCCTCAAAATCTCCTTTAAATGTTGACCTATAAAATGAAAAGAAAAAGAAACATGAAAAGTAACTTGAAGCCATTCAGTCACCTCTTTCCATTCCACTTAGGAACCCAATTCATTTTCCTCAAGCTGTTTCTAAGCCAAAGAAGTCCTTTGAACCTGATCCTGAAATGCTCGACATTTTTAGAAGTGTTGAAGTGAACATTACTCTCTTAGATTCCATTAAACAAATTCCTAATTATGCCAAGTTTCTCAAGGAGTTGTGTACCCATAAGAGGAAACTTAGGACCTTTGAAAATGTTTCCACCCAGCAATCTATTCCCATAAAGTGAAAAGATCCTGGGACCTTTACGGTTCCATGCCAAATTGGAAGTTCCAAATTTGATGATGCACTCATAGACCTAAGAGCCTCAATAAATTTCATGCCTAAATCCATATTCTCTAACATTGGTCTAGGTTCCTTTCACCTAATGGGTGTTTTCATTCAGTTATCCAATCGAATCATAGCCAGTATTGAGGAAATAATTGAGGATGTCCTTGTCCGGGTTAATGATCTTATCCTCCCAGCTGATTTCTATGTCCTTGACATGGAAGGTGAGATGAACTCTTCTCGATCTCCCCTAATTCTAGGAAGACCATTCCTAATGACAATGATAACCAAGATTGATGTCCATTACGACATCTTATCCATGGAATTTGGTGACCAACTGGTCAAGTTCAACATTTTCCAAGACATGAGATACCCATCCGAGGATCACTCTAAATTCTCAATCTATGCTTATGAGGACACTTCTGAGAGTCATTTGAACCCCAATCCATCATATTCTTCATGTTAAAATGATAAATGATCTTGTGAAATCTTCACCATGATTAACCAAGTCATAAATGGTGAAGTTGATGTGGAACTCTCATTCATAGACTCTATCAATCTAGAGGATATTGAAAACTATATTGAATCCCACATCAACTCTGATCTCTACTACTCCACAATAGATAATATTAAGGAAAATGAATCTGATCAACTTAAGTCCCTTTCACCATTCCCGAGATGTCTAACCCACAAATAAAAGATGGGATTGATCTGAAACCTCTTCCTGAACACTTTAAATATGCATTCCTTTTCCATGATCACTCTTATCCTGTCATTATTTCCACTTCACTTACCGAAACTGAGGAGTCCAAAATTGTTCAGGTGTTAGAATAAAATAAAAAGGCCTTAGGTTGGACCCTAGATTACATACTAGGAATCAACCTTGATCTTTTCATGAATCAAATTCATCTTGAGGAATCATCCAAACCAATTAGACAACCACAAAGAAGACTCAATCCACTCATCCTTGAGGTATTTTGGGAAGATATCACCAAGCATATTCAAGATGGCATTATCTACCCAATTTCTGATAGTGAATGGGTTAGTCTAATTCAAGTTGTACCTAAGAAGGTTGGGATAACTGTTGTCACAAATGAAAATGGTGAGGTAGTCACAACTTGAGTGAAGAAAAAATGGCGTTTGTGCATCGACTATAGGAAATTGAATGTTGAAACACGAAAATATCACTACCCTCCTCCATTCCTTGATCAAATGATAGAATTATTATCCAAAAAGTCACACTATTGCTTTCCTGATGGATACACCAGCTACTTCCAAATCCCAATCGCACCTCAAGACCAAGAAAAAACTACTTTAACATGCCATTTTAGAACATATGCATATATGAGAATGCCTTTTTTCCTTTGCAATGATCTTGAAACATTCCAGAGGTGTATGAGGAGTATCTTTTCTGAATTCATTGAACACTGCATGAAAGTCTTCATGGATGACTTTACCATTTTGGTGAGTCATTTGAATCTTGCTTGAATTCACTCTCTTTAGTCCTTCAAAAGTGTGTCAAGTGTAACCTTGTGTTAAATTTTAAAAATGTAACTTCATGGTTGAAAATGGGTTGTTCTAGGGCACATAGTTTCACAAGATGGTATTGAATTCGATCCTGGAACAATTGAAGTGATCCAATAACTTCTGAAACCCACTTCTATTCGAGACATCCATTCATTCCTCGATCATGATGGTTTCTATCGGCAATTAATCCACAACTTCAGTAGAATTTCCCTCCCACTCACCATGTTACTCAAAAATTATGTCACTTTCCATTTTGATGAGGTTTTCAAGGGAGCCTTCGTTGAACTCAAAACTGCTCTTACATCTACCCCAATAATCCAACCCCCAGATTGGTCCTTACCCTTTGTGTTGATGTGTGATGCTTCTGATAGATATTTTGGGGATGTTCTTGGTCAAAGAAGAGAAAAACTTCCTTATGTCATCTAATATGCCTAAAAAACATTGGATAAAACTCAATCTCACTACATTGTGATTGAAAAGGAACTTTTAGCAGTGTTTTTTTCCTTAGATAAATTCCAGCCCTATCTCTTAGGTTCCAAAATAATCATATTCACAGACCATTCTGCTATAAAGTTCTTACTCAAGAAAAGTGATTCCAAACTGAGGATAATAAGATGGATCCTAATGCTCCAAGAGTTTGAACTTGAAATAAAAGATAGACCTGGAAAAGAAAACTCTATGGATGATCACTTGAGTAGAATTTCTAATTCTTCTCATTCTGAAATCATTGATACTGAATTCCCCACTTAGTACCTTTCATCTCTCACTCCAAAGTTACCATGGTATGTCCTAATTGTAAATTACTTGGTTTCTGGTGTTTTTACTGAAAATGTTTCAAAAGAACAAAAAAATGAAGTTGAAAAGCGATTCAAAATATTATTTTTAGGAAGATAATAAACTTTGGAAAACCGGGGCAGACATGGTAATTAGAAGATGTGTTGATGAAAATGAACATTCTTTCATCTTATAATTCTATCACTCAATGCTTGGTGGTGGCCACTTTGGACCAAAAAGAACCTCCCAAAAGGTCCTAGAATCTAGATTCTTCTAGACTTCACTCTTCAAGGAATCACATGAGTGCTTTCAATCATGTCTCACTTGCCAAAAGTTTGGCATAATTTCAAAGAGAAATGAAATTCCCCAAAATACTTTAATTTTTTGTGAGATCTTTGATGTTTGGGGCATCGATTTCAGGGGACCATTTCCCCATTCCAATGGATTCTCATACATTGTTATTGCGGTTGATCATGTTTCTAGGTGGTTCGAGGCTAAAACCACTAGAAAGAATGATTCACATACTGTTAGTGAGTTCCTAAAGACACACATATTCCACCAATATGGCACACCATGCACCTTGATTAGTGACTTAGGAACCCATTTTTGTAATAAAACCATAGAATATCTTTTGAAAAAGAATGGGGTTGTACATAAATCATCAACTTCATATCACACCCAAACAAATGGAATGACTAAACTTTCTAATAGAGAAGTGAAAGATGTTCTTGAGAGAATTGTAAAACTCACTAGAAAAGACTAGCCTGAAAGACTTGGTGAAGCACTTTGGGCTTATAGAACTTCCTATAAAACACCCATTGGGATGTCTCCTTTTAGGATAGTTTTAGGTAAAGAATGTCATCTGTTAGTTGAAATCTAACATAAGTCATTTTTGGCTGTGAAAACTTGTGATTTTGATTTTGAAAAATCTGGTGAAGAAAGACTGTTACAATTGGCTGAATTGGAGGAGCTTCGACTTGATTCTTATGAAAATTCCAATCTATAAAAAGAAAATCCTTAGGCACTCCATGAAAAACACATCCCGAGAAAGGTATTTCATGAAGGTGAAAAGGTAATGATCTTCAATTATCAATTTCAAATTCACCCAGGTAAGCTTAATTCTCATTGGGAAGGTCCTTTTGTTATTAATAATGTTTACCCATTTAGTGCAGTGCAAGTCCAAAACCCCTCTTAAAAAAGGAAATTCACTATTAATGGACATCAATTAAAGCATCACCATGAGAGGACACAAAATCCTGGAACCACATCGACTTCCATCAGATCCCCAACTTTTGCAGTTGGCCCACCACTAGATGGAGATGGAAACCCACCAAATCCAAACCAGGGGCACCTCTTTCCCTTTAACTCCTATTCTATCTCTCTCTCCCACTTTCTTCTTCTTTCTCTATCTTTCATTTTTTTACCACTTTCTTCATCAAACACTTTATTTTTCTCTTTTTCTTTTGTGTGGGTGTGTCTTTATTAAAAAAAACCTAAAAAAACTAACTAAAAAACAAAAAAAAGTCATAACAAAAAAATATGAAAAATAAAGATTCATTCTTACTCACCTTACAATTTTCAAATTATGTACAACCATTTTGGGGAGTCAAAAGACATGTTTTCATATCAAATATCTTGTGTTTTAATCATATATTTAGATAACTAATATTGTTTCAAAACCAACAAATTTTGAATGATCATTTTTTTTTTGATTTGGAAAATGATTTTCCCCACCTGTGAGGAAATAGATTTGCTTTCATGCCAAGGCCACCTATGGCCATATTTTCAAAATGTGTGTTTTTCAAACCCATTTGTGAGTCTTGAGTTTATGGTCCTTCGAGATGAATTTCCTACTTTAGTGTTCATTAATATGATAGATGCATTTTTTGAACCACATGAGAATCACAATAGCCAAATCGCCTCCCATTTACCTTAAATTAATCCTCCTTTTGAAAGCCCCTTAGATCTTACGAAAACATTTTCTTTGATAGCCACATTACAAGCCCAATACCTTTTCCCACCTAATATCAACAAGGATTTTCATTGAATAATTTTTTGAAATTTAAGTGCGGGGGGAATGGATTTATTTTTGGGTACCGCTTTTTTGATTTCACCATGTTAACATATGCCTGAGGGAAAACATCTATTTCAGTGTGGGGGATAGGTTGTCATTCAGTATGTTTTGGGGAATGTAATGTACTTTAATTTATTTAATTTTGTAAATTTTATTGACAAGTGTTCAAAAAAAAAAATTCAAAAAAAAAATTCAGAAAAATAAAATAAAAAAAGAACAAAAAAAAAGGGTTGTGTCTTGGGTAGCTCAAAAATCACTCTTCCTAAACCTTTTATCTTGTTATAAATATTACAATTAGTGTTGTGATGACATCAATCATGGGTTGGGATATGAGTGTGAAATCTATTTAAAGTTAAACATTCAAAAAATGAAAAAAAGAAAAAAAAGAAGAAAAAAAGAACACTTATGTCATTGGGAGAAGTTTTGTATTTTGTAAATATTTCATCTTCTCATCCCCTTCAAATTTTCTTTCTCTCTTGTTGTAACGACCCAAAGTTTTTCAATGGAAATTACATTATTATATTTATGTCATAAAATCACATGAAATCACAACATAATGAACTAATAAGTGATAAGTGACCTTTAAACATAAGTTTGTCACTTATGTGTTTGGAATTTCGAAAATCCGGCATACACGGTTGTGTTCAAGATGTTTTTTGGAGTCTAATAAAACATAAATAATTTCTGTGAATAGTAACCTACCCTAATTAATAGTAACATACCCTTATGAATAGTGATATACCCTAATGAATAGTAACCTCACCTATGGTGGTATAAAAATAATATTCAGGTTGGAAGTACAATATACCTATATTTTAGAATAAGTTAATGAGTGTTTTTAAACTGGTTTTTGATAATAAATTATAATTTTAATTAAATATTAAAATAATCATATTTAAAAAATTATTTTTGAAAAATGGACTTCATTTTTGGATTCTACACGTTGAAAAATGGTTAGGGTGAATTTTTGAGATTTTTCTGAAATACTTGAATTTTTGATGAATAGTAAAATACGGTAATTTACCGTATATGTACATTATAAGATAAATAAACTATTCATAGCATCATGGCTGATGTCACCACCCATGGTTAGAATTCACATGAACCATTTACTATTCTTGGTCATGTAATACTTACTATTCCTTGTCTTGGGAAGAAATAATAAATTAATGATTATAATATCATGAAATCCCTCCTCTCCTCCACTATAACCCCCCCCCCCCTCACTCCCTCTTCTCTACACTCCTCTCAAGCTCCAAGACTTATCTAAATTCTGCCTAAAACTCTCCACAAGGTCCTCCCCCACGTCCAAAATCTCTCATCCTCCTCAAAATACCAAATCCTCTCCCCTTAAGAGGTTCTCAAAGGAGGAAGTCTCAAGAGGTAAATTTCTCTTTCCAAATTTCTTCTTTTTCTTTTAAGTTCCTTTATTTTTTATTTTCTTTCCTCAACTACCTTCACCATAATAGTATTATAAATCAAGTAACATAAATGTACTGTAATTTTTTCATGCTAGTGGTATATTTCATTATCTTCTACCTTTCCCCACCCTTTTATTTGAAAGAAATGAAAGCACCGTTTGAGATGTGCTAATTTATCACATTCAAGGACAACAGTTTATCAATTTCTATTATTATCTTTAATTCTGGTCATGAAACCATTTATGTTATGGTTGAACCAGATTATTATATATGTAATATATCCTATTTTTTGTTCTATAATATTTTGGTACAAATGAAATTAAGTTATAATGAAAAACACATTCTTTGTAATCAAACCCACCGAATAACAAAAACAGTTATCACTAAGGTTATATACGTAATAATTCAACATCACTCTAAGTAAACTAATTAAAATTAAAACCATGTAATATACTGGATATGAACTAAATAATTTAACTTAAATTCTTTACAACCACTTTCATCTTTCTTATAATCCAAACTTGAATATAAGTGAACCGATCTTTTAAAGCCAAGTAAACAAACGAGCCCGAACAATGAAATTGAACCTTATAACTAATCAAAAAGGATTTGAATGAACTAAAAAGGGTTATAATAAATAAATTACATATATAATAGGTTCTAGACTTATGAATTAATAATCCTAATTTGTTTATTCAGGTCATTAATAACAAGTGGAGAACACCACCGGATTTGAGGTAAGGGATCCTCTCCTTTTCTCTCTTAATCAAGACTGTCCTCTATAATATGCCTTTATATGTGTACTATAAAATGATGGGGTATGTTTAAGAACCTCCCCTATAATTTCTTATGGATTTATAAGTGATTATAAACCCCATTTATCTCTCATAAATCCCTCTTGGTCACACCCGACACCATGCCGATAAAATCGTAACGAATTCTACCCGAACCTTCTTTGTTCTTTCAGGTTTCCTTATCCTTCTTTCAAAATGATGTTATATTATCTATCTAGGTGAGTCTTATGACTTATGGTTAGTTTTAAAATATTCTTATATCAATAAACTTTCATCAAATTCTTTCGGGGATATACATGATTTTGAAAGATTCCCTCCTTAAAACTTTTCTATAAGCCAACCTGTTTTAAGGGGACTTCCCAAATTTTTACCCAAATTTCAAGTTCACTATATATTATGTTTTAAAACACCATTGTATTTATAAAATCAGTATTTTTATTATTAAAACATTCTTGTTTCAATTCTAGTTTTATGTAAAAGAATGTTCTCTTTTCAATTTGAAAATCTCTAGAGTGTTTTCCTTAAAACTGCACAAAAATGTTTTAATGCTAATGTTTCTAAAATACATTTTTTTATATGTGGTCACTTGTATTTGACACCACTTACCATGTTATATGCCTATTTTACCCTATTAATGTCCATTTATGTTCTAATCCCTTCCTTTCATGGACACTTTCGTGATACGCCCATTGGATATGTTTTATGTCATGATTGTGGTACCCAATTCTTTCCATGGGTAACCTTATGTTTATGTATGGTTGATTATGTATGATTATTTATGTGGAAAGATTATTTATGTGGAAAGAATATTCATGAATATGTTGATATGGGTGTTCCCAGATAGCACTCCAATGCATTGGGTAAGGATAAGTCTCATGATATGCAATGTGAAATAGGATTGGCGGTTAGCCTTGACCCGTACTGAAATGGGAAATGGGATTGGCGGTTAGCCTTGAACCGTACTAAAGATATGATTTATGATTCTGCCACATTTATATGATTCCATGTTTATAATATCCCATGATTATATTAAATTATTTTATAAGTTTTATGATTTGAATATCATTATGTCATGCCTGCTAACTCATGTGCTTGAGATGTATCCTTATGTTCATCCCTTTACTGGACTTTTTAGCTCATCCCCTTTGTTCATGTGTTACCCAGGGTACCCTATGAAGATGTAAGAGCTCAAAGGAAGTTATAAGCTCTTTATGGAGATTAAATAAAGAAGTTTTTTTAGTCCCATTTTTTATGTTATATATACCTAGTCTTCCAAGACACTAGGCTTAACGATCCTTGGCTTGTACTCTGATGATTAATTATGCTTAAAATAATGAAATGTTATATGTAAAAGGCTTGGGTCTCTATACTTGTGTCTTTATTCACACAATAATTCCCTTTTAAATATGTGTTTTCATTTTCTTCTATGTTTGATTTCAAAAAAATTGTGCATTATTTTAACCATGTTGGTGTTTTACCCCTCTTCTTCTCTCTCTTGGACATTAAATTCCTACCGTCCCATTGCCATAGAAAAACCACTATAAAAGACCTATTGATTATTGTTCACTTTAGGATAGGGATTGGAAGCTGAGATATCTTACAAACTCTAAGATTTTAACTTTTTGTTGGTGAATGAGTCAAACTCCATAAAGTAATTTTATCATTTTGAGAGGAGTAAGTTTTGTGTGCCACCATTTTCCATTTCTAAATTTGAGCATGAAAAAATGAATTGTTTTTGGAACATTGTTTCTATAACAACTTTTTGTGGAATTCAATATGGATGAGTGAAATAGTCTAAACCTCCCCTGATTGGTGAAAACAAAATTTTAATATTTGTTGGTGAGTGAAAATGATTTTTTCATGTTAATATATTTGTTGCAAATGAGGAAATGCACAAGGATAAGTGTGGTGGATTTGATGTTATTAATATTTTCATGAATTATTATATACTACCTTTACTGATTTTATATTAAATGTTCATAATTTGTGTGAAATATTAATGTTTTAATACTAGGTATAATTTTTGACCATTTTTAGAAGTAGTCCAATTGAGTCATTTTACTATTGTATTTATAACTCTTTCCCTACTAATAAAAATTGTATTTAAATTGTTTTTTAGGATTACTTATTCAATTTACCACATATAATTAGAAGGAATCAGTGGCCAATTCTTCCATTTTAAGGGTCATATGGTCCTCACAAGATGACCCAAGGAATTTGTGAAGAAATTGGACCAGCCATGATGATGGAGTTAATGGTCTAAATCCTAAAGCCCAAATTTAATTAAACTCAACCATACGTTCTAGATTATCCAAAGAAATCATGGATAAAAATTTGAAGGTCCAAATACAAGAAAAAGGGGCCTAACCAATGCTTTGAATTCCAGCCCACCATTCTGTCTGGGAATTAAAATCCGTACACTATTAATAACATAGATAATGATTTAATCATCAAATAAAGATAAGATTTTGTAGTATGAAAGAGAAGATATAGGCGGGAGACTTTTTTGAAGAAAGTGTTCATATTTTAGGGCATATTACTATTGATAAACCTATTCACATTTAAGACTTCAAAAAAGTATGGATTGAAATGGACAGATTAACATTGTTTAATAAAACAACCATAAATTTGGCTCCATAATTACAAATGCCTTCAAATTTTGATATTAGTCTAAAAAAATTATTATCTAAAACTTTAATGAAGGGTATATCTCGATATTAAGCTTTCTAGATGTCCAAATCTTCGAGCCAAGTGGAGGGGTTGTTTTGGAATGAAAACAGTCCACTACCTTGGGCTATAAATACATCCCCTCCTCTCCTTTCAAAAGGGTTGGAATTTCATAAGAGAGAAGCATAAATTGGCATGAACAAAGTCTTGCCAAAGGCTTGGGAGGACCCTCCGTACTAAAGTTTTCACTTGAGAGACCCTTCCTCCTCTCTTTGTTTTCTTTTACTTTTTTGTTCTTCATTATTGTAATCTTCTAAGTCTTTTTTTGTAATTCTGTTTTAATGAAATTTCTTCTTCAATATCTCTTATTCTCATCCACCTTATGTAGTTTAATATTAATGTTCTTAAAATAGTTTTAATACAGTTGAATCACCTTACCTTATTTTTCTTTCTCATTCAATCTATAGTTCATTTTTAATTATCATCATTGTTTGTGTGTGTGTTTGTCACACCAATATTTTCTTATCCCTTTCTTTTTCTTATCTTCTTAATTTATCATCATACTAATTATGACCAGATTACTAATCATTTCAATGGATGAGTAAATATCTCATTGGGGTGAGTTATAATTTTGGAATGTTAAGCGATTCAGAGCTTTTTCTCAATGAATATTCTTTAAATTAACATTGTGTATGTTGGACTTAACATGTCATAGATTGTTAGGTCCACTAGGTTTGATACCCTGAGAGGGGGGTGAATCAGGGTATGAAAGATTAAAAAAACTGCCCCTATTGATCTTGTTTCTCTGTTAAGAAAAAATCTTTTCTCTCTTTTTCCCATAGAAAAGTATAAATAGAAATTAAATCATGCACGAGACACATCGATTTTTACTTGGTTCACCTACATTGGGCTACATCCTAGGAGCATACACCGACAATGTACCAATGTACCAAATCCACTATAAGCGCACTGTTGTTTACAAGTTTGAAGTGGAATCACTGTCCCTTCTGGTTTACAACCTCTCACAGTTTGAGAACTCACTGCTCTCTCAACTGAAGTGAGCTCACTGCTTCTTCAGAAGATCCACTCACAATTTATATACCTATAGGTATCTTCATTATCACTAATGAAATCTGAATCTTTAACTATTGATAGATGATCTGTTGATGTTCAACTTTCTCCTGCAGATGAATCTCACATTGCCCCGAGTGTACTAGGAAACTGAAAATCTTTCATGCAACCCTTACTACGTCTTGCGTGCAACTTTAATGCCTTGAGTGCAAGATTACACTTTTTTAGGAAACACCCTTTGCACGAAACTTCAATCTTTTGCGCAACTCAAATATTACACGCAACTTTCATAGCTTGCATGCAACTCAAAACCTTTCGCGCAACTCCCTTTGCATGAAATTATTATGCGATCTAATGCTCTAATTTTCTCTAAGTGTTGAGCTCTCTTGATTGAGGGGGTCACCTCATATTTATAGGCGTTCTTGACCCCTACATGGAAGATTCCACTTTTGTCATGCAATCTCATCCTGGAGCGCGCAAAACCCCATTTGATGTCGCCTTGGGTGCACAAGTTTCTTTCGCGCAACCTCCTCTTTCGCGCCCATTTCTAAATCTTTCTCATACCTCATTCCTTTGCCGTTTTTCGACGTTTTCTCCCAAAACATTCCTTGTGTGCAAGATTCCTTTCGCACAACCTCCTCTTTCGCACCCATTTCCAAATATTTCTCACACCTCAATCCTTTTCCATTTTCGACGTTTTTCTTAAGAAACATTCCTTGCATGCAAGATTCCTTCGCGTAGCTCCATCTTTCATGCACATATTCAAATCTTTCACGCGCAACATGCCTTTTCCATTTTTCAAAATTCTGACCCCAAAACATGCCTTGTGCGCAAGTTTCGGAACCACCCAATATCTTGTATGAAACTTCCTTTTCCAAAAACACGTTTTCCCATTTTCCGATTTTGAGGCCCAAAAATTTGGCAAACACTGGAAAATGACACCACCTTAGATCTGTTCTTTTTGTACCACCTCCAGATCATCCATTCCTTTTTCATCATTATTTTTCAACATAGGTTGTCAAAAATATCTATGGAACTTAACAAATCACCATATAAACCCCCTTTTTCAAAAAAATTAACATCATGTTCTGCTCTATCAACAAACACAACATGGAGGTCCGCTTTGTCAACAAACACAATCACCTCAAAAATGCTGCAATGATACCTTGAGTGATTTTTTCCCAATATAGATTAATGACTAGTTTTGTTTAACATATGGATTCCCTAGATTATTGGAACCATAAATACACTACCAAAATCAAGTAATGATTGAGATTAGAATCCTAGTTAAGTTAAGGCTCAGATTAAAGCCTTAACACTTAGGAATTCCAATCAACGTCAACCCGTGACATGGGTGTTAATTTAATGCAATATAAAGCAAGGTTCAAAGACATCACAAGCTTAACTACCTAATAATGAACTCACCCAAATCTTTATCAATTTTTTAAATCAATATTAATAAATAAATCATTTCATAAGCTCTAGAAACAAACCCCCCAATCATAATACAATCAACTAAAAACAATTGACTATTAAAAAGTATCATCACCGATGATTCGACTCGAGTGCTGCTATACACATTAGCAGAGCACTGGAACCTTGACCGGTCAATAGGCGACAATAATACATGCTTTCAAATGGTGCTATTTTTGGGGATGGTGCTTTATGTAGTAATTAGTTTTTGGTTATTGTAAAAAACCAAAAAAAAAAAAAATTAATTTAAAAAAAAACACAAAGAAAAACCCGCCTTCTCATAAAAATCATAAACTGAAAAAACACAAAGAAAAAATCATCTTCCTATTTCTTCCAACATATCTCTCAATTCCACGTAGCCTCCCAAACAATCCCTTGGATTTGTTTGACCCTGAAATTGAGTGAACTCTTCGCCAACTTAGGAGGAACATTATGGATAATCAAATAATTCAAGAAAAAGTCCTTGTCCAACTAGTTGAATTAAAAATGGTCAATCCTAGGGAACAAACACTAAAATAACCTACTACCCCTGATATGAATTACCAACCCCTTGGTATTCAATATCCAAACATATTTGCTGAATTCGAACTCTAATTGGGTTTGATTCATCTTCTCCCTCATTTCCACAGTCTAGCCAGTGAGGATCCAAATCTCCACCTTAAAGAGTTCCAAGTGGTGTGCTCTACCATGAAGCCTCAAGGGGTTTCTGAGGAACAAATCAAACTCCAAGAATTCCCTTTCTCCCTAGATGACTCTGCCATGTCATGGCGTTACTACCTCCCTCTTGGTTCCATAACCACATAGAATGACATGAAGTGACTCTTATTAGAGAAATTCTTTCTTCCTTCTCACACTGCTTCCATCCGAAAGGAAATTAGTGGTATTCGTCAATTACCAAATGAATTAATCCCTGAGTACTGAGAGAGGTTCAAAAATCTTGTTGCAACCTGTCCACACCACCAAATCCCTGACTAACTCTTGATCTAATACTTCTATGAGGGGTTATTGGCTATGGAGAGAGCTCTCATTGATGCTGCAAGTGGCGGTGCTCTTGCTGATAAAACTCCCGCAGCTGCAAGAGATCTCATAAGAAACATGGCTGAAAAAACACAACAATTACATACTAGAGCACATACTCAAGTCAAACAAGCCCAAGATAATCAATAAATAGAGCCGAACAAGATGATAGAGTGGATGAGTGAACTTACAGGTCTTGTGCGACAACTAGTTGTGGCTAACAAAGCCCCAACCTCATCTTCTCTACTATCAATGTTTCCTAGACCTGTCAAAAACTGTGGAATCTGCAACTCAACAGCTAATCTAAAAGTCACCTATCCACAACTTCAAGATGAACCATCTGATTCATCTGGACTAATAGATCTCAATGCAGTATATGCTCAGCGGAACCCCAACCCTCAACAATCAAGTCAGTTTGTTAGAAACTTCAAACAACCCCATTCTGAGCCCCTATCTTCTACATATAACCCTAACTTGAGATATGTGAATCCCATTTCTCATCCCCCTTAATACCCTCATCAAAACCCAAACCAGTTCCAATATGGTCAATGTGTTGGTAACTTCTAACAACCTTAACCTTTTGTTCCTCAACCTCAAAGGATCAATCCTCCTCTTCCTCCTTCGGGCTTCCACTATCCCAGCGAGCCTTCCCAATTCCCAAACCAATACAATCGCTTTCCCAATAACCAAAATCAAGGAAATACCAATCCGGGACAAGCCTCTTCTTCCAAGAAACCATGGGAAAGTGCAGTGGAATATCTTTCCTCCTTCACCCATTCCAGCCTTAGAAACATTGAAACCCAAATTGGTCAACTTTCATCCAACCTGAGCGAGCAAAAAAAAAAAAAAAAATCTTCCCAACTCCCAACTCAACCATTACCCAACCCCAAGGGAAATGTAAGTGCAATTGCACTTAGATCAGGGAAGAAAATTGATATGCCTCAAGATAAGTCCTCCAAATATCCTTTAAATGTTGACCTAGAAAATGAAAAGAAAAAGAAACTTGAAAAGGAACCTGAATCCATTCACTCACCTCCTTCCATTCCACTTAGGAACCTAATTCCTTTTCCTCAAGCTGTTTCTAATCCAAAGAAGTCCTTTGAACCCGATCCTGAAATGATCGACATGTTTATAAGTGTTGAAGTGAACATTCCCCTATTAGATGCCTCCTAAGTATGCAAAGTTTCTCAAGGATTTGTGTACCCATAAGAGGAAACTTAGGAACTTTGAAAATGTTTCCACCCAACAGTCTATTCCCATAAAGTGTAAAGATATAGGGACCTTTACGATTCCATGCCAAATTGGAAGTTACAACTTTGATGATGCACTCATTGACCTATGAGCCTCAATAAATTTCATGCCTAAATCCATCTTCTCCAACCTTGGTCTAGGTACCTTTCACTCAAAGAGTGTTGTCATTCAGTTAGCCAATCGTATAACATCCAATCTTGAGGGAATAATTGAGGATGTCTTTGTCTGGGTTAATGATCTTATCTTCCCAGACGATTTCTATGTCCTTGACATGGAAGGTGAGATGAAATATTCTAGATCTCCCCTAATTCTAGGAAGAAAATTCCTAATGATAGCGAGAACCAACATTGATTTCCATTCAGGCATATTATCCATGGAATTTGGTGACCAACTGGTCAAGTTCAACATTTTCCAAGCCATACGATACCCATCTGAGGATCACTATGCATTCTCAATCCATGCTTCTGAGGAAACTTCTGAGAGTCAATTGAACCCAAATCTGCAATGTTCTTCATGTTCAAATGATAAAGGATATTGTGAAATATTCACCATGATTAACTGAGTCATAAATGGTGAAGTTGACGTGGACCTCTCATTCATAGACTCTATCAATCTAGAGGATATTGAAAACTCTCTTGAATCCCACATCAACTCTGATCTCTACTACTCCACCTTGGACAATATTAAGGAAAATGAATCTGAAGTAACTGAATTCCCTTCCTCCATTCTTGAGATGTCTAACCCACAAATGAAAGATAATACTGATCTGAAACCTCTTCCCGAACACCTGAAATATGCATTCATTTTCCATGATCACTCTTATCCTGTCATTTTTTCCACTTCACTTACTGAAACTAAGGAGTCCAAAATTGTTCAGGTGTTAGAAGAAAAAAAAGGCCTTAGGTTGGACCCTAGGTGACATACTGGGAATCAACCCTGATCTTTGCATGCATCACATTCATCTTGAGGAATCATCCAAACCAATTAGACAACCATAAAGAAGACTAAATCCACTCATCCTTGAGGTAGTTAGGGAATAGATCACCAAGCTTCTTCAAGCTAATATTATCTACCCAATTTCTAATAGTGAATGGGTTAGTCCAATTAAAGTTTTACCTAATAAGGGTGGGATAAATGTTGTCACAAATGAACATGGTGAGGTAGTCACAACTCGAGTGAAGACCAAATGGCGTGTGTGCATAGACTATAGGAAATTGAATGTTGAAACACAAAAATATCACTACCCTCTTCCATTCCTTGATCAAATTCTGGAACGATTAGCCGGAAAGGCACACTATTGCTTTCTTGATGGATACACCAGCTACTTGCAAATCCCAATCACACCTCAATATCAAGAAAAGACTACTTTTACATGCCCCTTTGGAACATATGCATATAGGATAATGCCTTTTGGCCTTTGAAATGCACCTGAAACATTTCAGAGGTTTATGGCGAGTATCTTTTCTGAATTCATTGAACACTACATGGAATTCTTTAAGGAAGACTTTTCCATTTATGGTGAGTCATTTGAATCTTGTTTGAATTCACTCCCTTTAGTCCTTAAAAAGTGTTTCCAGTGTAACCTTGTGTTAAATTTTTAAAAATGTAACTTCTTGGTTGAAAATGGGATTGTTCTAGGGCACATAGTTTCACAATATGGTATTGAAGTTGATCCTTCCAAAATTGAAGTGATCCAATCACTTCCTCAACCCACTTCTGTTCAAGACATACATTCATTCCTCGATCATGCTGGTTTCTATTGGTAATTAATCCATAACTTTAGTAGGATTTCCCTCCCACTCACTCAGTTACTACAAAATGATTTCACTTTTCATTTCGATGAGGTTTGCAAGAGAGACTTAGTTGAACTCAAAAATGCTATTACATATGCCCCAATAATCCAACCCCCAGATTGGCTCTTACCCTTTGAGTTGATGTGTGATGCTTATGATAGAGCTATTGGGGATGTTATTGGTCAAAGAAGAGAAAAAATTCCTCATGTCATCTACTATTCCTAAAAAACATTGGATGAAACTCAATATCACTACACTGTGACTAAAAAAGAACTTTTAGCAGTGGTTTTTGCCTTAGATAAAATTTGGCCCTATATATTAGGTTCCAAAACCATCATCTTCATAGACCATTCTGCTATAAAGTTCTTACTCAAGAAAAGTGATTCCAAATCGAGGCTAATAAGATGGATCCTAATGCTCCAAGAGTTTGATCTTGAAATCAAAGATTGACCTGGAAAAGAAAACCCTGTGGTTGATCACTTGAGTAGAATTTATATTTCTTCTCATTCTTAAATCATTGATCCAGAATTCCCCATTGAGCACCTTTCATCTCTCACTCCAAAGTTACCATGGTATGCCCCAATTGTAAATTACTTGGTTTCTAGTGTTTTTCCTGAAATTTTTTCAAAAGAAAAAAATGAAGTTGAAAAGTGATTCGAAATATTATTTTTGGGAAGATAATATACTTCGGAAACTGGGGCAGACATGGTAATTATGAGATGTGTTGATGAAAATGAACATTCTTTCATCTTAGAATTATGTCACTCAATGCCTAGTGGTGGACACTTTGGACCACAAAGGACCTCCTAAAAGGTCCTAGACTCTAGATTCTTCTAGACTTTACTCTTCAAGGACTCACATGAGTTCTGTAAATCATGTCCCACTTGCAAAAAGTTTGGCACAATTTTAAATAGAACTGAAATGCCCCAAAAGCATTTAATTTTTTGTGAGATCTTTGATGTTTGGGGCATCGATTTCGTGGGACCATTTCCCCCTTACAATGGATTCTCATACATTTTTCTTGTGGTTGATTATGTTTCTAGGTGGGTTGAGGCTAAACCCATTAGAAAGGATGATTCACATACTGTTAGTGAGTTCCAAAAGACACACATATTCCACTGATATGGCACACCACGTGCCTTGATTAGTGACTTAGAAACCCATTTTTGTAATAGAACCATGGAATCTATTTTGAAAAAGAATGAGGTTTTACATAAAACATCATTTGCATATCACCCCAAGACAAATGGAATGGATGAAATTTCTAATAGAGAAGTGAAAATAGTTCTTGAGATTATCGTAAAACCCACGAGAAAATACTGTCCGGAAAGACTTGGTGAAGCACTTTGGGCTTATCGAACTACTTATAAAACACCTATCGGGATGTCTCCTTTTAGGATAGTATTTATTAAATCATGTCATCTTCCAGTTTAAATCAAACATAAGTAATTTTGGGCTGTGAAAACTTGTAGTTTTGATTTTGAAAAATCTGGTGAAGAAAGACTGTTGCAATTGGCTGAATTGGAGGAGCTTCAACTTGATTCTTATGAGAATTCCAATCTGTACAAAGAGAAGGCTAAGGAACTCCATGAAAAACACATCATGAGAAAGGTATTTCGTGATGGTGAAAAGGAAATTCTATTCAATTATCGATTTCTAATTCACCTAGGTAAGCTTAATTCTCTTTAGGAAGGTTATTTTGTTATTACTAATGTTTATCCATTTGGTGCAGTGAAAGTCCAAGACCCCTCTTCAAAAAGGACATTCACAGTTAATGGACATTGGTTAAAGCATCACCATGAGAGGAAACACAATCTTGGAACCACATTGACTTCCATAATATCCCCAACTTCTACAGTTGACCCAAACCAGGGGGCACCGCTTTCCCTTTAACTCCTCTTTTCTCTCTCCCTATTTCTTCTTCCTCTCTCTTTAATTTTTTTACCAATTTCTTCATAAAATCCTTTATTTTTCTCTTTCTCTTTTTTATGGGCGTGTCTTTATTAAAAACTAAATAAAACCTAAAAAAACTAACTAAAAAACAAAAAAAATCATAACAAAAAAATATGAAAAATCAAGATTCATGCTTACTCACCTAACAATTTTCAAATTTTTTCCAACTATTTTGTGGAGTCAAAAGACACATTTTCATCTAGAAAATCTTGTGTTTTCATCATATATTTTGATAAAGAATATTGTGGCAAAACCAATAAATTTTTAATGATCAGTTTTTTTGATTTGGAAAATGATTTTCCTCACCCATGAGGAACACAATTTTCTTTCATGCCAAGGCCACCTATGGCCATCTTTTCAAAATGTGTGTTTTTCACCCCCATTTTTGAGTCTTGAGTTTGTGGACCTTCGAGCTAAATTTCATACTTTAGTGTGCATTAATATTATAGAGGAATTTTTTGAACCACATGAGAATCACAATAGCCAAATAGCATCTGATTTCCCTTACATTAATTCTCCTTTTGAAATCCCCTTCAAGCTTATGAAAACATTTTCTTTGATATCCACATTATAATCCCAATAACTTTTCCCATCCAATATCTACATTTATTTTCATTGCATAATTTTTTGAAATTTAAGTGTGGGGGGAATAGATTTAATTTTGGGTACCCCTTTGTTGATTTCACCATGTTATCATATGCTTGAGGGAAAACATCCATTTCAGTGTGGGGGAGAGGTTGTAATTCAGTGTGTTTTGGGGAATGTAATGTACTTTAATTTATGTAATTTTGTAAATGTTATTTACAAGTGTTCAAAAAAAAATTCAAAAAAAAAAAGAAAAAAAAATCAAAAAAAGAAAAATAAAAAAAAGAACAAAAAAAATTGGGTCGTGTCTTGGGTTGGTAAAAAATAACTCTTCCTAAACCTTTGATCTTGATATAACTATTACAATTAGTGTCTTTAGGAGATCAATCATGGGTTGGGATATGTTTGTGAGATCTATTTCAAGTTCAACTTTCAAAAAATGAAAAAAAGAAAAAAAGAAGAAAAAAAGTACACTTATGTCATTGGGAGAATTTTTGTGTTTTGTAAATATTTTATCTTCTCATCCCCTTCAAATTTTCTCCCTCTCTTGTGTCTTTATTCACATAATAATTCCCTTGTAAATATGTTTTTTCATTTCCTTCCATGTTTCATTTCAAAAAAATTATACATTTTTTTACCCATGTTGGTGTTATACCCCTCTTCTTCTCTCTCTTGGACATTAAATTCCTACCATCCCATATCCACAAAAAAACCCCTTAAAAAGACCTCTTGATTATTGTTCAATTTAGGATAGGTATTAGAAGCTGATATCTCTTACAAACTCTAATATTTTCACTTTTGGTTGGTGAATGAGTGAAACACCATAAATTAATTTTATCATCTTGAGAGGAGTAAGTTTTGTGTGCCACCATTTTCCATTTCTAAATTTGAGCATGAAAAAATGAATTGTTTTTGGAACATTGTTTCTATAACAACTTGTGGTGGAATTCAATATGGATGAGTGAAATAGTCTAAACCTCCCCTGATTGGTGAAAACAAAATTTTAATATTTGTTGGTGAGTGAAAATGATTTTATCATGTTTTTATATTTGTTCCACATGAGGACATGAACAAGGATAAGTGTGGAGGAGTTGATGTTATTAATATTTTCATGACTTATTATATAATCCCTTTACTGATTTTATATAAAATTTTCATAATTTGTGTGAAATATTAATGTTTTAATACTAAGTATAATTTTTGAGCATTTTTAGAAGTATTCCAATTGAGTCAGTTTACTATTGTGTTTATAACTCTCGCCCTACTGATCCAAATTGTGTGGTTCTTTTTCTTTAGGATTACTTATTAAATTTTCCACATATCAGTATAAGGAATCAGTGGCCAATTCTTCAATTTTAAGGGTCAATGGTCCTCACAAGATGGGCCAAATAATTTGTGAAGAAAATGAACCATCCATGATTATTAAGTTACTGGTCTAAATCCCGAAGCCTAAATTTAATTAAACTCCACCATATGTTCTAGATTATTCAAATAAATCATGTATAAAAATTTTAAGGCTCAAATACAAGAATAAGAGGCCCAACTAATTCTTTGAAATCGAACCCACCATTCTGTCCAGGAATTAAAATCCGAATACTATTCATGACATAGCTCATGATGTAATCATCAAATCAAGATGATATTTTTCAGTGTGAAATAGGAGATATAGGCGGAATACTTTGTTAAATAAAGTGTTCAGATTTGAAGGAATATTCCTATTGATAAACCTATTCACATTTCAGTCTTCTAAAAAGTATGGATTGAAATGGACATATTAACATTGTTTAATTAAACGTCCCTAAATTTGGTTCCATAATTCCAAATGACTCCAAATTTTTATATTAGTTGGAAAAAATTATTATATAAAACTTTGAAGAAGGGGATATCTCGATATTAAACTGTCTAGATGACCAAATCATTGAGCCAAGTGGAGGGGTTGTTTTGGAATGCAAACAGTCCACCAACTTGGGTTATAAATACATCCCCTCCTCTCCTTTCAAAGGGTTTGGAATTTCATAAAATAGGATCATCAATTAGAATGACCAAAGCCTTTCCAAATTCTTGGGAGGACCTTACATACTCAAGTTTTCACTTGAGAGACCCTTCCTCTCTTTGTTTCCTTTTACTTTTGTGTTCTTCATTATTATAATCTTGTAAGTCTTTTTTTGTAATTCTATTTTAATGAAAGTTCTTCTTTAATATATCTTATTCTCATCCAAATTCTGTAGTTTAATATTAATGTTATTAAAATAGTTTAAATACAGTTTAATCACTTTCCCTTATTTTTCTTTCTCATTCAATCTAAAGTTCATTTTTAATTATCATCATTGTTTGTGTGTGTGTTCATCGAACCAATCTTTTCTTATCCCTTTATTTTTCTTATATTCTTAATTTATAATCATACTAATTATAACCATATTAATAATCATTTCAATGGATGAGTAAATCTCTAATTGGGGTGAGTTATAATTTAGTTATGTTAATTGATTGAGAGATTTTTCTCGATGAATATTCTTTAAATTAACATTGTGTATGTTGGACTTAACATGTCATAGATTAATGAATTGTTTTGTTTAACGTATGGATTCCATAGATTATTAGAACCATAAATACAGTTCCATAATAAAGTACTGATTTAGATTATAATCCTAGTTAAGTTAAGGCCTCGATTAAATCCTTAACACTTAGGAATTCCAATCAACGTCAACTTGTGACATGGGTGTTAATTTAATACAATATAAAGCAAGGATAAAGAATATCACAAGATTAACTACCTAATGATGAACTCACCCCAATATTTACCAATTTGTTAAATCAATCTTAATCAATCAATCATTTCATAAGATCTACCAACAAACCCCCCAATTAGAATACAATCAACTAAAAACAATCGACTATTAAAAAGTATCATCGCCAAGGATTCGACCCGAGTGCTACTATACACATTAGCAGAGCACCAAAACCTTGACCGGTCGATAGGCGACAATCATCCACACTTTTAATTTTTTTTTCATGAAACTGATGGTCATAGTAATGTCAAAAGAATATGATTGACCAACACAATCAAAGAGAACATTTATCTTTATATATAGTAAAATCACAATGATCCTGTTTATAACCCATCTATCATGTTACTACCCTTTGAGTATATTATTCATTAAACACTTAAATAAATAAATGTAAATATCTTTAATGAACTAACATTTGGTTTGATTCTAATGAAACCATTTAGGAGAGAGTGTTCCAATCATTGCATCACATGCAATGGTTTAAATATGTATCTCATGAATATTTTATATAATATATATTATATATATATGTGTGTATATATATCTATATATATCAACACATGCATCGTATGCATGAAAATATAAACACATCATATGCATATATTAAATGTACACTATATATATAATATCATATATCATATATTTATACTTCATGAATCACATGAATTTGTACATGAATATTATGCATGTACATTTTAGTTCATATCCAATAATCTCCCACTCTCACTAAAATACCATAAGGACTTTATGAAAAACTTCACAACTCTTTGTGAATCCATCCAAACTCTTTTAGATACATTTTTATCAAACTCTCTTCATTTTGAAGAATTTTTTTTTCCAAAACTTTATCCTTATCCAAGGACCTAATTATGTGACCCTATGGGGCTTAAAAAATTGATAACAAATATGGAACACCTATTTAATAAATAAAATCAAAGGGTGCCCTGTAACAAATAACTAGTACTGATCAAGCTACTAAGGGGTCCCGTGTGATCACTATCAAACATACTCAAATATCTATAAGAACAGGTCGACCATAATATGTATCATATAAATCATATTTATACCTATATAACCCCCTTTTAAATGAAATTTAGTTACCAATATACATGGAACACATCAATCTAATATATCCAACTCATCTTTTCTTAGTTCTCCAAAAAAGGATGACCAAGTTAATGAATATATCACATGTTATTCATCTCATATATGAGTATATCACATGAGCCTCATCTAAATAGATGAATGCATCATATGTGACTCAAATAAGAATATTAATCAATTTATTTATTCTATTTCAATAAAGGTCAACATTTATTTAATTGTCATACAAGTGTATAAATTCCATCTTGGTTGTTCTCCAACCAAAGAAATGAACAATAATATAACCAACCACCCCCATATTAGCTAAGTTATTTTCAAACTTTTGTATGTATAGAATTAAATAATAAAGGTTATAATGCTAGTTATATCACCAAACTCAATTAGGAAGGATTTATAAAAATCATACACTCCTAAGTATATCAATGACTGTATGACATTCCATGAGATATAATTTGGTTGGTCAGTCAAATTAATAAGTCTTTAATCATTACCTCATGAATCTTCTCTCCTTATCTTGTATACAACACTTTTCAATGACTACATGACTCTATTCATGATAATCTTAACATATCAGTTAATCCTATAATACTCTATGATGATCATTGATCAGGGACAACTCAAAGTCCCACTTTGAGGGGATATTATCATTAGACTATTCATGTAAAGTAAATTATATCATAAATGAATAAATTATAATTATAGATTTCATTTATTATAATAACAATATAAATTTACAACCATTTAAATTAATGTCTCATGTGTATTATATCTATAGATTCTACATGACCCTCAAGTTGTTTCTATGATAATGGTTTTTTCAATGGATCTGCTACATTATCCACTATAGACACCCAAATAATATTTACATAGACACTCTCAGTGATATATCGTATGATATGGTATCTATAAAGGATGTTCTTGGTCCTTTGGTGATACCATAGTACCTTATCCTGAGAAAAAACCCTATTATTTTCCCAATATATCTCAATATCTCCCTCGATACTAGGAACCACTCCAAGTCCATAAATGAACTTTTTATCCAAATAGATTCCTTCACTGCATTAGATGCAATGATGTACTCTACCATTATTATCAAGTTTTCTATGGTTTCTTTCTTAATACTATTATTTCTAACATCTACACTATTTAGAAAAAAGATAAATCCATATTGATATCTCATATCATATTTTTCAGATCGGAAACTAGAATCTATGTAACCCTTTACAAAATGTTCATCCCCTCCTCTAAAGACCAAGAACACATCCTTAGTTATTCTTAAGTTCTTAATAATTTTCTTCATATAAATCCAGTGACTCTCACTAGGATTGTATTTGTATATACTATTTATGCTCAAAACACAAGAGACATCAAATCAAGTACATAACATGGCATACATGATATATCTTATGGTGGATGAAAAAGTAACCACATCCATCCTTTATAACTATTTAGAAGGATCCTGAATCTTACTAAGATTCATGTTATGAAAAACTGGTAAATAACCATTTTTAGAGTTCTCCATGATAAACCACTTTATCAATTTACCAATATATTTGTTTTGACTTAGTCCAAGAAACCTTTTAGATCTATCTCTATAGATATTCATACCTAGAATGTTGGCTACTTCATCCATTTATGTCATTAGTAAACATTTACCAAGACACACATTCATAGAATGATATGTTGGGATGCTATTTGTAATAAGAAATATTTCATTTACATATTTTATAAAATGTACTAATATACTACCACTAACTCAATTATATACACAATAACCATATGAATTCCTGATGAAACTGAACTCTTTGTTTGCATCATCAAACTGGATATTCCAACATTGAGAATATTTATTCAATCCATAAATGGACCATTGCAATACCTTAATAGACTCATTTGGAACTTTAAAACCTTACGACTATATCATATACACATCTTCTACTAAATTCCTATTAAGGTAAGTGGTTTTGACATCCATTGTTATGTCTCATAATCATAATGAGATGCTATAGATAGAAAAAATATGAATGGTATTTATCATTTATATAGGTAAAATGGTTTCCTCATATTCAATATAATAAATTTTTTATAAAACTTTTCCACCAGGAATACTTTATAGTTATACAATCTACCATCTATTTCAATTTTCTTATGGAAAAACCACTTGCACCCTATGGGTATTACCCCTTCTGGTGTATCCACCAAGTTCCAAAATTTTTTAGTGTGTATGGATTATATGCTAGATTCCATGTATTTTAACCATTTCTCAAAATTAAAACTCTCAATATCCTCTCAATAGTAAGTAGATTAATCTTCTATGATCATTAATTCATTATCATTGGAAATGATAAATCCATATATCTTAGATTCTTGATAAATCTTACCAAACCTTGAAGGTTTTTGTGTAACTTGAGACATTTCTTCTTCCACAACTCTATGTGAAAATGGATCAAATTTCATATTAGGAACACTTCCCATTTTTTGGTCTTGAAATTTTACAAGTTCAATTTTCCTCCCACTAACTACTCAATCCATGAACTTTCTCTTAAGGAAAACACTATCTGCAAACACAAACACTTTGTGTTTAGTAGTATTACAAAAATAATATCCCTTTATTTTCTTAGGATAACCAATAAATAACCATTTATCTGATTTGTGGACTGGATTTTTAGAATTCAATATCCATACAAGTGTTTTACAACCCCAAATCCTAATAAAATACCTTATGTAATGTTTCCTAGTCCATATCTCATATAGTGTCTTTATGACCGCTTTATATGTATTGTGGTTTAAATTTTTTTAGTAATCTACAAATCATAACCCCAAATGAAATAAAAAGGTCACAAGGAATCATAATTTATTGAAGCATGTATAAAAATCTATGATTTCTCCCTCCAGACACACCATTCCATTATGGTGTTCTAGGAGGAGTGATTTATGAAACAATTCCATAATCTATCATATGATCTATAAATTCTTAGCTCATGAATTCACCATCCTGATCAAATTAGAGAATCTTAATACTCTTTCCCAGTTGATTTTTTACTTAATTTTGAAACTCTTTTAAATTTTCAAAAGTTGTATACTTTTTTCTTCATTAGAAACACATAACCATGCCAACTAAATTTATTGGTAAAAGTAATAAATTACATATAAACACCACTCTCTTAAGTACTCATTGGTATACATATATCACTATGTATGGGATCTAATAGTCCACTCTACCTTTTACTTTTTCTCCCTAAAGGTGAATTTTTCATTTTTAACAATACACAAGATTCATATGTATCAAATGATTCATAATAAAATGAGTCCAACCATCCATATTTATAGAGACTTTGAACAAAATTCTTGTTTATATGTCCAAGGAGACAATGCCAATGGTAAGTGAGATTAGAATCAACCTTGAAATTATTATTATGAATGTTATATATAGGATTATATATATATAACATATAAATTATTCATCATATTCCCAAAAACATAAAAAATTTCATTCTTGTATATAGAAAAACTCTATTTCTTACTAATGTATGAAAATATCAACTTATCCAAACAATATATAGAAATAGAATTCCCATTTATGGTGGGAACATAATAACAAATTTTCAATTCTAAGACTAATCCACCAGGTAGAATTATGTCATAAGTACTAAATTTCAATACAGAATCTCCCAATATATTATTGATACAAATATATACTTCACCCTTCATCAATTACCTCTTATCTACGAGTATATTTTTTTCATCACAAATTCATGAAACACACTAGATATATAATTCTTGTGAGTCAGAGCTAGTGGAATTAATCTCTATAACATTTAAATTTAAATTCTCAAAATGCGTCTCCTTGTGAACAATTATCAACCTTAAATACCAATATTTAAATATTTTATAGGTCATACATATTAGTGATATTAATATTACTATGATTAAATATGTCGTAATATATTACAAAGACATATTAGTGGGTGAGTATCATGTATTATATTTTTTCATTAAGGAATTTAACTAAAACTACTCCAACTAAAAATGATGAACCAAAAAACCATATCCATTTAGTTATCCAAGATCCATATTTCAATAACCAATGAACCAAATTTGGCATGTAACTCATCACTTTAGTCATTTAGGTAGGGAATCATCCCAATCCAAATTGTTAGGATTCTCGGATAGTTGAGTGGAAAACACTTTGTCCATATCTATCATATGGATAATACTCAACTCTATTCTTATGGTATCTCAACCATTTATATTTCTTAGTTAAGTGTAACCCAAATCAAACATAAAAAACAAGATAACTTAAGATAATATTGGGGAACTCCTCTTTGGTGTGAAACTACCCGGTTGGATGATTGAGGTATTGAAAAGTGTCTCTTTAGAAGTAATAATAGACTTATTATTTAGTGGGTTTTCCAATCTTAGTAATTTAATATACTTCATATAAATATTAAATTCATAAATATTACATCTTATGTAATTTTTTCTTCTTCTCATGATTTATTCATTTTTTTGTATGCATGATTTTAACTTTTTAGTTTTGTAATCCCTATTCCATTCACTAAATTAATGTGTTCAAACCAAATTAATGTGTAACTCATTACATAACCCATAGGTTTGTGTTACTCACCCAAAAAAAAAAGTCTTACATATTATTACATATCCAAATTCATCATATGTATAAGGTACATGAACACTTCATGGAAAGTCATAAAGTTATATTTGATTGATAATCTCCACATGAGTATTCCTGAAGTTATAGATAACCAACACCATTCAACTTTCTAGACAAGGTATAGCCTCTAGGATGGTAGGTGGTCTGAACCCAAGTCCCTCCACCAGAGGAGAATTTACTCAAGAGATAATTCAATTAAAAATAACACTAATACCTAATATTTACAAACTATATTCAACAAATATTCTCAATTTCATAACTTAATTTATAAATATAGGTCAAGATAGATAAAAACTAAATTTTATAGTCATAACTATCATGTACTGCAGGGATGTAACTCATAGAATCACTTTAACAATTAAATATAAAGTATAAAAAATATTAAAATTTCTTACTAAACATGAATATCATAGTAATTTATCAAAAAATATATTTTTTATTTATTTCCCAAAACATGAGATAAACATTCATAAAAATTTCATAAATAAATGATAATTATAAACATTTCATAAATTAACTATAATATAAACATTTTATAATAATTTTAATATTAAATCTTTCACATTTTGTATTATATACATTTTGTAATGTATAAACATTTTATAAATTACCCTTGATGATTTCTAAATAAACCCTTTTATTTCTAGATCAGAATGTATGCCATATAATTTTAGTAAACAAAGTTATTTTGATATTAACCTTTAATATTTGAGAAAAATTCTTTATAAACATTTAATTAATTAATTATAATCCTTTTGAAATAAATAAATAAATTAATAAAATTATTATAAATTAATATATCCCAAAATACCTTTTAACATGATTTATAAACATTTTATACACCATAAAAACCATTTAAATTATGAAAAGTTTTAATTTTTTAAACAAATTCTGATTACCTTTATACAAAAACTGTTTCCTGCATAAAGTTAAGTATAATTAACTTTATCCAGACCTTATGTATAAGGGTAAACTTGAAAAAAGTAAGTCATATAAGGGTAAACCTCTAATTACCCTCATGTAGACCATCTAAATAAGGGTAAAAACTGATGAACTTTTCACATATGATTTCACATAATGGTAAGTTGTATATTACCTTTACATGAAATTATTCACATAATGGTAAGCATAAAACTACTTTTATGTGAACACTTAACATAAAATTATGTCCTATAATTCCTTTACACGAATCCTTCACATAAAGGTAAGTCTATGGTTACTTTTATATAAATAGTTACATAAGGTTAAATATCATATTACAGTGACTTATATCCCATAAAGGCCTGAAATACCACAACTGTTTTTATGAAACATCAAAACTTAATGATATTCAAAAAACTATATTTTAAGAAAGTTTAAATCATGAAAAAACTTACTGTGATACAAATTATAGGTTTCTTTTAATCATATTATGATTAATGGAAATGGAAAATAACCCAAAAATAGAAGGATATATCTCTAAGATATCAAACTTGTAAGTTATATAAAAAATAGGGTATTTGAAATTAAATAGTATTCGTATGTTATGACATCAACATCCATCTTCTTTAGATAGAGTGTGTTTGAGTAATATCATTAAAGAAATAAACATATGATTCCTTCCTCCGAGGGAGGATATCTAAACTCCTAAAGGGGTCTAAAGGGGTGTTTGCTTCTTCTTAGGAGAGATAAACAGAGCTCGGTTAGAAAATAGTTTTTTATGGAAATTTTTTCACAAAACTGATGATCAAAGTAATGTTGAATGAATGTGATCCATGAACACAATCAAATAGAACATGTATATTTATATACAAGAGAATCACAATGCTCTTGTTCATAATGCATCTCATTCATTACTACCTATTGGGTATATTATTTAATAAACACTTCATTAAATAAATAAAAATCTCTTTAATGAACCAACCTTTGGTTTGATTCTAATGAAACCATCCAGAAGAGAGCATCCCAACCACTACATCATATGTAATGGTTTAAATATTCATATAATTCATATTAGATAATATATATATATATTATCAACACATTTATCGTATTCACAAAAATATACACGCATCATATAAATGTATTTAATGTATAATATATATATATATATATTAAATATAATATATTATATATATATACTTCATTAATTTTATACATGTGTACATACATCTCATGCATATATATTTTAGTGAAAAACAAACACATATGTACCATCACTGTAAGATATGGTTAGTCTATTTAGACATAGGATATGGCTTCCTCCTAGACTTGTTCTCTTAGACAAAAATAGGCAGGCTGAATATGTAAAAACATATACCATCACCATAAACTAAGGTTAGAATATTCAGATATGGGATATTTGACTAACTCAACATAATGAAAATCATAAATGGGGATTTTGGAATGAGGGTTCTAATGTTCAAAAGGGATTAAGTACCCTGAATTTACACCTTTGTTAACTACACACTAAATCAACTAAACCAATATGTGAGGAATAATGGGTTACTATGAATTTTTCCAAGGATGAGGGACTTATCAAGCATGACTTGAATTTTTCTATGACCATATAGTGGACCCTACAAGATATATATATATCTTTTATTTTATCCCTAATTTTCACCCAATCCATTGATGGGGAAAATATTAGTGGGTAGAAACTTTCCTTTTTCTTAGGACTTCTATTGAGTATTTTCAATCTTATATTTTTTTGTGACTTTTTATTTTTAAATGATCAAAATTTCCTAGGTTTTTCAAGGTGAATTCCCAGTGAGTGGATACTCAACTTATACCCAAAAAAATATTTACAGGTCTTCATCATGGTGATTAATATGTATCTTTCCTTGGGCAGTTTAAGGTTCTTCAAGCTGGACCAATGAAACTAGTGTTTAAGGTTGAACAACTTTGATCAAAATATAATAAAGTTTACTTAGTATAAAAGGGAAATGTTGTCTTGAAATGAATGAAATACCAATGAAACTAATTTAGAAAACCTCATGGGTAGGGGAGGGTGTGGGGTGCATATATTTTAAGGTCATAGTACTCAGACTGGGATTTTCTAGGGTTTAAGGCCACACAACTTGGGCTGAAAAGTGACTAAAGCTTAATGTCATACAACCTTAACCAAAGGGTGAGATAGTATACATAACAAGTGTGATAAAAACCAATTTGAATGGAGAGAGTAATATAAGTATGGATGATATCATAGATAGAAGCATATAGTTTGAGGTCATAGTGCTTGAACTAATAGTGAGATGGAATGAGAAAAAAATTGTGACCAAGAGTTAGGGGTGCTCCAACACCTTATGAATAAAGAGTCAAGATGACATAAATCACAACTTAAGGCATTGGAATTATGAGGTAATGAGATGGAAAAAGTATGTTGGGGATGAATTATTATTAAAATTTGAATATTGGGTTCCATAATAATATTTTCAAGGGAACATGGGGTTAGAGGACTTTCTCCTTAGGATGGAATATGCCATCGGTTGGAAGTTCCAGATATGGAGACACAAATATCATTACTAATAAGAGACATTATTTTGGAGTTGAATAAACCCATTAATAATAAATATGAAAGTTTTATTTTGATACAAACACCTAAGGAATTAAGTGAAACATATGGAAGAATATATTTTAGAGGTAATTGGAACACCCCAGTCTAAACATAACTAAGACCGAGTTGTTATAGAATATTGAATAGGGAGTGTAAATGGATGATGGTCTATATATGGGTCCTAAATATATGGATCAAAAATAACTACATACCATATGATGGAAGTATTCAATCCATGTATAGTTCTTATATGATTTTTTTTTCTATTCTAGTGTAAAATCCAAACTTGAAGAGGCTCCATGGTTGTACTCAGAATAGTATTATGGTGTTTAGCTAGAGAAAATAACCTGATGCAAGGATCCTGAGCACTAATCCATAATTATTAGGAAAGGAAAATTTTATCCTAGTATATTTTTATGAATATAAAACATATTTCAACCTCCCTTACATAGATCTGGTTTCCATATAAGTAAAATTATATCACATAAGATAAACCATTATAAGAAGTTTTATGGTCTTACAAGGTGGATTATATATCATGAAGTTTAATAACTTATGAAAAAGACTTATATGTCATGTGATTTAATTTCATATGATAAGTACCTATATGAATGGGATTTTAGTTTATCTAGATCATGTGAAGGGGAAAATAAAATGGTTTCATCCTATTATAGGGCCATCGAAGAAGACTCAGAGTGAGTTAAGGAAAACCCTTACACTAGGATGAAGTGGGGGTAAAGTTTTCTGAATGAGACCAAGATAATAAATACAGGTTTCATTAAATATTCTAAAATAATATGAATTATTCCAAATTTTATGCATGTATGGTCTCTAATAGGAGTGTTTAAACTCATGAAATTTTATACTTCATAGAAGATACACACTAAGATATGAGGAGGGGTTACAAGCATTGGATTCTATAAATTTACTCTAAAAATGATATAAATACATAAGTGTATAGTATTTATGGAATTTTAATACACTTTAATAATTGGATTATTAAATTTTTAAACCACAACTTTGGAAATTTTCATCGAGACATGATGGGAGGATGACTACTGACCACATTCAAATAACGAGTTCTATGAAAATGTTATTAGGGGTGCGTGGGGTTAGAAGATCTTATACTCTGAATGAAATAAAAATCTAGTTGGTAGTACTGAATATAGAGTCTTGGATATCATTACCAAGTAGAGGTGTCCTAACACCTTGAACATTTATTTGAAAAGAATAATAATCTCGATAGCTTGCTTAACACACAACACCGAGTTTTAAGTGAATAGAGATATATTATAAAAATATTATTATTTAAATGTGAAAATTATAACCAAGATATTTAATAAGAGGGTATTAATATGAGTAATAATGTCATGTAATATATGTATAATTATCCAACTCAATACAAATGTATTGATTAATTATCCGGAAATAAGCACTCAATTTTTAGTGAAGCCATATTGATTTTTATTCCATTTTATGAGTAGAAATTATAATTAATTTATACCAATTTTAGAAATTTTATTTTATAAAATTAAAATAATTTCTAAAATCATCATATAAAAATCAACTTAGTGTGAGTTTTTTGTATTTTTCTAAAAATATTTATTTTTTAGTGAATAATGAAAATATCAATTTTTATAAAACTCTCATTTATTTTATTTAAATCATGTAATTTAAAATTACCATTTTTTTGGATTTAGTTTAAATTAATATAAGATCCATTTTAATAAAAATAATATAAATAATTCCATATGAATCAATATTATATTTTATTTAGGTATAAGTTCACTTTATGCTTAAAACATATTTTTTTAAAAACCATTTTCATTGGATTTTATGCATTTACATTAAAATTAATTTATTCCGCATATAGAAATTTATTTATGAGAAATGTATTAAATATTTGTAATCATGGGTTTCAAATTTTTTTTAATAAGTCAATTTCATTTTTTTTCATAATGAATAACAACCATAGTAAAAGTTTATCACCATGGTAATGGGTAAAACAAGTTAATTATAGTAAAAAATATGGGATAAGGACTCAAAATCAACAAAAAAATTGAATTTATTTAATTGGATGAGATTAATTCGAATATATACACCCCAAATTTAAATATATGGCATTTTTATGCAATTTTACTTTGATAATGAGATTTATATTATTTTAAGTTAAGAAAATTAAAAAATGTCACTCTCTTTCTTTTAATATATCTAATATATTTTAATTGGGATAGAAATAATTTATTATAGGTTATAAATAGTTATTTGTATTAATAATAAATTATTTTTATGATATTAATTTATTTTTAATTTTTAGTGATGATATAATCACCTTAAACTCTTACACAATGCCAATATAGTGCTTGTGTAAGTAGTAGAAAAATCAAGGTAAATGATTTTAAAAACAATAAAATTAATATTTTTTGGATGAATTATGGTATTCCAAGAATTTAATTGTTAAATATAATTTATTAATTACGGTTAATATATTTATATTCTAATTTTATTTCTATATTTATGTCTTTGAAGCCAAATTAAATGAATAGTCCCAAAATTGACTTTAATGATATTTTATGATAAAAAATATTTAAAAAAATGTTTTAAAAATAAAAATAATATTTAAATAGGACAATTGGGATGGAAAATGGTCTAATATATCATCCCTTGACCATTTGGTATCTAAATATTATTGTATAAGTAAATTTATAACCCTTGATGATTGAAAAATGTGTCACCGCAGTTAAGGATAAAATGGTTAACAAGGTGTTAAACTAAAGAGATAAGAGTTAAAAGTATCTAAAAACTTTTATAAATACTATTGGATGAGTTTATTTATATTATATATATTATTTAATATGAAATTAATAAAATTTGGAATAACCTATACATGAATGAGACTTTATAATATTTTAATGTTTTGAAAAACTATGAGAGTGCCCCTTCCCTCCCTTATAAAAGGACACCCCTTCTTTCTCTTATTTACACCATATTGAGCCATATAGATACCTAAAAACCTAAAAATTTATCTTCTAAAATTCCCTAAACAAAAATTATAGGTGCTTTTATTCTTTAAATACCATTCCAATGGTTCTTAAGAAGGTATCTAAAGGAGGTCTACTAAAGAAGAGATAATCGTCTTTACCGACTCATTCAAATTTATTTCTTCTTATGATTCATATAAATATATTATACCAATAATAAAATAATTAATCCAGTATTATAAATATATTTAAATTTTATTATGATTATGTTACATCCATTTTCCACCTCTTTTCCATCCCATGAAAAGCAAAAACATCGCTCGTGCATACGTACAACTTACCGTCTCCACGTAGCGGTGCAATTTGTTTTCATATTCATTTTAAATGGATGGTTATAAATATATAAATAATAAATATATATAATTTTTATGATATAATTATGGTTTTTTAACACAATATATTATTTACCTTCTTACCCTTAAACTCATTAAAAAATGATAACGTCGCTCATGCGCACGTGTGGACTACCGCCCCCACTAAGCAATGTGATTCATTTTTCATGTCCTCCTTTATCGGATGATTATAAAATTTTATATAATTAATATATGTTATATTTATTTAATGATTAATATTTTTTAAATTATGAAACCATGACCAAGGTTCATCTATTAGAATCATCGATTTGAAACATGCATGGAAAATGGACCAGTTTTCACCCTAATACCCATTTTAAGGAAGAATTGTTTATAAAAGGATAACTATAAATTATAAAGGAATTATAAATATAAATTTATGTATTAAAATGGTTGATTAATATATTTTTAATAAATCTATATTTATTATATAAGATTTTTTAACATATACAAAGAAATATGAGACTTGAAGTAAGGGTTCATCGTCTCAAATTGTCTTCTTTGGGACTTACGTTATGTTATACACCTATCTACTTTTATGAGGTGTATATACTAACCCTTTGATATTTTATATAATGAATATCTTTATATTAGTGGTATTTAAAGTTTTATTTGAAGTAATTTCTTTCACATGGGTTATGATTTGAAAGTTACCAAAGTGGTATAGATTTATATCACAATCCCATCCTTATTCATGATTGTTTATGTTATAAGTTTCCATTGAGAGAATTATATAATATTTATATCTTAAAACACATATATTTTCTTCTCCTATATTTATTTATGGAAATTAAATGTTTTCCTTTTATTTTACTCTCTCTAGGTACTCAAAATATCTAAATAAAGTTTTTAAGTAAAACCAACTTTGTTTTTCAATTTTAGCCCAGAATATTTTTATTTGATGTGAATATTTTCTTTAAAATGTTTTAAAATATGTTTTTAATATTTTATAATGATGTATTAAATTCAATTTTAATGATTTTTTAATTTATATTAAAATATTTAGAATGAATATGTCATTTTTTGAATGAGTCACTTTTTATTGAATGTGTGAACATAATCTTTGTTTTAACATACACTGCACAAAATTTTTTTCCCACCAGCATGACTAATATTTTATCTGAATCTTACTTTATAAGTTTCCATGGTTCTTTATAAAAAAAATTTTCCTAATATTTTGGAAATTTTTATATTTTAAATAAGTGATTTCAAAATGAAAAGGGTATTTTCCTCAAGAAATGTTCCAAAGATCTTTTAGAAATATTTTCATATATGTTAACATACTTGATGAATGTCATGATTTATCAAAGATATAATATAATAATACTATCCAAAATATTTATTTGGATGGATTATGATTTTTTTACTAGGGGAAGTATTTAAATTTTCTATGCTAGTTCTTCTAATATGGATATTAATTGATTATCAAGGAATGTTGATGAAGTTGTATTAGTTATTAATATTATGAATACATTAGAATTATTAAATTATGGGTGGGGCCTAATTATACATATCCCCTCAATTCATCAATATGTCTCATGAGATAAAACAATTTGGTTTTTGGCCAAGTACTTACCTATTTATATAATATGTATTGACACGAGACATTGACGATGTGTTTAATATTTCTAACATTATGCATTCCATCATTTTGAAATATTTTATTAATTCTAATGTGATTATTCAAATAGTTATGATATCTATGGATAATTTTAAAGATCATGTGATTATTTATATGACATTATTTGACAATATTTTGTTCTTTCCATATTATTCATGCCTTATTTAGATTCCTCTATATGCATTACCTTATAAATCATTTTATATGAAACCTTTTTAGGTTTCCTTTACCCAGGGTACCAGGAAGTGTAATATGAATTATATTCAAGGATATTCTAGAGATAACAATGATGTTCTCAAAGAAAATACTATGTTTTATTTTATATTTTAAAATGTAATGTGAGATTAAAGTATGTATCTAGTTTTCTAAGACTGCTAAACTAATCAATCCCTTGGGATATGATCACTTGTATCTAGTACCAATGTAATAAAGTAACCACCAGATGTAAGCTACAAGGGTTGAGTTCTTTATAGTTTTTATCATATAAATTTTAGTAGAAACCTTAGGAATTAGATTTAGGAAAGAATAGACTAGGTAACATAACCCTATGAAATACTTTAAGGATATGTCTAATTATAGGATTATATCATAAAGTTTTTATTAGGGTATATATTATGTGGTATTACTAGTAATAAATAACCATTTTGATACACTAGCACAAAAAAGGGGTTTGCACATCATTTTTGTGGTTTTTAACATCAGTTACCTTACAATGTTATTGAAGGTGACATTGTAAATATGTTTTTCATGCCAGTTATGGTTAAATGATGTGAAAAAAATCTATTTCACATTGGTTTTTAAAAAACCATCATAGAAAATAGTCTAAAATCCTAGAATTAGAGGATTTTTTCACGTTGGTTATATAAGAACTGACATGAAAAATCCTTTTTCATGTCAGTTATTTTATAAAAAATATGAAAAAATATTTACTTAATTTTTTAACATCAATTATTCAATAAATTATGTGAAAAATGGGAATTTTTATATTAAATTTAAATATATGATCCTAACAGTACAATAAGAGAACCTTAAATAGAAAACGACAACACAACAATGAGAAAATATAATCACAAATTCAAATAATTTTAACTCTAACATTTAAAATTTAAACATTTTTATATATATTAAAAATAAACTAAAACCAAATAAAACCTGTGAAATAATATTCATATTACCTTTCTAAGTGATTTAGCTCTTATTTAGTATAAGGGAGAGGGTCATCAAAAAGATAAAAATTAAAAATAAATCATTTAACATGCCCCTGTTTGGGCCTTCGGGCCACCGATTTGGTCCCCGAGTCCTTTAAGGCCTTCGGGCCACCCGGGCCTTCAGGTCAGTAAGGCCTTCGGGCCACCTCAAGGGCTTCGGGCCACCTTAAGTGTAGATAAAAACCAGACGACCTATGAGGAACAAGCTCTACAAAGAGGATGATCAAGGAGCTTTCACCACAGCAGAAGCTAAACAGATTTCAAGAATGAGAGGGTATGACACTTTCCATCGGGACAAGCTTGTGAATGCACGAGAATTCCTAGCCGAACAACCATACAAAGGTGGAGATCTGATTTCACAATGAAGATGCTGGGGAGGAGCAGTTCCAAGTAGTTAGTCTGGGTTTTATGTAATGTTTGAAGCCTACGGGCAAATGAATTCCTCTAATGCCTACGGGCCATGTAATACTTACACCTACAAGCCTTGTAAGGGTTCCACCTCACCCCTTGAAAGGTGGATTATCAAAATCAATAAAAAATGAAGGCCTTCGGTCCATTGGATGGATGAAGATAAATTATAGGAAAGGTTATAATAAAATCCAACCTTTTCGAATTTTGAAACTATATTGATTGAAATTATTTCAAACCTAAATATTAGAACATAATATCCATGTTCCTTTACCCCATCTTGAAGATGAAAATTCTATTTCAAAATATTTTTTCAATTCAAAATAACATTTTAAGTACTTTTAGCCAAAATGTAGTTATTATAAATGAGAAGTCACCTTTTATTTTATATATTTGATATTTTCACTACTCTTTCCTATTTTATCTATAAAGTAATATCATTCCCTATTTTAAAATTATATATATGAAATCAAATTAAAATTCATTATAATATATAATTATTCAAAGAATCAAACTTATGTGTTCAACACTTGGATAAAATTTTCTCGCACATCACCATGCATGGATCATAATTAGTAAACTATCTCTTTTGAAAAAAAACTCACAACATCCAATGGACACTAATATACAAAAAATATAATGTGAGTGGTTATTAATTTAAGATATATAATAATTTATCAACCACCCTTACTTGAATGGATACTAGAAAAGACTTAAAAAATTAAGGAAGAAGACAATTCACATCTTTGTAAACTTACACGCAACCCCAATATTTGCGCACAAGTAATTTTCATGGGAAAGGAAATGTCAAATCACTAACTTACATGATCATCAAGAAGTGGAAAAGGCATGAGAGGCACCCAACCCATAGTTGTGTTAACCAACCATATGTTGTGCGACTTGTCTAAAATTGCACGACCAATCACATAGAATCCAAATTTGTCTATAAAAGCAACACCCCATTTATAAGACATACCTTTAGAAGTTGAAGCGTTATTCTCTCATTCACACAAATCACTATTTCATGAACTTGCACAACTTGAAGCTTCCCATGGATTCCTATTGGTATAAAACTTCTATGATCGACCTCACATAGGACTTAAAACACTTCAGATCATGTTAGGGATGACCTCTCACAAATTACCTTAATAGAAAACATGGTTCATACAAGATGAATCACCTTCACACAACCCAAATATTTGTGTTCAACCATGCCCCATAAATTCCTGCCCCATACTTGTACTAGAGACCATGGATCATGAAACTTCCAAATTACATGCAACTCCAAAGATTCATGACACAACCTTTAAGTTCTTAACCCAATGCATCCTTCCATCAGACATAGTTGCATACATGTTGAGTGCTTGGGTTCCCCACACCCATCTGATCTAGGTTCACTCATGACCTGATCATCCGAACAACCAGTATCATTAACCCTCTTGTCTAGGACCTTTTCTCCAAGCACGACCTGGACAACCTCATCTCCTATTGCTCCTAATCATAGGTATCCAAACATTGGACCCCACACATACTGCCCTAGAGGTGGCATAATTAAGGGAAAACAATTTATTTTCCATTTAATAAGGGATAATATCATATCCTTCTCTCCTACCTCCCTAACCAAGAATGGGTATCCCCTGGTGTAATACCCATCCATATATGAGTTGTAGGAATTTAAACTACATAGCCTACCATTATATTCATAATACATTAAACTGAATAAAAACATCCTTAATGCAAAAAATTAAACTGTATCCCAATCCTATTCAATAAAAATAAGATGGCTTATTTTTTATATATAATATGAATCCCATATTCCATGAATATTCCATATGTAAGTCCCACGCCATCTCTTTCTATCTTTTCTTTCACGATACAAGCATCCTTACCACTCGACGTCAAACTATATGGACTGGTCCTGTTACATGAACTTAAACTGTGCACTTGAACTATGTGGATTTTGACCCCCGTCTCTTAACAAGGCATATAGGATTCCTCCCTAAGGTATAATCCCTATATCATTAAAAAATTTATTTCTTCCCCCCAGGGAGGCTACTACCCCAAAGTGTGATCATTCTCCCCTAGGGGCATAATTAACCTCTCACCACCCAAACTTGAGGTCTCCATCTAAATTCAGCAACTTCAAGTGATGATAATCCACATTCAGCCCAATAAATAACGAATATACATGGAAATTGTCCCCAAAAGACTTTAAACATATGTCCATATCCCAACAAGTCTTTAAACTTATGACCGCATCTCCAAAATACCTTAAACCTGTGATCGTGTACCCACAAGAACTTAAACCTATGACCCCACCTGATGCACCATAAATGCCACCTTATGTGACAAACATAAGATTACATAGGTAGTGAACCTTGGATTACTTAATCCCCTAGTATAAGTTTCCCCGTGATGAACATGAAATGCCTTGGGTTCCGCACTTAAGATGCGTCAAACATGAGATTCCCTCAATTACGAAAGAGGTAGACTTACAGATGTCCAACACACCCTACACCCACATATGTCTAGACATGTCCAATGTTACCATAAATTACAATTATAGGTAGATAACTTGTCATGATAGGATAATAATAATTAACTGGTGTCAACTTCAAGATTGTGTCTAGAATGAGATTAATCAACATGTATCAAACCTATAATGGAGACCCAAACTATGAAACGAACTCCAAGGAGGAATCTAAGGAAGGAGGAACCGATATCCCATCATCCCATTTTAATGAAGGATAAAACATCATCAAAATTTTTGGTAGAGGCCTCTTTCCTTTGGAAAGCTGGAATGTGGGGAAAAGAAAAGTGTTTATCCATCCCTATGCGCCCCCAGTGGAAAGCGTTAGAAACAAATTGTTACCTAATGTGAAACTCTTCTACTTTAATTATGAGAATATGAGAAATTTTGGAGACTGCCTAATTTGGAAATCATTTGATTTATATATTTCCAGAGTTGGGATTCATTAAACAGAATGATATACCCGACATGAGACTCTTCTCCTATAGTTATGGGTAAATAAAGAATGTTTTCCATCTCCAATTTGAGTCATTATCGACATGGGTCCTTCCTATACCTTGGAGAGAGTGAATAACATTAATCATGTTGAGAATCAACTTCATTAGATAGGTATTTATGGTTCCCCTTTTGTATCCTAAAGGACTAAATCCTTGAGAAGCGCTCGATGACCCACCGCCAATAGGAGCGGGGGCAGGAGAATTGATGGCATGACAATCCCACACAACTATGCTTCTGCCGTGATAGAAACCACTACCACAACTACCATACACCCTTTCCCCATCTCCCCCTCTAATATAATCCAAAGGAGGGTCATCAACACCCCAGTTCATTGATACAAATAGAAATGGGCTATCTTAACTAAGGATATGGTCCGACAGGACCTAGAAGCAATGACACCACATTAATGCCACTGTCCTTAGGTGTTTTGTAGGGGGAAACCCCCTGGTCACAATGATGAAACATTTTATGACCCCTTACATATAATTATTTAATGATTTTCTCTCATACATTGAGAAATTAGAGGACAAATGGGTTTCGTCCATCATGATCACTACCTGGGAGCTGCCCACAAGGGATCCCACCCAGCCATGCCAACAACATAGACCAACCCTGTAGGATGAAGAGCAGGTAAATCCAGCACCTACTTCTCTGGATCCATTCCAGAACACCTAGTTCTAATTTTGGGAGATGGCCACAAACTTTATATGATAAAATAACTCTTCATCAACTCTAGTGGCCCTCTCCACCATTGACAAACATTCTTCTTCCCTCACAGCCATCGTGGAGGGTCACATCCTTTACCGATTGGGATCAAGACCCCAACCACCCACCGACCAGGCCAGGTTGACTCTCCATATCATGGTAACCATTGATAACCATCATGGAATATCCCATGATTAATAATTTCATCATAGAGGTCCTCCCCACAGTGCCATCAATCGACATGGAGGTCCTCCTCTTGATGAAGACTTTACCTGCCCTAAAGATCCATCTCAAGGTAAAAGAAAAAAAACTACCAAGGGGTACCTACCCATAGCACCAAACACAATTCATGTAAAAGAAATTATCATGACCCTAAAATTATTACACTTAGTTAAATCTCATTCCAGCTAAGGTAGGAATGATCAAAATATCACATCACCACCGACCTTGTCAAATCTGGGGTGAATAACGATTTGATGGAGACACATCTACCTTAACCACCAAAGATGGGGGAAGGATCTTATCAATTGGGGATAAAAATCACCAAGTTTGAGGTAAAAAAGGTCCCCAAATCCCTCTACAAGTACCTGTATGTGGTGGATGTTCTGTCCTCCTTCTAGGGACTCCTCATGCGACCGTGCCACCATCATCTTTTCTCTTATCTACCTCCATCTTGAAAGTATGGGAGAAAATAGGGTTTGGTTTACAACCCTTGAATTATGGAGAACCTTATTCTGATCCAAATAGGAACAACTATAACACCCCAAGATTTTATGATATTTCTCTCTTAAAATAAATTCAATTTCTTCAATATCTTACGATACACACAAACTCGAGTCTAAATGAATCTTAATATAGTATAATGTTATAACCTAGTCATTAAATTAGTGGTATGAATAGAAATAAATAATTTTAAAAATATTTATAAAGTTTTTAAATAAATCAAATATATTTATAAACAAGTACTTAGTTTGTAATAAAGTCATTATATATTTAAAAAATATATTTTCCTAAAAAATATTTTTTATTGATTTTTGTTAGAAAATAATATAATTAATTTTTTTTCCACATTTATAAAATGTATTTGAAAAATGAACTTCATTTTTTAAATTCAACATTTTAAAATTATCATATAGCGAATTTTTGATAGTTTTATGAAAAGATTAATTTTTAATGAATAGTGAAAACACTGATTTTTATTTAAAACTGTCTTTTTGTTTAAAGAACTTAAAAAGAAAAATTTCATTTTAAAACGTTTTTAAAAGTAAAATTAGCTAATTTATATTATTAATAATCCAATTATGGTCATTGGAATTAATTTTATGTGGATTTTGGTATAACAACTTTGTATACTTAAGAATTCATTTTTTTCTTAAAAACTGTTTTATCACGTTTTTCTAGTTTGTTTTAAAAGTAATATCTAACAATTTTAGATATTTAATTTGATTAAATGTATTAAATATTTTTAATCTCAGTTTTAATTTTTTTTAATGAGTTCACCTTTAATTTTGGCCATAATGAATAGTAAAAACAGTAAAAATTCGCCACCATGGTAAGGTTAAAACTGGTTTACTAGGGGGGGGGGTTAAACCAAAAGACAAGGGTATTTTTACCAATTAAACACATATAAATAAGAATATATATCCAAATATTGAACTTATAATTTCCAAAATTATAATATCTATCCATTTGGAAGTATTGGTCTCGAGAATGACTTTATTATATTTTATTATTTTGAGAAATTCCAAGTATATCCTCTCCCCTACTTATAAAAGGAAACCCCTAATTTATATTATTTACACCACTTTGAGACTTATATATTGAAAAAATATTAAAAATATATCTTTTAAAATTATATATACACAAATTAGAGGTTCTTATTTTCTTAAAATAGCATTCCAAGGGTCCTTACTAAAGGTTCTAAGGGAGTCTAACTGAAGGATATGTAATCATTTTTCCCGACCTCTTTCAATTTATTTATTCTTATTACTAATATAATTTTTTTATTCATAATAAAATAATAAATTTAGTATCCTAAATATAATTAAATGTTATTATGAATATGTATCCACCAATATACACCCTCTTTTCCATCAAATGGGAAGTGAAAGTATCTCTTGTGCGTATGTGTGGACTACTTCCTCCATGTAGCGATACAATTAATTTTCCATCACCATATTTAATGGATAGTTATTATGATGGGTTTAATGTTTATAAATTATATTTATTAAATAATTATTCTTCTGTAATTATAATATCATATATGCCTTCTTACCTTCCAATCTGTTGGAAAACAATAACATCGCTAGTGCATATGTGTGGACTACCACCTCCATGAAGTAACATGATTCATTTTTCATTTCCGATTTACATGTGTGTTAATAAGTACATATTTAATAAATATATATTATATATATTATATAATAATTATTCTATAAATGTGAATTATTATTTAACTTTATTTCATTCCATCCATTGAAAAGTGAAAACAACGTTCATGCATGGCCTACCATCTCCATGAATAGTGTAATTCAATTTTATATCTCTATCCTTTACGAATGGATATATATATATATATATAATGAATATATATGATATTTAAACCATTACTAAATTTTTTATATGATTCATCCATGGTCAAAGTATAAGGACCAGAACCACTGAATTGAAATTCTCATAAAAAACGAAACATTTAACACCCATAAACAATGATTTTTAAGGAATTATTAATAAATGTGTGTTAAAATGTTACAAGTGGATCATATATGATATTATAAGTAAATAAATGAATCTAATATATAATTAAAAATAAATTTAAATTTATTATAAAAGATTTTATAGATCTTTCAAATGAAGTGGAACTTGAGCTAAGGGATTTATCTTACAATCTCATTATTTATGAGGATGTTTATGATGATGTTTCTGATGAATATTTTTATAATATATATATATATATATATATTAATAATCTCATTTATTTTCTTCTAATATGGTTATTTCTTTATAATTAATGTTTTCATTTCATTTTACTCTCTTTAAGAACTCTAGATACTGAATGAATGTTTTTAAGTAAAAACTAATTTATTTATCTCTTTGGTAAAAAATATTTTTATTCCATGTCCATATTTTCTATAATTTTTTTTTCAATAATGTTTTAATATTTTATATGATTTTTTAAAGTCATTTTTACCCATGATTTATTTTTTTTAAATTGGTTTAAAAGTAATCTTCTTGTCATTTTATGAATGAGGCACTTTTGTTTTTTTACTGAAAATGTGAAAGAAACCTTTGTTTTTACATAAATGGAATGAAAATAATTTCCCACCACCATAACCACTAAATGATTTGAATATTTATTTATAATTTTCCATGGTTCCTTTAAAATAATTTTTTTCTTTAATATTTGGTAATATTTTAGATTTTAAAGAAGTGATTTTAAAATGAAAATGTTATTTTCCTCAAGAAATAATCCAGATATATTTTGAAGGTATTTTCATCCAAGATGAAATCCTTTGATAATAATTTAATGGGGATATAATCCAATTATACCATACACTTTTATTCTTTGTATGACTTGTGATGATGATGATTCTATAAAACCTATTTCTTTACCACATGTTAATTAAGTTATGATAAAACCTTTATGAAACTCATTTCTTTTCCATGGATTATAATATGATGATATGTTTAAATGTTTAAGAAACCAATTTATTTTACATGGGTTATTATGTGATAAATTATTTTTTATCTTATGGCACATATATGCAAGATTTTCATTATGTGATTGGTGGTATCTATGTTGGAGTTGGTGGTCTAGAACCAACTACTTTGTACTTTATTCATTAATAAAAGCCTTATCACATCTTGATTGTTCTTCTGTGTGACAATGCATGTGATAATGTCCTAAGGATAGCTGTTGCATTAAAGGTTCATAGCAGATCCCTACTATGATGAGAACCCGGAAGTGCCATAACAATATTCTTGAAAGTATGTTCTATGGCCAGATGATATTATTTGAGGGGCAAAAATAATACAGGTCATTAGGGGTGAGGAATCATAAAAATTTGAGGCACATTCTCATGGTGTGCGCCCTTGGTAATATCCAGGAGGATATTATGAGAACAAGACCCGCCAGTAGGAAATCCACATTTCACAGTGTCATTGGATATTCCTATCTGCAGACGTGTGTATTGGTCCTTAGACTTTAAGATTATTATTAATGAGTATTACAACTCGCGCACTTATATGTATTGACAAAAACTGTGACGACACACTGTTTGCAGCTAGGTAGGATACGTTGGGTGCATCACGAGTAATACCGCATTAATAGATAATGCGAGAAAGGATTTGTCCCTTCTGTTCCATAACGGAAGTAGATATCTCAGGCCCTTTGATGAAATTGATATAGCCTATATAAATCCATGGCCATGGTAAGGTATGGGAGAGTTCAATTCTGGGAAGTCAAAGAAATAATAATCGAGCACATGGGTTGATGGCACTAGCATGAAACCCACTTGATTAGAGATATCGAGACAAAGGGATTATATTACATGGTAAGCGTTCGTAGGAGGTGACACATCATTGTGGCGTTAACTTCTTTCTCTATGGGTGCCTTGGCATGTTGCTAGACGCTATCCTTGAACTTTAGGCAGGCTCAGCCTAATGCCACTGAGAAAGAGTCCTAGAGGGTCACACACTAAGTGTGTCCATGTATCTCAGTTAAATATTAATTTAACAAGTTGAATAAAGATTATTCCCGATTATGGTTTAATAATTATTCAAGGATGTCTGATCGCATTTATTTCGACACTAGTTATTTGAGAGAATATATTGTGGGAGAAATAATATGTATTTATTAGCTAGTAATGCAGTTACATTTATTTAAGAAATAAATAGCCATTACTCAAGGTCTAATAAATGAGGTGGAGGAAAATAAATAAATAAAAACAGGAAAAATAAAAGTACACGCCGTGTATGTTTATACATACACGCCGTGTAGTTTGTTTTTTTGTGATTCGTGAGAAAATATTGTTTATTTAATTAAATGATATTAAATGTGATACATTGGATGCATGTCAAGTAATAATGATGGTCAACTGTCATTATTAAGACATGGGGTATTACTAAGAATTAAATGAAATAATTAAATTCTTTTGGGAAATTAATTAATTTTATTATTCTAAGTATTATAAATCCCAATTACATTATTCTCATGAGGGTTATCCATTTTGGTTGTGCAAAATGGATTGGAAATACTCTCAAGCCAAGAGAGAATTCCCTTTCCACCAAGAACGCTTTCAAGTTACGAAAGCAAGATCCTCCACCAGATCAAGGCGATCGAAGACGGACATCGCAAGCGAAGGATCTTCCACGCTAGCACTCGGAGTTCCCTTTGGCGACGTCCGGAGATACGTGGAGCACGTGTGGATCACTGCTAGAGGAATCCTTCACTTGGATTCTATGACACAACGACGGATCACAGGATCGTGAATGGATGCATCAATGAAGAAATAATTCCATCATGGTGATTATTATGAATTAATTAAATTAATTATAATCAACATATGATGATCCTCCTCAAGGGTTCCGAGACTCTTCTTTTCTTTTCATTCTTTGTTCTATTCTGAAGATTCGGCATTTTATATCGTGACGAATCTCGGATTGAACATTGTTTAACATTAAAATTAAAGTTGGGCAAACCCACCAACGCGCTTCCACTGTGCCCGGAACCTACAAGTGGTATCAGAGGGGTCATATTGTTGATTATAATTATTTAGTTTTTTTGGTGATTTACGCATTTAATAATTTAGTTGTTTCAATTCAAGTTTAATCGTTCTGGAAATCTAAATATCGAGATCCATTCCTCCTCCCTCATTTCTCGTTCACCTCACAAAAAAATTTTTTCTTTTAATTTTGATTAAAATAAAATAGAGGAAATCATTCGGAGGAGCCAAACGTTTTTGGCCGAACAACACCAGAATACACGACATGTATTCGGAAGTACATGCCGTGTAGTCTAGGTTCAATGCATTGACCGGTCCGCCAAATCAGGCCGTGTATTGAGGTCATTTATGACACCGTGTGTTGACTGGAAACAGGTGGTACACGGTTTCCGGATTACACGCCGTGTGGTCCAACTGAACACGGCGTGTAGTCCCTTCAGGTTCGGGTTGGGCCGTGTACCCCGTACACGGCTTGCCTGGATGGAAACCATGTAACGCGGAAACTACACGGCGTGTGTCCACTGAACACGCCGTGTACTCCGAAAATTTCCAAAGTACATTAACACGCCATGTCCCCGGGCGTGTACTTCGGATGGACGGTGAAGAAAAGTACACGCCGTGTAGTCGGAACTACACGCCGTGTACTCACCCAAATTATGCATATTTATTAAAATTTAATTATTATATTATACAAACCCTTGAGACGTGTACCATAGTGCAGGCGTAAAGCTGAGGCACAACACGTGATATGTGTTATATATATATGTGTTTAATTTAACATCTGCGTAATGAAAGGGAATTCACCGGGTTTCCTCCAAGGTAAAAGTTACGTACAAGGATAATTTTAAATGAATTTATTTGTTTAAAATTATGATGGATGAGAATCTCAAGGAAATTCAAAAAGGGTTTAAGATAAAAGGATTGATTAATTAATGATAATTAATTGATTCGAGCGTGATTTATCTTAAACAAGAACGATTAAAGAATTGAATGCTAGTTTTATTTATGCGTAAATATCGTTGCATGTATGGATGATCATGATCTAGACCGAGACCTTTGTATTTGAATGGTTTCCTTTTAATTTATTTATTTAAATTAAATTTGTTGGCCTGCGAGCCATCTCCTCATTAATATGTAGGGCCTGCGCACCCAAGGATTCTTTTATGTAAAAACCCCTTTTTACCGCTCACCTGTGTGTGAGATAAATGCATATGTAATAGGTGGAGCTCCCAAGCTAGTGGAGGCGGCTCAGGTCAGGAGCTGAGGTGAAACCAATCCAAGGAGTTACAAAGGTGGACAGGTGGAAAGCTGTAAACACGAACCCGCAAGGTTCAAGGTGTTTCGCCCCTAGGTCTTGGGTTAGTTTATCAACCGCTAGATAAACTAACCAATAGAACAAGATCATGATCATACCATTTATTTTATTTCTATCAGTTGCATGATTTATTTATTGTGGGTGCATTGTCACGATCACACAATTAATGAATATAACAAGCATGCAAGATAGAACTAAAATAAGACCGGTTTATACGTAAATATTATCTTAGACATGGTTAATAACTTATGTATATCCCACTTAACATTAACAAGCATGTAATCAAATATAATAAAATGGAAATTTACGTATAAGGATAAAATCCCTCAAAAGAAATATTAAGTCGGTATAGCCTTCCGTAATCTTGGTTAGAATCGAACCATAGTTCAAAGTGCTTTACCAACCCTAGTTGGGGTGCTTTCAATTATCAGGGAATTCTAATTCAAGGTTTTGGGTTGACTTAACTTGGTTGGTATCAAGGGTTGAATGCCACAGCAAGACTTGGTATGACCAAGAGGCAAAGGTTGAGGAAATCCAAAATAAAAGGATTTCAGGATTGGGGAGTCCACTCAACAGATCAAGGAGCTACGAGTTAATGTAGTTGGCATTTGGAATGCCTACCTAAAACCCTTCAAGTTTCTTGACCAACCCTATTTGGGGTAATGTGAAGGGCAATATGGATCCTTGCCACTAGAATATCTAGGAAACGAAATATTCCGAAATCAATGGTGAGGGCTATTGGATTTCGATAAAATAGTGGGAGATTAATAAGTATTAATTTATTTATTTGTATCAATTTTGGTAATAAAGTACCAAACCTTTTCTCATTTTAATTTGTAGAAACGGCAAGAAAATGACTTCAAACATATCATTGCGCACCATACTTGAGAAGGAAAACCTTCTCATCGGCACCAATTTCCAATAGTGGCAGAGGCATTTACGCGTCGTCCTTTGCCACGAAAGGAAATTGTATGTGCTGGAAGAGCCTATTCCAGTTGTGCCTGGGAAAGAGGCTAGTGATGAGGAATTATCTCTCTACATGAAACACATGGATGATGCCACATATGTACGATGTTTCATGCTATCGACCATGTCTAATGAGCTCTTGAAGCAACATGAAAACATGGACGCATATAGCATGATGTCTCACTTTAAAGATCTCTACCAAGAGAAGGCGAGACAAGAGAGGTATAAGATCTCCAATGCTTTGTTTACCATGAAGCTTGGAGAGTTTGCGCCAGCTGGGCCTCATGTAGTCAAGATTATTGGCTACATTGAACGCCTGGACATCTTAGGGATTAAATTCCCGGATGAGTTGCGTACTGATCTCATCCTATCATCACTGCCCAAGACCTTCTCTATCTTCATTGTCAACTATAATATGAGTGGTAATGAGAAGAGTCTGTCAGAGCTTCTGACCTTGATTCTCCAGGTTGACAAGGACATGGGGTGTGAAAAACCCACAGTCCTTATGGTGAACAATAAAAGGAAGGACAAGGCAAAGGGGGAAAAGACTTATAAACAGCCTGAAGCCCCCGAGCACCGTCCCTCCAAGAAGGGGAAGATCCAGAGGAAGGGAAAGGAATGGGAGGCAGTGTGTTTTTCATGTGGCAAGCAGGGCCACTGGAAGAGGAACCGCACCTTGTTGGACATGGTAAAGTCGATGATGAGTCATGCCGATATTTCATTATCCTTTTGGGGATATGCATTACAAACTGCAGTATACAAATTAAATCGAGTACCAACTAAGGCGGAAAATGGAATTCCCTCCGAGTTATGGAATGGAAAGAAACCCATTTTGTCGCATTCACGTGTATGGGGATGCGAGGCGTTTATTAAGGCCTTCTCAGGAAACAAACTAGCACGCCGGGGCATGAAGTGTATCTTTATAGGATATACTAAGGAAATGAAAGGATATTACCTATATAACCCTCAAGACAAGAAAGTGACTATCGCCAGACAAGCCGTATTTCTTGAGAGGGAGCACATCCTCAAGAAGGATAGTGGGAGCAATATTGACTACGACGAAGTTGATTCTCAAGATACACATGAGTTGGTACAGGAACAAGTTCCATAGGTCCTCGTGGAAGAGGTTCCAGAAACACAAGTACTGCGTAGGAGTTCAAGAGAGGTAAGGGAACCAGAGAGATTTGGTTTCCTAGTCACCGAGGATAGTGAATAATTATTGTTGGATAATGATGAACCTCTCTCCTACAAGGAAGCAGTAGAAAGCTCAAAAGCTGCAAGATGGCTAGAAGCTATGAATTCTGAGATGGATTCCATGTATCAGAACCAAGTTTGGGTTCTGGTCGATGAGCCAGTTGATGTAAATCCCGTTGGATGCAAATGGGTATTCAAGAGAAAAATGGACATGGAAGGTCAATTTAGCACCTATAAAGCAAGGATAGTGGATAAAGGATTCAGACAACGTCAAGGAATTGACTATGATGAAACCTTTTCTCCAGTTTCCATGTTTAAATCCATAAGAATCATACTTTCCATAGCAGCTTACCATGACTATTAGATTTAGCAGATGGATGCCAAAACGACTTTCCTTAATGGTAACCTTCGGGAAGATGTCTATATGACACAACCAGAAGGGTTTGTGACACCAGGTGAAGCCAAACGGGTTTCCAAGTTGCAGAAATCCATTTATGGATTAAAGAAAGCATCCAAGTCATGGAACATTCGATTTGATGAATCCATAAAGGAATTTGGTTTCATTAAGAATGAATGTGAGCCATGTGTTTATAAGTGGTTTCATGGGAATGCGGTCGTTATCCTAGTAGTATATGTTGATGACATATTGCTTATTGGAAACGACGTACCATCCTTACAGTCAGTTAAGGACTAGTTGAAAAAATGATTCTTCACGAAATATTTAGGTGAAGCAGCCTACATTATAGGGATCAAGATCATTCGTGATAGATCTAAGAGGCTGCTTGGACTAAGTCAGGGTACATACATTGTCCAGATACTAAAGAGATTTAGTATGGAACAATCCAAGAGAAGATTGGTTCTAGTGTCACATGGATTACATCTTTCTAAGAAAATGTGTCCTCAGACACAACAAGAGAAAGATAGGATGAGCAAGATCCCATACGCCTCGGCTATAGGATCCATCATGTATGCCATGTTATGTACTAGGCTTGATGTTTCCTATGCACTAAGCATGGTAGGCAGATATCAAGCAAATCCATGGGAACAACATTGGACTGCTGTTAAGACTATCCTTAAGTATCTGAGAAGAACTAAGGATATGTTCCTGGTGTATGGAGGAGACAAGGAGCTTGTCATCAGAGGGTATGGTGATGCTGGTTTTTAGACAGATCAGAATGATCTGAAGTCGCAATCTAGATATGTTTTCTATCTCAATGGAGGAGCTGTGAGCTGGAAGAGTTCAAAGCAGCCAATTGTCGCCGATTCTACAGTGGAGTATGAATATATAGAAGCTTCTGATGCAACCTAGGAAGCCATCTGGATTTAGAACTTTGTCCAGGAGCTTGATGTGGTGCCAAGCAGTAAAGATCCCATTACATTGTATTGTGATAATACTGCAGTGGTGGCTCTTGCAAAATAACCAAGGTCACAACAATGGACAAAGCACATACTCTGGAAGTACCACCTCTTGAGTGATTTCTATTAGAGGGGTGAAGTTGCAGTGAGCAGAGTGTCCATAGAAGAGAACGTGGAGGACCCCATGACTAAAGGCCTATCTCAGCAGAAGTATGAATATCATGTGAGAGATATCGAGTTAAAGTTTGTTAGCAGTTGTCTCTAGTCCAAGTGGGAGTCTGTTGGATTTGGTGGTCTAGAACAAACTACTTTGTACTTTATTCATAAATAAAAGCCTTATCACATCTTGATTCTTCTTCTGTGTGACAATTCATGTGATAATGTCCTAAGGATAGCTGTTGTATTAAAGGGTCATAGAATATCCCTACTATGATGAGAACCCGGAAGTGCCATATCAATATTCTTGAAAGTATGTTCTATGGCTGGATGATATTATTTGAGGGGCATAAATAATAAAGGTAATTAGGGGTGAGGAATTATAAAACATCGAGGCACCTTCTCATGGTGTGCGCCCTTGGTAATATCCCGGAGGATATTACGAGAATGAGACCCGCCAGTAGGAAACACACATTTCATAGTGTCATTGTATGTTCCTATCTGCAGATGTGTGTATTTGTCCTTAGACTTTAAGATTATTATTAATGAGTATTACAAATCGCACACTTAGATGTATTGACGAAAACTGTGATGACACACTGTTCGCAACTAGGTATGATATGTTAGGTGCGTCATGAGTAATACTGCATTAATAGATAATGTGAGAAAGGATTTGTCCCTTATGTTCCATAAAAAAAGTAGATATCTCAGGCCCTTTGATGGAATTGATATAGACTACATAAATCCATGGCCATGGTAAGGTATGGGCGAGTTCAATTCTGGGAAGTCAAAGAAAGAATAATCGAGCACATGGGTTGATGGCACTAGCATGCAACCCGATTGATTTGAGATATCGAGACAAAGGGATTATATTACATGGTAAGCGTTCGTAGGAGGTGACACGTCATTGTGGCGTTAACTTCTTTCACTATGGGTGCCTTACCGTGTTTCTAGATGCTAACCTTGGACTTTAGGCAGGCTCAGCCTAATGCCACTGAGAAAGAGACCTAGAGGGTCACACACTAAGTGTGTCCATGTATCTCAGTTAAATATTAAATTAACAAGTTGAATAAAGATTATTCCCGATTGTGGTTTAATAATTATTCAAGGATGTCTGATCACATTTATTTCGACACTAGTTATTCGAGAGAATATATTTTGGGGGAAATAATATGTATTTATTTGCGAGTAATGCAGTTACATTTATTTAAGAAATAAATATCCATTACTCAAGGTCTAATAAATGAGGTGGAGGAAAATAAATAAAAAAACTTGAAAAATAAAAGTACATGCCATGTATGTTTATACATACATGCCGTGTAGTTTTTTTGGGATTCATGAGAAAATATTGTTTATTTAATTAAATGATATTAAATGTGATACATTGGATGCATGTCAAGTAATAATGATGGTCAACTGTCATTATTAAGACATGGTGTATTACTAAGAATTAAATGAAATAATTAAATGATTTTGGGCAATTAATTAATTTTATTATTCTAAGTATTATAAATCCCAATTACATTATTCTCATGAGGGTTAGCCATTTTGGTTGTTCACAATGGATTGTAAATACTCTCTAGCCAAGAGAGAATTCCCTTTCCACCAAGAACACTTTCAAGTTACGAAATCAGGATCCTCCACCAGATCAAGGCGATCGAAGACGGCCATCGAAAGCAAAGGATCTTATGCACTAGCACCCAGAGTTCCCTTCGGCAATGTCCGGACATACGTGGAGCACGTGTGGATCACCGCTAGAGGAATCCTGCACTTGGATTCTACGACGCAACGACAGATCACAGGATCGTGACCAGAGGCTTCAACGAAGAAAGAATTACATCGAGGTAATTCTTATGAATTAATTGAATTAATTATAATCAACATATGATGATCCTCCTCAAGGGTTCTGGGACTCTTCTTTTCTTTTCATTCTTCGTTCTATTCTAAATATTTGACGTTTTATATCACGAATAATCTTGGATTGAACGTTGTTTAACGTTAAAATTAAAGTTGGGCAAACCCACCAATGCGCTTCTGCTGCGCCCAGAACCTACACTCTAAATTATATAGCCCTCCAATGCTTTGGGTAAAGATGGATATCTGAAGAGATAAATTGGATAAGAATGAGGAGTGAACCCAGTTCAACAATGGAATTTTTCCACTATGATAGTCTTGAGAGTGAACCTTGACTAATAAAATGGAATAAGGAGTAAACCCAATCCACTATGATAGTCTTGGTAGTGGGGCTTGAATATTATCTAAATGATTTTCTATACTTATGTGTATGACACAAAATTATGTATTATGCTAATGTTATGCTATCACAATTCATGTTATTTGATTCCTTTATGATTCATATCTTATTAACTAATAATATTTATTCCACAACTCAATACTATGATCTATGATATGCAGTGTATGGTTTTAAAATTTTATTCACATGTTCTAATACCCTTATGTTCATGTTATATTTAAGTAATCATTGATATCTCCCTTTTTTACCCTTATTGAGCATCATAGATCACCCCTTAATATATTTCCTCTACCTAGGTTATAAATAAAGGTATTATATATGACATGTATAAGAAGGGTGATAGTTATGAATAACTTCGTGGGAGATTTTTTATTTCACATGTGAACTATTTTTTTGTGTATCCATGTTTCCAAAGATACTAAAACTATATGATTCTGGTATGTATCGTAATGTTATGTATTTAATATTCATCTATTAAGATGTAATATCTATGTATGAAAAGTATTAGTAACTATAGTTGGTATTAGAGAAAAGTTTAGTTACCTTTGGAAACTAAGTTAAGAAATCTTTAGTGAGATCCCTTAGGATAGTCCTATTTATATGATAATTTACTAAGTTATGGTAAAGAAAAGAGTGTTGTTTTCTTAGAAAAACATCCCTTTATGGATGCTACAAGTGGATGTAGTTTTGGAATAGATGTATATAGGGGTAATAACCTTGAAAATTGTTGGTTTATTATATCTCAACCATCATTTTGGTGCACGATGAGTATTACCTTATTACACACCTAGTTTTACACTCTTTGGGGATATGCTTAGATAACTCACATTTTATTTATGAACAGTTATGAAGTATTTGAATAAGTGATGACTATGAATGACCTAGGTTGAACCTTAGTTTTCATATATTTAAAATAAGGTGTCATTATTTAGACATTCTATAAATTATTATTCTTGATTATGTGGTTTCCTACTTTGATTATTATTTCTCACACTCTGATTTTTGGTTTTAGTCAATGGATGGAACCCGATGGAATTATTTTAATGATTAATGTGATGAAAAATGTAATGATTTTCCTCTTGAGAAACCAAATATTATGGGAGTTACTTTTTAAAATATTGTTTTCATGCTTACATAAATTTATCATGCTATGAATCATACTGAGCTTCCAAACAAGAAAAGGAGAAAATAACTTTCTATTGAGTCCTTCATGAGGAAATATCCAACTTCTTTTAGTGAATCTTCTAATACACTAGTTACTGAGAAATATATTAGTACCAATGAAAAGATGCTTTTTGTTATCTAGTGTTAAAAATATGGAAAAGTTATTTTGGCTGTTTATTATCTAGAAGGTGAAGAAGATCAATGGTGGACTCGTATTAAGAACACGAGGCAATGGGAAGAAATTGAATCCATGGACTGGGATGTGTTTCAGATATTATTTTTCAATAAGTAATTTCCTCTTATTCTTTTTATGAAAATGGAGAATGAATTCCTTGAGATAAATAAGAAGGATGATGAATCTGTTAGTACCTATGTGGGAAATTTTACAAGAGTTGTGATGTAAACTTATAATATTATCATCTAATCTGAAACCAAGTTTTATAAATTATTTAGTGGTATAAAACCAAGTCTCCAAAGGGAATTATCCATAGGATAATTTAGTATCTATGAATAAATTGTTTGATGTTCTCTTAAGGTGTAAATTTAGATTGGAGTTACCCATCAATATCATGGTTTTGATAAGAAAATAAATATGGAATTAAACCATAGAGATAAAAATACAATATTTCTTTTATGATAGAAGTGTGAAATGAAAAATGGAGAAAATTGTCTTAAGGGGATTGGTAAATGTTTTAAGTGTGGAAATGAAGTTCATTGGGAAATTTAATGCTAAATTGATGGGAAGAAGTTAACTAATGATGTAAATAAATATAAAGCTCCACATAATACACCACACACACTCTAGTGTTTCAAGTATAATGATTATAATAATTCTGATAGACAGTGATCAAATATTAAGGTTAATAATGATGATCTACATTAGCAACCTCTTAAGACTAGAGATATAGGTAAATCTCATGAGATCGCTATTTATGATGTGAACAACAATTTGGTGAAAGGTACACTTACTATCCACTCTAGAACTGATAATGTCTTATTTGATTCTAGATCTACCCACTCTTTTATATCTGAAGAATTTGATAAGGGTATCACAATAACACCTCAATGATTATATGTTGAATTATCAGTGAAGAATCCTAATGGTATGATGATCACATATCAAGTTTATGATTCTTATACAATTGATGTTTGTGGGAATGTGATTCCTATAAATCCTGTAATTCTCCCTCTTATTGAATTTGATGTTATCTTAGGCATGGATTGACTTTATTTACATAAATCCATCATCAATTTTTGAGTAAGGTAATTCACATTTGATATTCTGAACCAACCTATTATCTTTTATCAGTGTGATTATAAATATAAAATTTTTATGGAAATTACATCCATTATATTGGTCTTTATTTCTATTTAAATGGGGTGTTTATCTCATATGATTGGGAAAAAACTCAACATAGAATATATGCCTATTTTATAGGATATTGTTAATGTATTTATGGAAGAGTTTCTTATTATTCCATAAAATTATGAAGTTTATTTTTCAATAGAAATTATACATGGTGCTACACCTATTTTAAAGACTTCATATAGAATAAACCCAATTGAGTTTCATGAATTGAAGAAGAAACTCCAAGAGAAACTTGATAAGGGATTCATTCAACCAGGTACATCACCATGGGGTACACTTTTTCTTTTAGTTAAGAAGAAAGATGGATTAATGTGACTCTAAACTGATTATTAGAAACATAACAAGATCAAAATCAAGAATAAGTGTCCTCTACACCATATTAATGACTTTTTTGATCAACTACATGAATCTCAATACTTTTACAAGATTGACCTTCATTATGGATATCATAAATTTAGGGTCAATAATGCAGATATACCCAAGAAAGTATTCCATACAAGGTATAGACACTATGAATTTATAGTGATTCAATTTAGTCTTACTAATTCTCCTACTGTATTTATGGATTTAATAAATAAAGTCTTTATATATTACCTTTATCAGTTTTTGGTAATCATTATAGATGATATTATTATATATTCAAAGGGATGTAAGAGCATGAATATCACTTAAGGATTATACTGAAGACCCTAATAAAGGATAAGTTGTATACAAAATTTACCAAGTGTGAATTTTGGATATAGAAATTTTCATTTTTGGGTCATATAATCATAAGTAAGGGTATATCGGTGGATCCTTCAAAGAAGGAAATTATTGAATGTTCACCTAGACCAACCACGATGGTTGATATCCATAGTTTTTTTTTTATTTTGACTATATATTATCGATGTTTTGTAGATAATTTCTCATGGGTATCTAATCCACTCACTATGTTAACTTGGAAGGGAACCAATTTTCTTTAGATAGATGAACGTGAATAGAATTTAAAGGAACTGAAGATAAGGTTATTCATCACACCTGTTCTTACACTACCTTATAGTGGAGAAGGATTTTTGATCTATAGTGATTCATAAAAGAAGGTATTAGAATTATTCCTCATGTATAATGCTATGGTAATATCTTATGCCTCATGATAATTGAAGGTTCATGAGAAAAAATGAACAACTCATGATTTAAAATTAGCTATGAAAATTTTATCATTAAATATATATAGGATTTATCTTTATATAGAAAGGTGTGATATATATACTGATCATAAAATTTTGAAGGATATATTCACTCAAAAATATATGAATATGCACCAAAGAAGATGGTTGTAGTTGATTAAAGATCACAATTACTCAATACATTACCACCCCAGGAAAGCAAAAAAGGTGGTCGATGATTTGAGGTGAAAGGATCATGCTAGGTTATCTATGATGAGGATAAAAGAAGATACAATATTTCTATATTTTTAAAGGATGGATATGGAAATCTTGAAGGACAAGGACAAATCTTAACTTTCCCAAATGAGTGTTCAACCATTTATTCAGGTAAGTATTATAAAGGCACATAAGGAATATATGGAACTATAAAAGATGGTAAAATATGTTCCAAATCTAAACCTTTATTGTGATCTAATGATAAGGTTCAAGAACCATGTAAATGTCCCATCCATACCAGATTTGAATAAGGATCTATTGGATGAATCTCATAGTTCATCATTCTCTATTCATCCTAGAAGTACAAAGATGCATATAGATCTGGAAGAGTATTTATAGTGGGATAATATGAAGAGAGATATCACAGAGTACGTATCTTGGTGCTTGGTATGTCAATAAGTTAAGGTTGAGAGACATAACTCTATGTCCTCCCTAGACACTACCACTGCATCACAAATTTCCAAGTCTTAGAGGAATATGCATCAATGAATCTAGGGAACTGATATTCCTTCACCATTGCTAAGACCATCCCACACTCTCAACAAATTCATGCCCCTTGAATTAATAGAATCCTTAGGATTTATCCCATCCTAGAATATTCCACCAATAAAGAACATGAGTATGATTCTATGAATTCTATCAGGATGTTGGATCATTATGCAATACTCAGGGATGAGAAATGGCATGTGGCCCCCTTAGGAATCTCTAGCCGATACCATAGAAGGAGGGTATGGAACCATACTAGAAGGAAATATGTACAAGTCAATACTCTATAAAATACTGTTCACTCCATCGAGAGAAGTAAATAATATTAGCATATAGCTCAGTAAGAACAGTCTTCTTAGGATGCCCTGTTGGGTAAAATTCTACAACTGACCACATTGGTTGACTGTGTGGCTCAACCACAACAACTTAATACCCAAAAATGTCTATCCAAGGCCTAACCTTGGCTGTCTAGTGCTCAAACTAAGCCACCCAATCAATAACAAAACACAAATAGCACTGAAAAGCCCCATCACCTTATCCAATGACATTCACTGCACTCGTTGATAAAGTGTGACCCTTGGTAGGTAGAAACATGCCTCTTTATCATAAGTATGATGTGATGAAGCACCTCACTAGTATAAATGTGAGGCACTCGATCCTTGATGCACTTATCCCATTAGAGAATATGTGTGAGTCTTTCATCAAGTATTTTAAAGATCCCTCTAAAATTCTAGAATGAGGTAGCTTCCAATTAATCCTACCATGTAGAGGAATTCGAGTGGGAAGAATATAAATACATCATTTTGTTCTCTAAGGAAGATGAGTGTTCCACTATTTAGGGGAACATATGACCACCATATGTCACATGAAAGTTAAATGGGGTAGAATTACATCATTTCCTACTGGATACTGGCTTTAGGATCAATCTCATCTCAACTTGAACACTATAAAAATTGGGGATCAAATAAGAAGATCTAACTCCTTCCAACCTTAAAATTCAGGGTTATGAAAAGAGAAAATAGTATCCACATGTAAATATTCATTTGATGAATCAATTCAATGACCTGGTATCAAGCACAATGTTTATGGTTATCTCATATGATTCCTCCTACAATTCCATATTGGGAAGGCCCTATATCTATCATCATATACCCTCTTCATATCACCAGTGCCTCAAATACTCCCTCAATGGTTGAGTAGGGGTACATCAGGGTGATGTTTCTCCCTTTAACTACTATGAATCCTACAACTTGGATAGTTGGTACTATAAAAGGGAGGGGAAGAAGCTCTATACCAATGAGGGTTAGAGTATTAAATCCCCCAATGATTTGACATCTACCTTAATAGATCCCTGGATGAATTTGGAAGAAAACTTCATCCTGCTAATCCACTAGTAAAAAAAATAAACCCTAATATTGGGAGATACTTCATAGTCCCTAAGAAGAAATAATGATCACATATCAACTTGTTTCCCCACATATTATATGGATGGTTGAAGCTAGAAAGTCATACTTTTAATTCAGATAGAGAGATTTTCTACATGGTCACTGATCTACAACATCATTGTATGTTCCATAAAGCAGGACTAACTTGATGGAGGTCAATATATCATCATAATTTTGACATCAAATCGGATATAATATTCATAATCCACTTGATATTAGGTTATCATACTTTTCCATCATGTTCTTCATAGAGTAGGAATCCCTCATTGAAGATTCCACCCCTGTTGAAGTAGATGGAAGTACCACTCAATGATCTCCAGCTTCAGGGGAGTTTCCTCCCTCCTTCAATCCTCTTGTTTCAGATGATGAAGAGAACTTGGATGATTCCCCTCCTAACTTTGAATAGGGTTTCTCCACTACTATTGATGAATTGATATAGGTGAATCTTAGCACCGAGGAAGTCCCATGGCTGAACCTGATCAGCGCAGTCATGTATCCATAAGAACAATAATAGAATGTGGATTTATTAAAGAAGTATCATGATGTGTTATCCTAGAGTTACAAGGAAATTACAGGGCCCAATACCCATTTTTATTTTCATCATCTTGGCCTCCCAGTAGGCCACCGTGGGTTTAAATAGCCTCTTAAAAAGATTCACACTTTCCATGGTTCCATGGTTGAGGCCAAAGTTGAAAATATTATCAAGGAAAACGTTATCAGGGGATTCTAGTACCCTAAGTGGCTAGCTAACACCATCCTAGTTAGGATGAATAATGAACAAATCAGATTCTGCATCAACTTCTGGGACCTCAAATGTCACTGTGTTAAGGATGATTTTTCACTTCTGGTAATAGAGATACTAATTGATGAAAATTCCAGTTTCCAAGATCCCTCATTTATAAATGGATACTCTAGGTACAATCAGATATAGATAGACCCCAATTATGAAGAAGATACCACTTTCAAGTCCCATCAGGGAACCTTTTGTTACCAAATATTTCCATTTGGTTTAAAGAGTGTTGAGGCTACCTACTAGCATGCCATGAACCATATCTTCAAGTTTCTCCTTATAAAATTGATGGAGTGTTATGTGGATGATTTTATGGTCAAATATCACCAATTATAGGACCATATCAAGTATATTGAGAAGGTATTCGACTTAAAATTATCTCATCAACTAAATATGAACCCCCTAAAATGTTTATTGAGGGTCACCTCTAGAAAGTTCCTTAGATTTATCATTAGGTAAAAAGGCATTAAAATTAATTTAGATAAGACCATGGTAGCAACCATATGTATCCTATACACAACCTTTGGTAGTTTAAGTCCCCCAGGGTCACCTTTCCTACATCCGATGATTCATCATGAAAGTAAGTGAAAATATTTTTTAAGGCTCATGAAGAAAGGCACCACTTATCAGTGGGGATAATATTGAAAAACCAAATTTGAGGACATCAATAAGTATTTTCTACATCCTATAATCATAATGCCACCCATCCTAGTAAATACTCTAGTCCTTTATATGAACACCCTAGAATAGTCCCTCCTTCTAGCTCTAAATAAAAACGAGGTCTAGAAAAACATCCTATACTATCCGAACCACACATTTCTTAAAATGGAGACTAAATATTCTCTCATAGAGAAGAGACACCTCACCTTGGTGTTTAAAATTAATAATTTGTGGAATTACCTTTAGTACCATGAGATATAACTAGTATCTCAAATTGATTTTCTGAATTACATCCTTAACCATCCCATACTGATAGGGAGATTGGTGCATTAGGAAGTAATTCTACATCTATTCAACATTAGGTTTGTCTCCAAGAAAGATTCCAAGGGACAAGCATCGAAAATCTTCCTATCCATGAATATGACCCTAGAAAATTTTCCCTAGGATTTTGAATTCTTATATGAGTCCATCCTCTCTGTGGATCACATGGCACCACACTGGAATATGCATTTTGATGGTGCCTCCTAGAGCCCTACTGAGAGAAGGCTCAACAACCCAAGATCAACAGGGTGGGCCTTGAGATTGTCTTCATCACTCCTAAATAGGCCATACCACCATTATAATTCCTATTTTTAGAATACCACACCAATAATGAGGCTGAGTATCATGATCTTATCATCTATCTAGAGCTATCTCTTGAAATTTATGTCCTCTGACTGCATGTGAAGGGAGACTCTGAGTCGGTCATCAAGTAGATCAATGGTGACTATGTCATCATGAAGTAGGAACTTATCCCATTCCTATAGTGTAATCATGAGTTGATGACCCAATTACCTTCCCAACCAAATTTGACTCATGTTCCCTAATCACAGAATGACTGAGATGACGCCTTGGTAATTCTGGACGTATCCCTTTCGGATTTCGACAAAGATAAACTAGCCATTAATGTTATGTATCAGAGGGTCATATTCCATGTTACTTATGATAATTAAGACTGAAATTTAAATCATTTGTCCATTGAAACTTCTACAATTGGTACCCAAAATTATCTGGCAGACGAAGAGTCACCCAATTGGATTATTCCCTTTATATAGTATCTCCAACACGAGACTCTCCCACCAGAATAAGTTAAGCATGAGAAAATCCATTAGCATGTGGTGTAACTTTCCATCCAAGATAGTCTCAACCGAGAGAAAATCCTTTACAGATGCTAATTCTATGGAATCCTTCTCCATTTCATCCTGTAGGTTACTCAAGTCATACAAGAAGTCCATGTGAGATCATGTGGGGACTATCAAATAGGATTTAGGTTCTCTCACTAGATCCAAAGATTGGGGTATTTATTAACCACTATGGTTCATTGATAAATTTAATTCAACATGAATGTTCATTCATTCAATATCCATGCCAACTTCATGCATCATCCACTAGATCTCCTCTATGCCACTAAGTACTTCTGACCCTTTTCTATATGAATAATCAACATTGTGGGACCTTACCTTCCAATGAAATATAAATAGTTTAGGTTCATTATGACTTCCATATAATTATTATCAACATGGGTGGAGGACATACCCCTCAAGGAAGTCAAGACCCAGTCTGTGATTGAGTTTTTGAAGTCCCAAATCGTACATCGATTCCAGATTCCTCACACTATTCTCACAAATAATGATACCAATTTTCATCCTACCAAGATGAAGAAGTTGTATTCCAAGTACAACATCTGGTCTAACCACACTTCTTTCTATCAAATGTAAGAGAATGAAAAAATAGAGGCAGTCAAAAAAACCCTATCTAGAATCTTATAGAATACGGTGTACTAGAACAAGAAGAGTTTGCTTAATAATATCTCCAATACCCTTTGGGACTATCAGAAAACAACTTGAAATTCTACCTAAGTGACCCTATAAAACCTTTTGTATGTGAAAAAATCAGCTTTACCTATATATATTTATCTACCATTACTTTATATGGCCATTTAAAATTTGAAGATGCTAAAAATGAGAGATGAAGTCTATCTAACTGAGTTGGAATCCCTCAAAGGAAACTGGATCCAGGAACTACATAACCTAGAAAGGAACCATAATCAGGTAGTGGCCATGTTCAACAAAAAGTTCCACCTCTGATCCTTCCTTCAGGGTGATATGGTATTGTCTCTAAGGACACCAATGATACCCGGGAAAAATTCACTAAAGTTGTAACCCAAATGGGAAGGGCCTTACATCATTTATAAGGTCTAATCCAATGCTGTATACTAATTGATCACCATGGATGGGGAGTGCATCAAACCTCTCACCAATGACTGGTTCCTTAAGTAGTAATTTATATGAATAAATGATTTTGAGATTCATGACTTTAAACTTTATAACTTATCATCCTATTCACATGACATAAAATTGTATGACGTCATCTCAGTCACATGATGTTAAACCACGAGACAACATTTTTGTCACATGATATTAAACTGCATGATACCATGGTCAAATATATATGAACTTAAACTATATCAATACACATTATTATCACATGATGTGAAACTATGTAAAACCTTGGGTCCTTACTATATAGGATCCCCCCTTTTCGACACCAGTCACCTATCACATCACATTCTAGAACTACATATGGCTTGATTCCCCATTCAACGAAATATGTAGTGATTTATAGATCTCAAACCTATCCCCAAACTGACCACCAAACTATTTTAGATATTTCCCTCTTAAGAAAATGTATAACCTTCTCCTATCGATATGCCCATCCATCGCATTCAAGCATGTGGAAGAATGGATCCCGAAGTGTGTACATTCCCCAAAACATACCAACATATTAACATCCCCCCTTTAAGAATTCCTTGATTTAGATCAATATTATCCTTATGATATGAAAAGGACCCTTAATGATAATGTTTCATGGATAAACTGGATCACCTCCCATCCTATTAACACACCTCAAACGATATCTAGAAATATATGATGGTTCCCATGTTTCGAACATGGTCAATAATAGATCTAACATTTTTTACACCATTCTTGATTGATGAGTTTGTGGAACCTACATTTCAAACATAGTCAATATTAATTCCATACCCATTGATTTCCACCATTTTGTGGTCCAAATACTGAAATTCATGATATACCACTTTTCCACCTCATTTTTTTCTCATGGACTTTTAACACACTTGGTGTTATTCCCCTGTTCATCCACACATGATAACCAATCAAGTTGGCACCATTGGGACCATCCAAATTCATCTTATTTTACCCCTTTAATTCTTTCCATTACAAAAAAGAAAAATCATAACTACTCATTGTTTCTCACAACAATCACGGTTCGTGTGGGCTTAGAAGACGTGGCGGAATATTTCCCAAAATGGTTGAGATGCACAAAAATTCTAAAAAAAATGTCACCCCCTATTCATTCTAATATTCATGTCCTTAAAATAGTAGAAACCCACTTTAGTCTAAGCATAATGACACTAAACTATGTGCAACATTTATTGGAGATGTTTTGTGTAGTGAAAGGAATCCTTGTCCCTCTCCTCATGTTGGGTTTTTACTCTTCTATGCTGCAAAAACACCCCTAGGAAACACACACACACACACCCCTATGGTCTAAGTTCTATGAACTTAAAATAACAACAATCCCCTCTGGTCTATGTTGTATGACCTTAAAATTGTAGCAATCATGGTCCAAGAATAATGAATTCAAAATGTATTTATCTTGTATCAATTTTACCACATGTGTTATGAGTCCTCCTTGTCCCTCCATTCATGGCGACTTTATACTCTTTCATACCACAAATTTTTTTTTGAGACACACCGCATGGTCCAATCTATAAGACCTTAAACTATTAGAAACCCCCATGGTCCAAGATCTATAACCTTAAACTACAACACCCAACATACTATTCGAATGACATAAAACAATATGACATTATATTGGTCAAATAATGTTAAATTGTGGGACAATATCATCATCAAAATAAGTTAAACCATATAAAAACCATATTACTAGTTGCATGAACTTAAACTAAAAATATATCATCTTATTTTATGATGTTTTAAACTATAGAATTAGCTTATCAAACTTATCAAAGAGGATATCCCATATACTTCCAACATCAGTCTCATATGAAGCCATATTCCAGAAGTACATTTGTCTTAATTCCCAGCTCCATGGGATACTTAGTGATGCATAGACCCCCTATCTCAGGCCCAGTCACAAATTCCTCCATCAGGTGAGACTATCCTCACTATTATTTTCCTCCAACCTTCCGTTCATGTCAGGTTCATCAATATTGGTTGGTGAAACCATATCACCCTCAGAAATGGTCTAAGAATCATGACCTTAAACTACGTGAAACTCACCCCAGAGATATTTTTTTTGTGAAAGGCCTCCTTGGATCTCTCTTCACATTGGGTTTAAAACTCTTATACACCATAAAAGATCTTTTAGAACCCCATTTGCTTCATTCCAAGATCCATGACTTTAAATGGGAAGAAAAACCACAATGTTCCAAGCATCATGACCTTAAAATATGTGTATATGGATTCCTTTTTCCCTCATTCCACATCTAATTTTTTTTCCACATCTTGTGTTTTAGTATAATAATTCACCATTTTTGTAACATCCTCACTTGAGAGGAATGCCATTTTGGTGATATTATTATATAATGTAAGGTTATAGAACTATGTGTGTCTTGATTCCTATCCCCATAGGATATGTAGTGATTCCTAGATCTCCTATCTCAGTTCCAACCACAAATCTTCTCGTCACCCACTCCTTGTTTTGACACACCTCATCCCTCTTTAGGTCTTAGTTCCTTTATGAATTCCAAGGTTGTGTGATTCTCAAATAAAGGTGGTACAAAAATTATAACCTTAAACTATATAAAAAATTATGTGGTACTAGGCCTCCTTATCCCTCCCTTCACATTAGGTTTATAATACCTTCCTTTCTACATAAGCTTCTCCAAATGGTCCAAGAATTATGTCCTTAAACTATTTATAATTTTTTTTTGGAAATTCTTGTTTTGTGCATGGCCTCCTTGACACTATATTCATGCCAGGTTTGTGCTCTCTCCCATGCCATATGAATCGCTCCAAAACACCCCCTTTATTGGGTCTGAGCTATATGAACTTAAACCGGTATCCTTTGTCCAATTATCATGACCTCAAAAATGTGTTAAATATTCCACACATATGACCATAAACATATGCCTATATGGTATGACCAACATAAAACTAAACTACCCAAGGAAAGAGGCACAAATTATTATAAAATTGAAAACCTATAGAGGTAAATATGAGAAAAATTTCGGTTTTCACTCACTGATTCTCCCCTAAAACTTGGAAAAAATAAGGGTTTAAATGGAAAAGGTACAAATCCCGCAAGACTCACCACATGGCCATATAAAAAACCCATCTATGTTTGTTGAACCCACTGGTTAGAAAAAAAGTAAGAGAGAATATTTCATTCCCTTTTTTACCACTTCAAAGAGGTCCTCCATGAGGTACCATCCTTTATGTTGCCTTATCTTACATCTGGTTACATTGATAAGGTGGACACCACACATCTTGATCACATGATGCTAAACTGTGAAACACATGTACCAGTCGAACAATTATAAATTTTGTAATGCATCATCCTCACCATATGAAATTAATTTGTGTATTAAATATCCTGCCTATTAGACATCAAAATGTTTACCTCCCATCCTCATTGTATGATATAAAACTATAAAATGTTTTAGGCCCTTGCTTGAGATTACTTACCCTCCTTTGGTGCTAGACACCCACTTCACCACTTGAGTTCCCTAACCTTCACCTGGAAATGAAGAAAAAAATACCCTTGGAAGGTGGGTTTGGATTTTTATCTGGCCAATACACCCACTCAATGTGCTGAGATCCACACTGGTGCAATACCCAGAGCATTGAACTCCATTCAAACATTTCCCCAGTTCACCCCCATGATTTGTGTCTTCCTTGACCTAGACCCCCAACACTCCCCATGTATGAACGGTCCCCCTAATGGTGATGGTGCCTGAAAAAACTGGCTCATCCCTGTCATAGGCACACACATTGAAGGAGTTTAGATGAAATTTTTATAGGTATAGTGTTTCAAACATGGTCAATGGTCCACCATAATTTGTATATCCCCACTCTTGGTGGTGCAGTTGTGGAATAAATGTTTTGAACATTGTTTAAATTCATCCTCAATCATCTCATCACTATTCTTAATGTTTTAAGTTTTGGAGGTCTTGATTCACATCCTCCATTTACCCTTTGTTCGAGTATAATCAAACATCCCCAAAGTTACACCACTCATGGGAATGTCTTTGAGCATGATCCAATCCTTTGTCTCAATCATTTTAGCTAGATATGATTTCTCATAAGGCAATAATATCCACAACTGAGATAATGATTCTAAAGGAGATGCATCCTCCTCATTACACTTGTAAAAAATTGGAGGATTCTTTGGGATGTGAAGAGTGATCTCCCTTTCTCAATAGCTGATGTTGGATTTGTATAAATATATCCAATCCATGCCCAATATAGCATCAAAATCCATGAAAGTAAGTAAGACCATATTTTCTAGGAGGTTTAGTCCATAAAAATTAATAAGGTAGGACTTATAAACTTTGGATGCAATAATTTCCCCATTTACTGTTCTCACAGATAAATCAACCTCCATATTTTGATGTGTTATTTGAATAGTTCTACTAAACTTTCAAGGTACGAAAGAATGTGTAGAACCATAATTAAATAGTACTTTATTCTTGAATGAATAACCAATTCACCTATCACCATATCATTTTTGGGCTCCACCTCAGTAGTAGTGATAGTATATTCCCTTCTTTATTACCTTGGAGGTTGTTGTTGATTTCCTCCAACATCCATTGGCTTAAGGAAATAGTTCTCATAATTACCATGCTCCTTATAGTTGAAACACTACACTACAAGATGAGTGTTGATTTTAACCTTCCCTTATTTTACCACATTAGTGGTATTATTCATATCCCTTCAGAAGTTATTAGACAGATTCCCCATTCTTCAACATTTGAAGCATTTCCTAGTTCCCTTTAAACAGTTTCCATGATGCTTTTTACCATAATTTTGATATATGGGATGTTGGGTTTTATTTACATCATTGGATTTATCTATTGATCCTACCATATTAAAATCTATTTTTCAATTTTTATCTTTGGGACCATGAGACCAATAATATTCTTCTATCTCCATTTCACCCTTAAGGGCACAACAAACAATCTCCTCATAGTTATCAAAGCCTCAAATCACTAAAACTTTTCATAGACTTGGATATAGTCCACTAAATAATTGATCCAACTTGATTTCTATGTTCATGACAAAGCTAGAGGAATATCTTTCAAGCCTTGTAAAGTTTTCCTCATAAGCCCCGATAGTCTCATCTTCCTTTTTCTTCACTTTGAGGAACTCCATTTACATATTAAGACGGAGGTTTCAGGGAAAATATTTATTGAAAAATATTTTATTTAAATATTTCAATTACATGTAATCAATTTCCTCATTGGGATTTGTGTTTATGATCAGTGTCTACCATTGATCAACTTCCCCTTTAAAATGATAGACTGCCAGTATAGCTTTCTCTTCTTCTAAGCACCAGAGGATAGAGAATATATTCTCAATGGAGTTAATCCATTTTTCCATGAGGAGGGGATCATAAGATCCACTAAATAAGGAAGGCCTTTTTCGTAGAAAATATTTGACTATAGCTTTATCTTTATTAGGAGAAGAAGGGTGTTCCACAAGATTCAAGTTATTATTCATAACTTGAGCCAGTTGAGAAAGTACTATCATGAAGGTTTGAGAAACTGTTCCCATCATATTTATCATATCTTTAGGGAAATTGTCACATTTCCCATCACATTGATTGTTGGAACGAGTTATCATATTTATAGAAATTAAATAAAAAAATAATGTATAATTATGGGTCTTTAATGCTTAGCTAATAAGCATAATAAAAGGAAACTTTGAACATAAAAGGATAAACTTTCAAATGAAACGTATATCCTAACATGTGATTCCTAAAGTTACAATCTAGGTTATCCATGGTGATAGAATTATCCCTAGGGTACTTACTAAAGTTTTATAATCCTAATCTCCAAAAATAACTAGACTGTGCTTTGATACCAACTATAACAACCCTATACTTTTACACATATTATTTCATAATTTTAAGCATAATTAACCAACAATTACAAACCAAGGATAATAAAGTATAGTGTCTTTGAAATATTAGACACATAATTAAAAATTATGAAACCAAAATAAAAACACATTTTTTTAATCATCGTAAAGAGATCCTAAATTCCTTTAACCTCTTACATATTCATAGGATAACGTGGGGAATACATGAACAAAGGAATGAGATAAAAACCCAATAAGGGAATAAAGATATGAATAAAGAACAGAACATGGGTTTGAAAGAATAACATGATGATATAAAAAGGCATGGAATATGAATAAACATAAAGATTCATAACATGTATAACATGGTATCATATAAACATGTAATTATATAAATGTGTAAACAACATAAAACATGACATAAGTATGAGTCAAGGCTCATTGCACATGGAGGAGCACGAGTCAAGGCTAACCACCAAGATCATTACACATGGATCATGAGTCAAGGATAACCACCAAGACCATTGAACATGACCTATCTTAAGACTAAAAATTACTCAATGAATTGTAGAAATATCTGGGTGCACCCATCATAACATGTTCATGAATATGTGTGCCACCATGACAAATGAATATAAGGGTTACCCATAGAAAGGAATGGGTATCATAATCATGTCATAAATCATAATAAATGGGTGTATCATAAAAGTGTTCCTAAAATAATGTATTTGAATAATAAATGGACATTAATATGGTAAAATAGGCACAGATCATGATAAATTATGTTCAATTGAAGTGGAGACATGTAAAAATAGTGTTTAAGAAACTTTATAAATGAAACATTTTAGTGGGGTTTAAGGAAAATATTAAAGATTATTTAAAATTTGAAAGGAATAATTGTTTGTATAAAACCAAAAAATGAAACAAGTTAGTTTTTATTGATAAAATGAGTGATTTTATAAAAATAATGGTATCTTAAAATAGATTATGGAGTGCACTTGAATAGGTTAAGAAATCTAGAAGTTCCCTTTAATTGGGCTTGCTTATCGGAAAGAATTGAGGAGAGAATTTATTTAAAACCTGTATTTACCCATCGAATAAGGATATAATTATTTGGATATACGAGTTTCAGAAATAATGGAGGTTCAGAAAGAATCCAGTGGAAGAATGGAGGTTCAGAAAGAATCCCTTACCTTATGTCCAAAAGTGTTCTGCACTTGATCTTAATGTCATAGATAATCAAATTAAATATATTAATTAATTAATTAAGAACATTTTATAAATGTATTTTATTTATTATAATTTTATTAAGTTCATTTATGGACTTTTTGATGATTTATAATATACAATTTTATCCTTTGGGAGCGTTCGTTTCCTTGGTTTTCATGATCGGTTTACTTGTATACATGTATAAAAAATCATGAAAAATGAGAATTGTTGTCCAGAATTGAAATTATATATTTTTAATGATATTAAATAATATTAAATGGTATTATATATTAGTTTTTTTCTATATGTGAGGATTATTAATTAGATAAAATATTAATGATAACTGTTTATATTATTTTGGCATTTTTTGATCACCACAAACTAGTTTTGTTTTATTAATTAATACCATGTATATATAATAGTTACAGAACATTACATAGGCTTTGATAAATTAATTATAGTATATTTTAACCATAAAAAAATGGTTTTATGACGTGATTTTAAGGCATTAATGGAAATTGTAAACTCATCGACCTTGAATGCAATAAATCAACACATCACGAACAATGTTTCCATTTTTAGTAAAAAAGGAGAGGGGAAGAGAAATGATGATGTGTTATTACATTAATAAAATAAAACACCAGTATATAAAACATACTGGAGTTATCATGTCACTTGGATAAGTGGAGGTGAGGATAGAATAAGAAAATAAATGAAATTAAAAAAAATTAAAATAAAAAGAAAGATGTTTTTTCCTCTTGAATTCTCCTCCTTGAGAATATCCTTAGGGGAATTTGTTTTTGTATTTTGTTACATAAAAAAGGCTCTTGGACATGGGGGTATTTTATTGGGATATTATTGGGTAGAATTTTAATAATATTCAAAGCTTTATATGTGTGAGGAGAAGAGGTGGGGGTGGTATTTATAGTGGGAGGAGAGGAATGTTTTTTGATTATTTTATTCATTTGTTTATTATTTTGGCTCAAGAATATGAATATTTTTGATTTCCATGAATAAATACAGTAAAGGGAGAAGATGAATTTTATATTATTGTCTTACCTCATCTATACATCAACCATGACTCAAAAATTCATGCATTTAGCTTATACTGTAAATTGCCGTATTTCACTATTCATAAAAATTCAAATATTTTAGAAAAATCCAAAAAATTCACTCTAACAGTTTTTCAATGTTTAGAATTAAAAAGTGAACTCCATTTTATGAAAATAACTTCCTTAATATGAGAAATTTAATTTTTAATTAAAATCATCATTTACCCAAAAATTACCAATTTTGAAATTATAATTAATTTTATAACACTTTAAAAAATTAATTAAGGTTTCATAAAATTATATTATGATAATAAGACAAAAAAATATTAAATTAATCTTATATTTTATGAAAATTTATTTTATTGTAAATCATTATATTAATTATAAAATTGTAAATAAATATTTACAATTTCCAAAAATACCAATACCTAATTTATCATTTTCAAAACATTTATTTACTTATACTATGACATAATTATATAATATTTTAAGTTATAAGATGCCTAGATTTTATTTATAATTTCATCTATGAGTTTACTATTCTATTAGTCGGTTACTATTCATAAGGGTCATATTACTATTCCAAAGGCCATGTTACTATTCCATTGGTATATGTTCCTTAATGTTGGACTCACCTATTTTTATAATCACAAATCATGTTTCATTTATTTGATAATCATGTTTTCATTATTAGGATAATCGCGTGTCATTAATATTCTTAGTTTCCATCAATTGATGACCATATAATTTTAATCTTACTACTTTCTTGTTTAAGCTCATAGTGAAAAATTTCTCTTAGTAAAGGTCACCGATGCAAAGGTCACCGATGAATGGTTTCTGATGCAAAGGTCACCGATGAAAGGTCATCGATGAAAAGGTCACCTTTGCAAAGGTTACTAATGTAAAGGTCACCGATGAAAGGTCACTAATGAAAAGGTCACGGATGCAAAGGTGACCGATGCAAAGGTCACCGATGCAAAATTCACTGATGAAAGGTCACCGATGCAAGGTTACCGCTGAAGGTTACCATTGAGAAGGTTACCATTGAAGGCTACTGATAAAGGCTACCAATGCACACCTACTATTGAAGCCTACCGTTGTGAAGGCTACCGTTACCAGTCTACCGATGCCTACCATTCCAAACTTTGTCAAATTTTTAAGATTATTCTAACAGTCATATTTGGTAACTTTAATGCTTCTGACATTAATTAATGCTGATTATAGACATATCAAGAGACCATATCTAGGGACAGTACGAGGTACGAGGAGGACCGCACGTGATTCACTTATTCCTATTGTCTAAACTCAAATATAAAATAGAATATCGAGAAAGGGAAGAAGAGGAGTGAGTCTAGAAGTGAAGAGAGAGGAATACATGAGAAGAATCTTACTCACTAGATCAAAGAGAACAAGTAAGAACCATTCAATGTTTACACTGTGAACCCAAGAATCTAAATAAGATCATTTCGGGAGAATAATTTCAAGGTTGTATTCTGTGCTTCATCAACTCTCGATCAACACAAGAAGCAAAACATTATGTTCCTGAAAGCTAGAACTTGGAGTTGCAACACTCTGTTCTGAGTACAACTTCCAGAGAAAGACTCGAACAACAAATTCTTCACCCCAAGGAGTAAAGAGATGAACTACAGACACATAGAAAATTCTAAACTCAATCTTATAATATTTTCTCTATTGTGTTCATTTATTTTACACTTCTGAGAAGTGTGTGGGTCTGTCTGTTACACACACTATCTTCTGTTCTTGAACTAGAGGATACTGAAAATCCTCACATAAAACTTCATTTACACTTTATTTCCCATGTATAACTATGGAAGAGACTATGTGTGGTCTGTTTTGTCTGTTTTTCCCACGAAGAACTGTGGTAGAGGGTGTGATCCCTAGACAGTTTGTGAAAACTGTTGTAAAGGCCGATACAAGATGCATATCAAGTTTATTGTTAATATGAACTACTTGGTGGAAGGTGATCACCAAGTGGAGAGGATTAAGTCTTGTCTTGAGACTGAACCTCTTTTTTAACTTTACTGTGCACTATATTTTTGTTATACTCTGTTTTATCTGTTTTTCATAGCTTATAATTGCTAAAACAGAAAACTATTTTGCATTGACCTTGATAGTTAGTTTTGGTTAGTGTGTGTAAGTGTTTAATTCAGTAAACTGTTTTCAAAATTAGAAGAAATGTTTTACACTAATTCAACTAAGGAATAATCACCCTTTGAGAAACCTATTGACCAACTAAACATCTACATATCTACTGCCTTAATTAACTGGGCCATTTCAAAATTGGGGGATCTTTGAAATAAAGTTTTTTAAAAGAAATTTTAAGTAGGATCTCAATTCACCCCCCACTTGAGATTCCAATTTGGCCAAAATTTGGCATCAAAGGAGTAATTTTTATTTATACGATATGAACTGTTGTGCAAGTTGTCAAATTCTTTTCAACTGTTATTTTAGTTGTATCTTAAAGATCTTAAAATTTCTGTCATATCTAAAATTTTAGTTCTTTAAAATTGTAATTAACAGTGGATAATAGGGTTGAGGGTGATGATACTAACAAGACACATTTCTTTAATGGTAATAACTATGCTCAGTGGAAATTAAAAATGAAAATGTATCTAGGGAGCATGGGACCTAAAATCTGGGACACAAATGAAGAACAACATGCTTTTCCTCTTACTACTAGGGACTCATGATCTTAGTTGACTAAAGCTACATATAACAATAACTGTAAAGAAATGAATGCATTGTACTGTTCTCTAGGTGATGAAGAATTCAATAGAATATCTACTTGTAAAACTACTTATGAAATTTGGGATACTTTGGCTGTTTCTCATGAGGGAACAACCAATGTCAAAGAAATGAGATTAAATAATTATACTATCAAATATGAAAATTTTAAAATGAATCCTGATGAAATTATATCAGAAATGTATCTCAGGTTCAATGAAATAGTGAATACCATGAGTCTTCTTGGGAAACCAGTGGACAACAAGGCTCAGATTATGAGATTTCTTTGATGCCTACCTGACAAATGGAGAGTAACTTATGTTTCTTTCGGAGAATCCTATGACATAGTCAAGCTACCAGTGAAGGAACTAATTGGAAAACTTATGATGTATGAAGAAGAGCTTAAGTTAAATAAAGAAGCAGATGAAGAACCAAAGAATAAATCTGTAGCATTCAGGACTTCTACCTCAAAGAGCAAAGAAAAAGAAAAAGATCAAACTCCTGTAGACACTTTCACCAGTGAAAACTCAGCTTCTGACAGTGATGATGAGATGGATCATCTTTCAATGAGATTCAAGAAGTTCTACCATAAGAAGAAGTTCTTTAGAAAGTCACACTATAAAGTAAGGTATGATAGTAAAGGACAGTGAAAAAGGGATAGAAAATGGAATGACAACACAAATGAAATAGTCTGCTATGAGTGTAAACAAAAAGGACATGTGAAAGCTGATTGCCCCAAGATAAAATTTAGAAATAAATATAAAGACAAGGGTAAGGGATATAAAAAGGATATGAAAGCTACTTGGAGTGCTTCAGAAGATAGCTCCAGTGGATCTGACTCTTATGATATCGAAAAGAACAAACATGAAAACTTGTGTTTCATGACAGAAACATATGAGGTAATACCCAGTTCTCCTATACCTAATTATTATTATTCTAGGAATGAAAGTGAATCAAATAACGATGAAAGTATGACTAAGGATGAACTATTTGAATATTGTGGAATTATTGAGGACACCATTAATGAACTCAAGGATAAATATAAATTATTGAAAATACAACATGCTTTAAATGATAATTATAAGTTTGATCTGGATATTGAGAAAGAAAAATGTGATCATCTGTTAAAAGAAAATATTGAACTTAAATTATAAAATGAGCAATTAAAAAGGGATCTGGAAAAGTTTACTACTGGTAGAGATACCTTGACTCAATTTCAATGGAAACAAATTTCTGTAAAATATAAAAATGGTCTATGATATCAACCAGGATAGAGAAGGATAATTAAAAATAACTTTGTTCCAAAATCTAGACAGTTCACTACTAGTTCAAGTTCTAGACCATCTTTTGAAAAACAATTCTCTAAAGGACCTAACAAAGTGTTCATTTCTTAAAACATATCTATTGATTATAGAAAACCTATGAGACAAATGTGGGTTCCCAAAGTTTTACTTGCTAACCTCTCTGGACCCAAGAAAATCTGGGTACCAAAGTTACCCTACACTTAATCTATTTTGTAGGAAAATTGTCTGAAGAGCTCCTGTAATAATCTATGGTACTTGGATAGTGGATGTTCAAGACACATGATAGGATACTATTCATGATTCAAGATCCTAATTAAATTGGATGGTGGGTATGTCACATTCAGTGATAATGCTAAAGGGAAGATCGTTGGCTTTGTCCAAACTGGTAACCCCAATACTATATTAATTTCAGAAGTACTTTTTTTTGATGGGTTAAAATACAATCTACTTAGTATATCTCAGTTGTGTGATGATGGATTCAATGTTATGTTTGAAAATGATGCATGCAATGTTTTTAATTCTAAGAATGATTTAATATTCACTGCTCATAGAAATTAAAATGTATATGCTGTTGATTTAAACTTTTTAGCCAAGCAAAATGTTTCTTATTTAAATGCTTTTCATAAGGAATCCTGATTAGGGCACAGAAGATTAGGACACTGAAATTTTCACTCACTTAGGCAACTAACTAGGGAAGTTTTAGTTAGAGACTTTCCTAAATTGGAATTCCCACTTAACAAAGTTTGTAATCCTTGTCAAAAGGGAAAACAACACAAATTTTCTTTCAAATAAAAGAAATAAGTTTCTACTTATCAACCACTTGAGTTGGTTCACATGGATTTGTTTAGACCATATAGAGGTTCAAATTTAAATGGGAAGCACTATGTTTATGTTCTTGTAGATGATTTTTCTAGATATGCTTGGGTATACTTTCTAGCTCACAAAAGTGAAGCTTGTTCTTACTTCATTAAATATTCTAAGTCTATAGAAAAAATTAGTGGACTTAGAATTAGTACCTTTAGAAGTGATAATGGTTGTGAGTTTGAAAATCAGGAATTTGAATCTTTTTACTCACACAATGGCTATAATCACAATTTCTCTGCTCCTATATTACCTCAAAAAAATGGAGTTGTAGAAAGAATAAATAGGACACTTCAAGAGATTTCCTGGACTATGCTAAATGAGTATAATCCACCTATCAATTTTTGGGATGAAGCTGTTAATACAGCTTGTTACATTATCAATAGAGTCTTAATTAGATTTGTTCTTAAGAAAACCCCTTATGAGCTCTAGAATAATAGGAAGACTAAGGTTAATTACTTTAGAGTTTTTTGTTTCAAAGTATTTATCCTTAACACTAAGGATAATATTGAAAGGTTTTCTTCCAAGAGTAATGAAGGAATATTCCTAGGTTACTCAATCTCTAGTAAAGAATATAGAGTATTCAATAAGAGAAACAAATGTGTGGAAGAATCAGTTCATGTCAAATTTTATGAGACTGATCCACATGAACCCAAAACCTCTACTGAACATCTTGAGGAAGATATGTCAATTTTAAACCTTAATGATAAATATAGTGAACCCTTAGTGAAAACAACCAGTTCTAGAAATTTTCCAGAATCTGTGTATGATGAATCTAAATCTATAGACAACCATGAGGAGTCTAGTTCAACTCTTTCTAGATGTATTAGAACTCTCAAGAATCATCCTTTAGATGCTGTAGTAGGTGATCTAAATAGAGGAACACAAACTAGAGCTTCTCTGATAAACTAGGTTGAACATCAATCCTTTCTCTCATAGCTTGAACCTAAAAATATCAATGATGCAATCAATGATGAATTTTGAGTGATAGCTATACAAGAAGAATTAAATCATTTTGAAAGAAACAAAGTTTGGAAATTAGTAGAAAGACCTAAAGACACTTTGACCATAGGCACTAAATGGGTGTTTATAAATAAGGTTGATGAATCTGGAAACATAGTTAGAAATAAGGCTAGACTAGTTACACAAGGATATAGTCAAGAAGAAAGAATAGACTATGAGGAAACCTTTTCACCTGTAGCTAGACTAGAAGCCATTAGGATACTACTTTCTTATACAGCTCATCTGAATTTCGAACTTTATCAAATGGATGTCAAAAGTGAATTTCTAAATGGGTATATAGTTGAAGTTGTATTTGTTGAACTACCCCTGGTTTTACAAATCCCCATTTTTTAAATCATGTTTTTAAACTTTCTAAATCACTATATGGTATAAAACAAGCTCCAAGATCTTGGAATGATAGACTTAGTTTCTTTCTTATTTCAAAATGTTTTACTAAAGGAATATAGGATTCCACTCTCTTTATTAAAAGGGTTTCCAAAGAAGTTTTAATAGTACAGATTTATGTAAATGAAATTATTTTTGAATCCTCTAAAAATTATTTATGTACTGATTTTTCAAAAGTGATGCAAGATGAATTTGAAATGAGTTTAATAGGGAAACTTAAAATTTTACTTGGATTTCAAAATTTTCAAAATAAAAATGGTATTGTTTTAAATCAAAGTAAATATACTAAGGATATTTTGAAAAGTTTTGGTTTGGACAGTAATAGAGGTAGTGATACACCTATGAGTACCACCTGTAAGTTGGATGATGATGAAACTGGTAGAACAGTGGATCAAACCAATTACATAGTCATGATTGGGAGTCTTCTCTATCTTACTGCTAGCAGACCTGATATTATGTTTAGTGTATGCATGTGTGCTCTTTTTCAAGCCAATCCCAAAGTGTCTCATTTAGCTGCTGTTAAAAGGATTTTTAAATATCTCAAGTATACTATAAACTTAGGACTATTTTATCTAAAAGGAATATCATTAGATTTAATAAGTTATTCAGATTCTTACTTTACTGGTTGCAAGTTAGATAGAAAGGACACCTCTAGAACATGTCACATTTTAGGCAAGTCACTAGTATCACGGTGTAGTAAGAAATAAAATTTTGTTGCATTATCTACTGCCGAATCTGAATATATAGCTGCTAGTAGTTGTTGTGCTCAAATTATATGGATGAAACAAACTTTACTAGACTATGGATATCAATTCAAACATGTCTCTATAAAGTGTGATAATACAAGTTCTATTAACATCTCTAAAAATCTAGTATCTCATGCTAGGACAAAGCACATTGATGTGAGACATCACTTCTTGAGAGATCATTATAAAATAGGTGATATAACTCTTGAATTAATTGGAACTGAACACCAATTGGATGATATATTCACAAATCCTTTGAGTTATGAGAGGCTAAATTACATAAAAGATGAGTTAGGTATGATAAACTACTAAGTTTTGAACCTCACTGATAGACCTCACCATTGGACCTCACCATTAGGAACCTCACCATTGGACTTCACCGTTAGGAACCTCACCATTAGGACCTCACCATTGGAACCTCACCATTGGACCTCAACGTTGGAACCTCACCATTGGACCTCACTATTGGAACCTCACCATTGGAACCTCACTGATAGACCTCACCATTGGGACCTTACTGATAGACCTCACTGTTGGAACCTCACCGATAGACCTCAATATTGGAGCCTCACCGATAGACCTCACCATTGGAACCTCACTGATAGACCTCACCGTTGGAACCTCACTAATATACCTCACTGTTGGAACCTCACCGATAGACCTCACCCTTGGACCTCACTGTTAATTTATCACCATTTTCACCTTACCAATAGTGAAACTTTTCCAGGACTTCATGTTTTCTTTATTCCAGAATCTAAAACGTTTATAGTATTACTTATTTATTTTACTTGATTTGTTTTTCAATCCCTAAATGATAATATTAAAGAACATTCCACATTTCAATCCACTTCTACTCTCTCTCGAACCTCTTGCTCCCTAACCTTAGAACCTCACCTTCTTCCGAAACCCTCCATATTGAAATGGAAAGCTTGAAGAGACCATTGGTCAGTTATGGAGGAGATGCAATGAATCATAAGAGACCTCGATTTGGGTCTTGTAGTGAAATCCAAGTAGTGGAAAATCTAATCAACCCACATTTATCGAAGAGGGAAATCATGGTTGAGAAGGAACTAAGCTTGGAATGGCTGATGTCGAGCATGTCTTTGGTGCTAAAGGCACTTGAAGCTCAAGGTTGGGTCAAATGCTTTGCAAATAACAATGGGTCTTATTATCTGAAGCTATTGAAAGAGTTCTATGAGTCTCTAAAGTTCGAGTAGACTGAGGATGAGAACAGAATGTCTTCAAAGGTAAATGGAGTAAGTATGAGCTTCTCCTATATTGAATAGGCTGAGTGTTTGAGAGTACCTCATGAAGGTATTTTTGATTACTACTCAGGAGTGGTGCCTCCCACTAGTGAGTTATTCTATTATGAATAATCTCTAGATGAACTGACAGGGAATGGTATCCCTAGGAAAGTAATTACTACTGAAATGGAAGGAGAAGACAAGTTGTTGTTTAAGTTTTTTCAACATGTTTTGAGTCCAAGGAGAGGGTACTTTGCTACCTTGAAATATCAGGATATATTTATTTTGTATCTGTTGAAGCATGGATAGAAGATAAATTTGTGTTGGTTGCTAATGATTCAATTAGAAGATATGAAAAAGCCCAGTTCCAAGTCCAATTCCTTGTTTCATTCCAGATTGATATCCTTAATGTTGAAAGTAAAAGGAGTTTCTAGAAATGATGAAGAAATAGTTATTTTGAGATACAATTTCTGCATCACCAAGATAATTTTCATGTTTATGAAAATCAGCTGGAACCCTTGGAAAAGAAGATGGGTAAATGATGAGGCTAATCTATATGAGGAATTCAACCTAGTTACTCTTCCTACTAGGCCTAAGGATAAGAGATACCCTAGTCTGAAGCCCAACGAAGTAGAGCCTGCATACTCAGATGAAGAAGAAGAGGCTGCTGTTATGCAAGTTAGAGATGATTATCCTATATATGACATGAGTGATCCTAACCTTCCTCATGTAAATATTGTATCTTTTGGTGAGCCAATCCCACCAAAAAGGTTTACTAGAAGGGAGACTGTCCTAAGGGACAATGATGATGAGGAAACCGGTGAGGAATAAGAAGATAAAAATGTCTTAAGAGACATTAGAGAGACCTTAGAGGAGGAAGATGACATTGAATCTAGTCATGATGACCTTGAGACAACTGCTGGTGAAAGTGAAGAAGAATTTCTAAGTCTCAGTCCTCTGATTGGACATAAAAAAATTGTAGAAAGTGTAGATGAAGAGGTTTCTGATTCGATTGAAGTTGGAATTGCATTGGAACTAGTTGAAGATTCTATAGAGGAAATGGCAGTGGACCATCCAGTTGATGCAGTTGATCAAGGAGGTATGGTAGAGATGAATATGGTAGATCAGAAGAATGCTCCAAGTGAGGGGGAGGAACCTATTGCTACAGTTTCAGTTGTTGTTGCTCATGGGATAGAAGATTGGTCATAAGACCCTGAATTTGTGGTCTTGGGCTTAGATTATGGAGATTCTGATGATGACCAGCCTATCATAAGACCTCCAATTCCTTCAATTATAGAGACTACTATTGTGCAGCCAATAGTACTTTTACCTCGAGACTATGTGAAAAAGGATGATTTGGAATCATTGAAGTCATATTTGAAGAGACAATTTGATGATAAATCTACTGAGATAGAGAGAACAATAGCTCACAATCAATATCTTATGAAATTTGTAGTGGAAAGGCTAGTTTCTACCTCTCACTCAGCCTTGCTACATGAAGTAAAGAAATGTCAGAATCAAATCCAAACCTTGACTGAGTCTATGGAATCTATGAAAAAATATATTACCAGATTAGACTTTTATATCGAATCAAGTGTGAAAGAGGACAGAGACCTTAAATATGTTAAAATTGTGGTTCGGCAGATGGTCACTATGTTTGAGGAATTTAATAAGTCTATGGAGACACATGTGAGTGGACAAGATGATGATGTGAAGAGGATGATCAGTGGGCTGCCCAAATCCTTTAAGGAGACAACGGATTTCACAATGGAACCTCTGTGTGCATATGCTTCCTATTCAGCTACTCCTCCTGTTGATCTAGAAGCTTTTAGATCGGTTGTCAGAGAAGAAGTATAGAAGTTCTTTGGTACTAGTACCTCAGACCCTTAGTCTATAACTCAGGTCATTTCCACTACCAGGGAAATTCATAAGCTTGTGGGAGATTATCTAAGGGAAGCTACTCAAGATCAGAATTCCATCAAAGATCAAGTTGATTTCTACTATAAAAGGGTGTACACTAAGAATCATATGGATGGTCACTTTAAGATTCTGTTGGATAACTTGAGGATCCCACCTGTCACTCAGGCATTTAAGGATCAAGTTAGTAGGCTTAGAGAGTTGACTCCTACCTTAGAGAGATTTATGGAGAATAAGGATGATTTTATTTCAGCTATGTAAATATGAGGAAGCATTATTATTTATTTCATAAATATTATTTTTCCCTTCCTCCATGTGGATTGCGCTCCCATAATTGTTCTTCCAGCCTTGCCTTCTACCTCAACTACCTCAGGATCTACTAGTGCTGCACCAACGATGACTCCTGCACAAGCCATCAGAAGCTTGACCCCTATGATTCCTCAGAGATCCACTCACTATAGGTCTACTGATGCCTCTGTAGCTATTCCTCCTATCCTACTGACTTCCATCCCATGGACTATCCATCCATCCTCTAGACCTGACTCCTCAGCTTCCAAAGACAAAGCTCCATTGGACATATCTGATGTGGATTGAATGTGGGATGTCTTAGTTGATAGGGATCTTTTTACACATTTTTTATCTTGTATTCTTGCTTCATTAATAATAAAATCCTCTTTTGTCTCTTTTTGTCTTCCTGTCTTTTTGTTAATCACAAAGGTGAGAAGTTTTAAGTTGCCCGCAAGGGGGAGAAGTTCTTAAGTTAACTGGAATCATTGCATATATATAAAATCTACAATAATCATGGTTCAATTTTATTTATATACACATCTGAATATATTTAAAAAATGTGTTTAACCCTGATTCAAAAATACTGACACAATTTGTGATTATCAAAAAGGGGGAGATTGTTGGACTCACCTATTTTGATAATCCCAAATCATGTTTCATTTATGTGATAATCAAGTTTTCATTATTAGGATAATCGCATGTCATTAATATTATTAATATCTTTCAAGTGATAACCATAGGATTTTAATCTTACTACTTTCTTGATTAAGCTCACAGTGCAAAATTTCTCATAGCAAAGGTCACCGATGCAAAGGTCACCAATGCAAAGGTCACTGATGAAAGGTTATCGATACAAAGGTCACCGATGAAAGGTCACCGATGCAAAGGTCACTGATGGAAAGGTTACCGATGAAAAGGTAACTGAGGAAAGGTCACCAATGAAAAGGTCACCGATGCAAAGGTTACCGATGCAAAGGTCACTGATGCAAAGGTCACCGATGAAAGGTCAACGATGCAAGGTTACCACTAAAGGTTACCATTGAGAAGGTTATCGCTGAAGGCTACCGATGAAGGTGACCGTGCTATCGTGACACGTCAAATTGATTATGTTTTTGAGGATGATATATAGTCTAGGGAAGACCCTAGGTCGTCTCTTAAGGAGCGTTGGTAGGTTTAGAGTGTGTATTTTTAATAAAAATGACTAAGAGAGGGGGTGGTTTTGAAAACAGTTTAAAACAATGACTTAGTTGAAATAGCTTAAAATATGAGTGACCAAGTGGATTCTGAGAAATATGAGATAAAAGGGTCAATGTGATTTCACTACACATATATCAAGTTCATTGTTCATAGAGATTCATCTTGGTTTTAGAGTAATTCTTTGGTTGGAGTTAATTGGAATCCCGATTAATTCCTAAGCTTTTATTTCAATGCTTTAAGGACCAAACCTTGACGTAACAATCGTATTGTCAAGGTACAGTACTTATGCATGGAATAAGATCTTCCAAATCATATTGAAATCTCAATAATGTGGGTATGAAAAGGATTCTTGTGATGTCCAATCGGAACAACACAAGTCACACACTCAAAACCTCACACCGATCGGTTAGAAATTAAGAGCATAACATTCACATGCATCAAATCAAGCATTCAAATCTGAAATAAAATAAGATACATGGAATGAAATGTTTAAAAACCCAAATTACTCCAAACCAGTAGCTAATGTATGCATCGAAACTCCCTTGACATGTGTGTAGATCCCTCACAACGAACACCCAACTTTTAGCTCGACATCGGGAGGAGAAGGAAGCTCGGGTGGAACTCTGGGTGGAACTCTTTCTTCATCCTTGATTCCCCTATGAGGATAGGGGCCTCAAGAACCTCCAAGGAGATTAGGAGACTCCTCTAGGACTCCAAATTGGAAGCACTTCACTCCTTGGCCGAACTTACAAATGAGGAGCCCAAGGTGCCCTTTTATAGGAAATATGGGAGGTGGTTTTCGGCACACAGATTTCATTAATCCAATTGCACGACGTGTTTAGGCCTTCAGACAGTCTTATCCCGCTTTGGAGAAAATAGAAACGTTGTATCCCTACCTATTGAATGTCTCCACTGAATGTTTGGAACCATTTGGATAACTAAAGCTCAAGATATTGATACAATACAGAACACCGCATTTGACTTGGTCCAAATTCGGTGTCTTGGACAGATCAGTTTGTATGGGCCCCATACAAGCCGAATCAGAATTGGGTTCCTTAATATGAAATGTAGAATATTTAATCTTGGACAGGCCCAAAAAATTTCAGCCCATTTGGATGCACAGATTTTGTGTAATATTCAACACAGTGGACAGATGTCCATGGATCCATGCAATTTTGGCCCATTTTTCTTCCACTTCATCAAGGGCCCTCCAAATCACCTCGACCTACATTGTAATTTTCAAAACAAGTATCATTGAAATATTTAACAGCGATAAACACAAAATTATTGAATCAAACATGAAGCACAATTTTATAATATTTTTATAATTTTTAATACAAAATATGTTTAGCACAGCAGTGTAAGGGTGAAAATGAAACAGTGAATCGTGGTACGATCACACCCCCACACCTAAACATTTTCACTCCTGGGCAAGGTCACATATCCAAATACAATGATGCATATATATATATATATATATATATATATATTTACAACATCCTGAAGATTTATCATTTGAGGGAATTTTATTTAAAGTAAATTGATCAATGCACGAATCACACCAAAGAGTTCTTCCTAGTGAAAATAGAAAAAGATGTCTCATAAATCATATCATAGCAAAATTCAAAAAGGTTCATGATACCCAATTGAGAAAGGAATTCAGAAGTAAAGCATGACACTAACTCTCCATGTGTGTGTGTGAAAACCATTCCATTCTATTCTTTCCACTTGCTATCCAATAAATATATGTTATTTTAACATTTTTCAGCTTAAATGATTTTGTCAACGAACCTGTCCTACATCCTTTGCAATAATATTTCAAGACCCACTCATTTAAGCATTCCCAGAAGTCAAACCATAAGATCCCGACCAAGATATCCCCATATGTTTCACATTTCATCACTCCCCTCATTTATTATTTTTTTTTGAAGTTGCAATTGGAACAAATCTCACACTCATCTCCCAACCCTTGTTTGATCTCCTCACGACACTAATTTAAATAGTTATAACAAGATCAAAGGTTGAGGAGGAGTGGTTTTTGACCTGCCCAAGACACAACAATTTTTTTTTGAGGGCGTACAACAATCGGACATTAGGTACACACGCATAGGTCAATATGGTACAGTAATGAAACATATCGGATAAGGAACGAATGTATGGAAATATCCTTTAAAGCTGAAAAATATTAACCCAACATATATTTACCTTATATTAAGTAAGAAATAATCACACTTTGTGGTTTGGTGCAAAATATTTTGGAGATATTAGTGACACAGTTTTCCCAAAAACTACTCACACAATGGGCATCAATCATCTCAAAGGTTTCACATAGATACGACCATTTATATCATTGGCAGAAAACAAATTCACTAAAAATCACTCCCTGATGTTAAATTCATACAAATATTCTTTTTAGCCTTCGTTATGGTATTTTTACTTTCCCCACTTTATGGTCGTCAAATCATGGAACTTTGAAATTGTTGATGGGGAAAAATAAAAATACCATAAAGAAGGCCAAAAAGAGAAAACAAAAGGAGAAAACAATTAAAATTCCTAACTATCCCAGGAATGTATCCGCCCCCCCACACCTAGAGAATGCAGTGTCCTCACTGTAATAAAAGAGACTGTGGGAAGGAAGGATAAAACCTAGTGAGTTTTATTCATAGAACGCTTCTTGAACATGGAGTTCATCCATTGGGGACTCCGGAATGGCTTCATGGAAGTGCTTTAGCCGCTTCCCATTGACAGTGAAGGTTTGCTTGGTGTCTTCATTTTGAACATGGACAACACCAAATGGAGAGACATTAGTAACAATGTAAGGTCCAAACCAACGGGAACAAAGCTTACCAGGGTGCAACTTCAGCCTTGCATTGTAGAGGAGGACCTTCTGCCCGATGTGGAATTGACGATGAAGGATGAGATGGTCGTTGGCAGCCTTGGTTTTCTCTTTATAAATTCGGGAGTTCTCATATGAATCTCTTCTCATTTCCTCCAACTCCTGAATCTGCAACTTCCTTTGAATACCTGCACCAGAAAGATTATAATTGCATTGTTTAATAGCCCAGTAGGCCCGATGCTTTACCTCAATAGGGAGGTGATGACTCTTCCCAAAAACTAGCCGATATGGTGACATGCCAATTGGAGTTTTGAATGCAGTACGGTAAGCACATAATGAATCATCTAGTCTAAGCCTCTAGTCTTTTATGTTTGGCTGAACCGTTTTCTCAAGAATCTATTTTACCTCTCTATTTGATACTTCGTCTTGACCATTTGCTTGTGGGTGATAAGTAGTAGACACTCAATGCCCAACCCCATACCTGCGCAAAAGAGATTGCATTGTGCGGTTGCCGAAATGAGAACCCTGATCACTGATGATAAACCTAGGTAATCCGAACCTACAGAATATTTGGGTTATCAAAAATTCCACAACAGTCTTGGAATCATTTGTCCTCGTGGCTCGTGCCTCTACCCACTTTGAAACATAATCCACTGCCAGAAGAATGTAAAGGTTCCCAAATGAATTGGGGAATCGCCCCATAAAGTCAATTCCCCAAACATAAAAAATGTCATGGAAGAGTAAGGGTTGTTGGGGCATCTCATTTCTTTTAGAGACATTCCCTATTCTTTGACAGCGAGGACAAGATTTACAATATTTGTGGGAAACCCGAAACAATGTGGGGCAAAAGAGACCAGAATCTAAGACCTTGCGAGCAGTCCGTTGGGGACCAAAGTGGCCCCCACAAGCAAGTGTGTGGTAGAACCTAAGGACAGACTGAAACTCATTATCGGGAACACAACGCATAATAACTTGATCACTACATGTGCACCAGAGGTAGGGATCATCCCAAATGTACCAACGAGACTCATGTTTTAGACGGTCAGCCTAGTTTTTGGTGAAATCAGCAGGAATGCAAGATGCTACCAAATAATTTACAATTTCAGCATACCAAGGAATAACATCTTGCACTCGGTACAATTTCTCATCAGGAAACAATTCATTTATGGGAATACAGGGGGATGAGTCAATTTCTATGGATGGGATAATCCTACTGATATGGTCAGCAACCACATTCTCTGCTCCTTTTTTATCCCTAATTTCTAGATCAAATTCCCGAAGGAGGAGCATCCAGCAAATGAGATGTGGTTTGGCTTATAGTTTCTTTAGGAGATATCTGAGGGCTGCATGGTCTGAGAACACAAAGACTTTGGACCCTAGAAGGTATGACATGAATTTATCCAAGGAAAACACAATGGAAAGAAATTCTTTTTCAGTGGTGGTGTAGTTTGCTTGGGCAGGGTCCAAAGTACGTGAGGCATAGGTAATGACATGTGGAGCTCGATCGACCCTTTGTGACAAGACTTCCCAACTGCATAGTTAGAGGCATCACACATGAGCTCAAATGGTAAATCCCACCGAGGTGGTTGGATTACCGGGGGTGACGTGAGACTCCATTTTAACTTATTGAAAGCTTCCTCACATTTTTTATCAAAATCAAATTCTTTTTCTTTTTGGAGTAATCGGGAGAGGGGGAGTGCAATTTTACTAAAGTCACGAATGAAACGACAATAAAATCCAGAATGACCTAGGAAAGAACGCACATCCCAAACATTTTTAGGGAATGGTAGGGAGAAAATGATATCTACTTTTGATTTTTCCACCTAGATACCTTCCCCAGGAATGACATGTCCCAAGACTATGCCTTGTCGCACCATGAAATGGCATTTCTCATAATTTAATACGAGAATATTTTCAATACAGCGACGTAGGAAAGAAGAAAGACTACTCAAACATTCATCAAAAGAGGATCCATAAACAGTAAAATCATCTATAAAAACCTCCATGCAATTCTCCAGTTAATCCGAAAAAATAACAACCATACATCATTGGAAAGTACCTGGAGCATTGCACAGAGCAAATGGCATCCTTCTATAAGAAAATGTACCAAAGGGGCAAGTAAAGGTTGTCTTTTCCTGATCCTCAGGGGCAATATGGATCTGAAAGTATCCAGAATACCCATCAAGGAAACAGTAATGGGACTTCCCTGCTAGCCTCTCTAGCATCTGTTAAATGAATGGCAATGGGAAATGGTCCTTCCTAGTATGTTTGTTTAGTCGATGATAGTCTATACAGACATGCCAACTATTTTGTACATGAGTTAGAACCAATTCATTGTTTTCATTTTTAACTACAGTAAGGCCAGTTTTTTTAGGAACTACTTGAACGAGACTGACCCATTGGCTATTAGAGATAGGGTAAATGATTCCAGCAGCCAACAATTTTGTTACTTCTTTTTTAACAACATCAAGTAGGTTTGGGTTCAGTCGACGTTGTGACTGCCTCACTAGTTTAGCCTCATCATTTAATAAAATATGATGTGTAAAAATTGATGGGCTAATGCCAGGAATGTCAGCAAGTGTCCATCCCAAATCTTTTTTATACTTCCTCAAAAGATCAAGCAGTCGCAATTCATGCTCAGGAGGGAGTGAACTAGCAATGATGATGGGCAACTTGTTTCCATTCTCAAGATATGAGTATTTTAAATCTTGAGGCAGTTGTTTCAGTTCCAATTCTGGGCGATTTTGGATTGACGGAAGTGTGTGGGACAGTGATAAGTCACTGATCTCATCTAACTGCTCAATGGTAACATCCTCAGATGAGGAATGAGCTTTTACAAGCTTAGCAGTATCATCAATGGTCATGTGATCCTATGTGTTCAAGAAATCATCAATTAACAAACATGCATGAAATTTCTCTAGACCACTACAACAATCAATGCATGATTCATTACCTAACATTTCAATCAATGAAGAAAACTCAGAAAGGGGATCAGGTGAATGAAAATAAGTTGTTTCAGGGGAAGGGAGAACATCAATTGAATTAAAAGAGAGAGAGGAGTGTTCTTCTGAGGGGTGCTTCATGGCATCAAGGATATTGAAGTGGACAGTATTACCACCAAACTCCATAGATAATGTACCATTATGGACATTAATTATGGTTTTGTCGGTTTTCAAGAAAGGTCTCCCCAATATAATTGGGGCATGTCCATTCATCCTATCATCTTCCATTTTAAGCACGTAAAGATTAGCAGGAAAAATTAAAATTTTCACCCTCACAAGAACATCCTCTAGCACACCAGAGGGGTGTGCTATACTCCGATTTGCTAGCTGAATGACAATACCAGTGGGCGTCAGTTCACCAACCTGCAATGAAGAGTAAATAGAGTGAGGCATCACATTAATAGAAGCACCCAAATCAAGCATAGCATTGGAACATGAATACTCCCCTATGGTGCACGGAATCGAGAATGTTCCAGGATCGTTGCACTTGGTGGGAAGTGATGGTTGTATCAATACTGAGCCGTTCCTCCCCAATCTCACCTTCTCATCACCTCTAAGTCGCCTTCGGTGAGTACACATCTCCTTCAGAAACTTTGCATATCTCAGAATTTGCTTGACGACATCAATCAATGGAATGTTAAACTGTACTTTCTTGAAAGTTTCCAAGATTTCTTTATCAAGTTTGGTTTCTTTTTGTTTCCTAGGTTGGGAATCCCTTTGAGGAAATAGAAGAGGAATGGTTGGGATAGGTGGCTCATCAACAGCCACAGTCTTTCCTTTGGAAGGGCTTCTATCAGGAAAAGGGGTTTCTTCTCTTGGAACATTTTCAGCAGTTGGGATGGTGGTTTCCTTTGGATGGGATGACTCTAATGGAGGGGTCATTTGGCTTTTGAGTTGTGTCCCACTCCTAAGGGTAATTTCACTAACATTTCCTTTATCCTTAGGGTTTACTACTGGTTGAGATGGTAGTTTACCCGACCCATGACTTTGGATTTCCCCCACCGAGTTGGCAAGTTGGCCTAGTTGGGTCTTTAGGTCTTGTATGGCTGCTTGGGTGGTTTGTTGGAATTGGATATTATTGGAATCCATTTTCTTCATCATATATTCTAGGCTAGGCTCGGTTTTTGGAGGGGGTGGTTGGAATGGCCTTTGGGGTGGTTGAGGATTTCTGGGTGGTGGTGGATGACTACTCTAACCCTGTTGGTTCCATTGCTGTTGAGGTTGGTTTGAATACCCCCTTGCCTATAGGCTTGGTTGTCCTTACACCCTTGGTTGGATGGATAGTATGGTTCTTGCCTAAAGGGTTGGTTAAAGGGGCGTCCTGGAAATATTGCGTCACAACTCTCAGAAGTTTCTCTCAATTGAGGACATTGGTCAGAATAGTGGGTGTCAGAAGAGCAGATTCCACAATGGATGGGAGGAGGAGATTGATATTTCCCTTGGGAGAGAGCAAGTTGTTGTAGAAGGGTACTTACCTCTTTGAACGTCCTGTCCACCTTCTTCTCAAACTCAGTACTTTGCACCTCATGGACACCTCGAATGGGAACACTGGACCGTGTACCGAATTGTTGAGTGTTTTGTGCCATGTTCTCAATTAGGGTTCTTGCAGCAATTGGGGTCTTATCTACCAATGCACCACCTGTAGCAGCATCAATCATATTTCGATCAATAGGAATCAAACCTTCATAAAAATATTGAATTAAAAGTTGATCACTTATTTGGTGGTGTGGGCAACTTGAAAATAACCTTTTAAAGCGTTCCCAATATTCATGTAATGTTTCCCCTTGAGATTGTCTTATACTACATATTTCTTTCCTTATAGTTGCAGTTCAAGAGGCTGGGAAGTATTTTTCAAGAAAAAGGTGTTTCATGTCTTCCCAGCCCCTAATTGGTGAATTGACATAGTATAACCAATATTTTGCAGTGTCTTATAATGAAAATGGGAATTCCCTAAGCTTCACTTGTTCTTCATCCACATTAGCAGGTTTTAAGGTTGAACACACAATATGAAATTATTTTAAGTTCTTATGTGGATCTTCTCCAGGCAGTCCATGAAATCTTGGTAATAAATGAATTAAACCAGATTTTAGTTCAAAATTGGGTGCCTCGCCTTGTAATTGAATGTAAGTGGGTTGGATATCAACATCAGGTGAGGTTAGTTCTCTTAGTGTTCTATTATTTTCAGCCATGTTATACAAGTTATGTTCAATTTTAACTTTGGTTTCAGAAGAAGAAGAAGGATCAAGAAGAATTTTAAGATTTGATGTCTCCTCCTTCAAAGTGTGGTCTTGTATGTCTCGGTTTCGTTGATGTAGGATCCTCTCCGGTTTGGGTTCGAAAGTTTGTAGGTCTCCCAGAGTAGAACACGTAATAAAAAGAACCTACACAATAAATAAATTAGAACACAAAAATAAATTCAAAGGTAGAAGATAAAACAAACAAATATTCACAAAAATTACAAAAAATTTATCAAAAACACGCACAAAAAACCAAAGCGCTCCCCGGAAACGGTGCCAAAATTTGACCGCGCTGTCGTGACACGTCAAAATTATTATGTTTTTGAGGATGATATATAGTCTAGGGCAGACCCTAGGTTGTCTCTCAAGGAGAGTTGGTAGGTTTAGAGTGTGTATTTTTAATAAAAATGACTAAGAGGGGGGGGGGGTTTGAAAACAGTTTAAAATAATGACTTAGTTGAAATAGCTTAAAAGATGAGTGACCAAGTGGATTTTGAGAAATATTAGATAAAAGGGTCGATGTAATTTCACTACACACATATCTAGTTCATTGTTCATAGAGATTCATCTTGGTTTTAGAGTAATTATTTGGTTGGAGTTAATTGGAATCCCGATTAATTCCTAAGCTTTTATTTCAATGCTTTAAGGACCAAACCTTGACGTAACAATCATATTGTCAAGGTCCAGTACTTATGCATGTAATAAGAGCTTCCAAAGCATATTGAAATCTCAATAATGTGGGTATGAAAAGTATTCTTGTGATGTCCAATCGGAACAACACAAGTCACGCACTCAAAACCTCACACCGATCGGTTAGAAATTAAGAGAATAACACTCACATGCATCAAATCAAGCATTCAAATCTGAAATAAAATAAGATACATGTAATGAAATGTTTAAACACCAAAATTACTCCAAACCAGTAGCTAATGTATGATCTGGAATCCCTTGACATGTGTGTAGATCCCTCACAACGAACACCCAACTTTTAGCTCGACATCGGGAGGGGGAGGAGGCTCGGGTGGAACTCCTTCTTCATCCTTGATTCCCCTATGAGGATAGGGGCCTCCATAACCTCCAAGGTGATTAGGAGACTCCTCTAGGACTCCAAATTGGCAGCACTTAACTCCTTGGCCGAACTTACAAATGAGGAGCCCAAGGTGCCCTTTTAGATGAAATGTGGGAGGTGGTTTTGGGAACACAAATTTTATCAATCCACTTTCACGACGCGTTTAGGCATTCAGAAAGTCTTATCTCGATTTGGAGAAAATAGAAAAGTTGTAGCCCTACCTCTGGACTGTCTCCAACGAACGTTTGGCACCGTTTGGACAACCACAGCTCAAGATATTGATAAAATATAGAACACCTCATTTGACTTGGTCCAAATTCGGTGGCTTGGACAGATCAGTTCGAATGGGCCCTATAAAATCCAAATCAGGATTGGATTCCTTAATATTAAATGTATCATATTGAATTTTTGACAGGCCCACAAAATTTCATCCCATATGGATTCACGGATTTCGTGTAATATTCAAAACAGTGGACAGATGTCCACGGATCCATGCAATTTTGGCCCATTTTTCTTCCACTTCATCAAGGGCCCTCCAAATCACCTCCACCTACATTGTAATTTTCAAAACAAGTATCAGTCACCTCCACCTACATTGTAATTTTCAAAACAAGTATAATTGACCTATTTAACAGTGATAAACACAAAATTATTTAATCAAACATGAAGCACAATTTGATAATATTTTTATAATTTTTAATACAAAATATGTTTAGCACAACGGTGTAAGGGTGAAAATGAAACAGTGAATCGTGGTACGATCACACCCCCACAACTAAACATTTGCACTCCCGGGCAAGGTCACATATCAAAATACAATGATGCATATATATATATTTACAACATCCTGAAGATTTAACATTTGAGGGAATTTTATTTAAAGTAAATTGATCAATGCACGAATCACACCAAGGAGTTCTTCCTAGTGAAAATAGAAAAAGATGTCTCATAAATCATATCATAGAGAAATTCAAAAAGGTTCATGATACCCAATTGAGAAAGGAATTTAGAAGTAAAGCATGACACTAACTCTCCATGTGTGTGTGTGAAAACCATTCCATGCTATTCTTTCCACTTACTATCCAATAAATATATGTTATTTTAAAATTTTTCAGCTTAAATGATTTTGTCACCGAACCTGTCCTACATCCTTTGCAATCATATTTCAAGACCCACTCATTTAAGCATTACCAGAAGTCAAACCATAAGATCCCGACCTAGATATCCCCATATGTTGCACATTTCATCACTCCCCTCATTTTTTTTGAAGTTTCAATTGGAACAAATCTCACACTCATCTCTCAATCCTTGTTTGATCTCCTCACGACACTAATTTCAATAGTTATAACAAGATCAAAGGTTGAGGAGGAGTGGTTTTTGACCTGCCCAAGACACAACAATTTTTTTTGAGGGCATACAACAGTCGGACATTAGGTACACACGCATAGGTCAATCTGGTACAGTAATGAAACAGATCGGATAAGGAACGAATGTATGGAAATATCATTTAAAGCTAAAAAATATTAAACCAACATATATTTACCTTATATTAAGTAAGAAATAATCACAATTTGTGGTTTGGTGCAATTTTTTTTGGAGATATTAGTGACACAGTTTTCCCAAAAACTACTCACACAATGGGCATCAATCATCTCAAAGGTTTCACATAGATACGACCATTTATATCATTGACAGAAAACCAATTCACTAAAAATCAATCCCTGATGTTAAATTCATACAAATATTCTTTTTAGCCTTTGTTATGATATTTTTACTTTCCCCACTTTATGGTCGTCAAATCATGGAACTTCGAAATTGTTGACGGGGAAAAATAAAAATACCATAAAGAAGGCCAAAAAGAGAAAAAAAAGGAGAAAACAATTAAAATTCCTAACTATCCCAGGAATGTATCCACCCCCCACACCTAGAGAATGCAGTGTCCTCACTGTAATAAAAGAGACTGTGGGAAGGAAGGATAAAACCTGGTGAGTGTTATTCATAGACCGCTTCTTGAACATGGAGTTCCTCCATTGGGGACTCCGGAATGGCTTCATGGAAGTGCTTCAGCCGCTTCCCATTGACAGTGAAGGTTTTCTTGGTGTCTTCATTTTGAACCTGGACAACACCAAATGGAGAGACATTAGTAACAATGTAAGGTCCAAACCAACGGGAACGAAGCTTACCAGGGTGCAACTTCAGCCTTGAATTGTAGAGGAGGACCTTCTGCCCGATGTAGAATTGACGATGAAGGATGAGACGGTCGTGGGCAGCCTTGGTTCACTCTTTATAAATTTGGGAGTTCTCATATGAATCTCTTCTCATTTCCTCCAACTCCTGAATCTGCAACTTCTTTTGAATACCTGCACCAGAAAGATTAGAATTTCATTGTTTAATAGCCCAGTTGGCCCAGTGCTCTACCTCAACAGGGAGGTGACAAATCTTCCCAAAAACTAGCCGATATGGTGACATGCCAATTGGAGTTTTGAAGGCAGTACGGTAATCCCATAATGAATCATCGAGTCTAAGACTCCAGTCTTTTCTGTTTGGATGAACCGTTTTCTCAAGAATCTATTTTACCTCTCTATTTGATACTTCGGCTTGACCATTTGTTTGTGGGGGATAAGCAGTAGACACTCGATGCCCAACCTCATATCTGCGCAAAAGAGATTGCATTGTGCGGTTGCAGAAATGAGAACCCTGATCACTGATGATAAACCTAGGTAATCCGAACCTACAGAATATTTGGGTTCTCAAAAATTCCACAACAGTCTTGGAATCATCTGTCCTTGTGGCTTGTGCCTCTTCCCAATTTGAAACATAATCCACTTCCAGAAGAATGTAAAGGTTCCCAAATGAATTGGGGAATGGTCCCATAAAGTCAATGCCCCAAACATCAAAAATGTCATGGAAGAGTAAGGGTTGTTGGGGCATCTCATTTCTTTTAGAGACATTCCCTATTCTTTGACAGCGAGGACAAGATTTAAAATATTTGTGGGAAACCCGAAACAATGTGGGCCAAAAAAGACCAGAATCTAAGACCTTGAGAGCACTCCGTTGGGGACCAAAGTGGCCCCCACAAGCAAGTGTGTGGCAGAACCTAAGGACATACTGAAACTCATTATCAGGAACACAACGCCTAATAAATTGGTCACTACATGTGCGTCATAGGTAGGGGTCATCCAAAATGTACCAACGAGACTCATGTTTTAGACGGTCGGCCTGGTTTTTGGTTAAATCAGCAGGAATGCAAGATGCTACCAAATAATTTACAATTTCAGCATACCAAGGATAACATCTTGCACTCGGTACAATTGCTCATCAGGAAACAATTCATTTATGGGAATACAAGGGGGATGAGTCAATGTCCGTGGATGGGATAATCCTACTGATATGGTATGTAACCACATTCTTTGCTACTTTTTTATACCTAATTTCTAGATCAAATTCCTAAAGGAGGAGCATCCATTGAATGATACATGGTTTGGATTCCGGTTTCTTTAGGAGATATCGGAGGGCTGCATGGTCTGAGAACACAACAACTTTAGACCCTAGAAGGTATGACCTGAATTTATCCAAGGCAAAAACAATGGAAAGAAATTCTTTTTCAATGGTGGTGTAGTTTTCTTGGGCAGGGTCCAAAGTACATGAGGCATAGGCAATGACATGTGGAGCTCGATCGACCCTTTGTGACAAGACTGCCCCAACTGTATAGTTAGAGGCGTCACACATGAGCTCAAATGGTAAATCCCACCGAGGTGGTTGGATTACCGAGGGTGACGTGAGACTCCATTTTAACTTATTGAAAGCTTCTTCACATTTTTTATCAAAATCAAATTCTTTTTCTTTTTGGAGTAATCGGGAGAGGGGGAGTGCAATTTTACTAAATTCACGAATGAAACGATGATAAAATCCAGCATGACCCAGGAAAGACCCCACATCCCGAACATTTTTAGGGAATGGTAGGGAGGAAATGATATCTACTTTTGATTTTTCCACTTAGATACCTTCCCCAGAAATGACATGTCCCAAGACTATGCCTTGTCGCACCATGAAATGACATTTCTCATAATTTAATACGAGATTTTTTTCAATACAGCGACGTAGGACAAAAGCAAGACTACTCAAACATTCATCAAAAGAGGATCCATAAATAGTAAAATCATCCATAAAAACCTCCATGCAATTCTACAGGTAATCCGAAAAAATACTAATCATACATCATTGGAAAGTACCTGGAGCATTGCATAGACCAAATGGCATCCTTCTATAAGCAAATGTACCAAAGGGGCAAGTAAAGGTTGTCTTTTCCTGATCCTCAGGGGCAATATGGATCTGAAAGTATCCAGAATACCCATCAAGGAAACAGTAATGGGACTTCCCTGCTAGCCTATCTAGCATCTGGTCAATGAATGGCAATGGGAAATGGTCTTTCCTAGTGTGTTGGTTTAGTCGACGATAGTCTATACAGACACGCCAACTATTCTGTACACGAGTTGGAACCAATTCATTGTTTTCATTTTTAACTACAGTAAGGCCAGTTTTTTTAGGAACTACTTGAATAGGACTGACCCACTGGCTATCAGAGACAGGGTAAATTATTCCAGCAGCCAACAATTTTGTTACTTCTTTTTTAACAACATCAAGTAGGTTTGGGTTCAGTCGACGATGTGACTGCCTCACTGGTTTAGCCTCATCATTTAATAAAATATGATGTGTACAAATTGATGGGCTAATGCCAGGAATGTCAGCAAGTGTCCATCCCAAAGCTTGTTTATACTCCCTCAAAAGATCAAGCAGTCGTAATTCATGCTCAGGAGGGAGTGAACTAGCAATGATGATGGGCAACTTGTTTCCATTCTCAAGATATGAGCATTTTAAATCTTGAGGCAGTTGTTTCAGTTCCAATTCTAGGGGATTTTGGATTGACGGAAGTGTGTGTGACAGTGAGAAGTCACTGATCTCATATAAATTCTCAATGGTAACATCCTCAGATGAGGAATGAGCTTTTACAAGCTTAGCAGTATCATCGATGGTCATGTGATCCTCTGTGTTCAAGAAATCATCAATTAACAAACATGCATGACATTTATCTAGACCGATAGAAAAATCAATGCATGATTCATTACCTAACATTTCAATCAAGTAAGAAAACTCATAAAGGGGATCAGGTGAATGAAAATACGTTGTTTCAGGGGAAGATAGAACATCAATTGAATTGACAGAGAGAGAGGAGTGTTCTTCTGAGGGGTGCTTCATGGCATCAAGGATATTGAAGTGGAAAGTATTACCACCAAAATCCATAGATAATGTACCATTATGGAAATTAATTATGGTTTTGGCGGTTTTCAAGAAAGGTCTCCCCAATATAATTGGGGCATGTCCATTCATCCAATCATCTTCAATTTTAAGCACGTAAAAATCAGCAGGAAAAATTAAATTTTGCACCCTCACAAGAACATCCTCTGACACACCAGAGGGGTGTGCTGTACTCCGATTTTCTAGATGAACGACAATACCAGTGGGCTTCATTTCAATGACCTGCAATGAAGAGTAAATAGAGTGAGGTATCACATTAATAGAAGCACCCAAATCAAGCATAGCGTTGGAACATGAATACTCCCCTATGGTGCACGGAATCGAGAATGTCCCAGGATCATTGCACTTGGTGGGAAGTAATGGCTCTATCAATGCTGAAACATTCCTCCCCAGGCTCACCTTCTCATCACCACGAAGCCTCCTTCGGTGTGTACACATCTCCTTCAGAAACTTGGCATATCTTGGAATTTGCTTCACTGTTTCATTTTCACCCTTGCACCGCTGTGCTAAACATATTTTGTATTAAAAATTATAAAAATATTATCAAATTGTGATTCATGTTTGATTCAATAATTTTGTTTTTATCACTGTTAAATAGGTCAATGATACTTGTTTTGAAAATTACAATGTAGGTGGAGGTGATTTGGAGGGCCCTTGATGAAGTGAAAGAAAAATGGGCCAAAATTGCATGGATCTATTGACATCTGTCCACTGTTTTGCATATTACACGAAATACGTGTATCTAAATGGGCTGAAATTTTGTGGTCCTATCCAAAATTCAATATTCTACATTTCATATTAAGGAACCCAATCCTGATTCGGTGTGTATGGGGCCCATCCTAACTGATCTATCCAAGCCACCGAATTTGGACCAAGTCAAATTCAGTGTTCTGTATTTTATCAATATCTTGAGCTGTAGTTGTCAACACAGTGACAAACTTTCGGTGGAGACATTCAGGAGGTAGGGATACAACTTTTATATTTTTTCCAAAGCGAGATAAGACTGTCTGAAGGCCGAAACGTGTCGTTCAAGTGGATTGATGAAATCTGTGTGCCCAAAACCACCTCCCACATTTCCTATAAAAGGGCACCTTGGGATCATCATTTTTAAGTTCGGCCAAGGAGTGAAGTTCTACCAATTTGGAGTCCTAGAGGAGTCTCCTAATCACCTTGTAGGTTCTGGAGGCCCTTATCCTCATAGGGGAATCAAGGATGAAGAAGGAGTTCCACCCGAGCTTCCTCCTCCTCCCGATGTCGAGCTAAAAGTTGGGTGTTCGTTGTGAGGGATCTACACACATGTCAAGGGAGTTCCGATGCATACATTAGCTACTGATTTGGATTAATTTGGGTGTTTAAACATTTCATTCCATGCATATTATTTTATTTCAGATTTGAATGCTTGATTTAATGCATGTGAGTGTTATGCTCTTAATTTCTAACCGATCGGTGTGAGGTTTTGAGTGCATGACTTGTGTTGTTCTGATTGGAAATCACAAGAATCCTTTTCATACCCACATTATTGAGATTTCAATATGCTTTGGAATCTCTTATTCCATGAATAAGTACTGGACCTTGACAATACGATTGTTACATCAAGGTTTGGTCCTTAAAGCATTGACATAAAAGATTAGGAATTAATCGGGATTCCAATTAACTCCCACCAAAGAATTACTCTAAAACCAAGATGAATCTCTATGAAAAATGAACTTGATATGTGTGTAGTGAAATCACATCGACCCTTTTATCTCATATTTCTCAAAATCCACTTGTTCACTCATCTTTTAAGCTATTTCAACTAAGTCATTATTTTAAACTGTTTTCAAAACCACCCCCTCACTTAGTCATTTTTATTAAAAATACACACTCTAAACCTACCAAAGCTCCTTGAGAGACGACCTAGGGTCTTCCCTAGAATATATATCATCCTCAAAAACATAATCAATTTGACGTGTCATGACAGCGCGGTCAAATTTTGGCACCGTTTCCGGGGAGCGCTTTGGTTTTTTGTGCGTGTTTTTGATAATTTTTTTGTAATTTTTGTGAATATTTGTTTGTTTTATCTTATAACTTTGAATTTATTTTTGTGTTCTAATTTATTTATTGTGTAGGTTGTTTTTATGATGCGTTCTACTCCGGGAGACCTACAAACTTTCGAACCCGAACCGGAGAGGATCCTACATCAACAAAACCGAGACATACAAGACCACACTTTGAAGGAGGAGACATCAAATCTTAAAATTTTTCTTGATCCTTCTTCTTCTTCTGAAACCAAAGTTAAAATTGAACATAACTTGTATAACATGGCTGAAAATAATAGAACACTAAAAGAACTAACCTCACCTGATGTTGATATCCAACCCACTTACATTCAATTACAAGGCGAGGCACCCAATTTTGAACTAAAATCTGGTTTAATTCATTTATTACCAAGATTTCATGGACTGCCTGGAGAAGATCTACATAAGCATTTAAAAGAATTTCATACTGTGTGTTCAAAATTAAAACTTGCTAATGTTTATGAGGAACAAGTAAAGCTTAGAGCATTCCCATTTTCTTTAGAAGACACTGCGAAAGATTGGTTGTACTATGTGAATTCACCAATAAGAGGCTGGGCAGACATGAAGCGCCTTTTTCTTGAAAAATACTTCCCAGCCTCTCGAACTTCAACTATAAGGAAAGAAATATGTGGTATAAGACAATCTCAAGGGGAAACACTTCATGAATATTGGGAAAGATTTAAAAGGCTTTGTTCAAGTTGCCCACACCACCAAATAAGTGATCAACTCTTAATTCAGTATTTTTATGAAGGTTTAATTCCACTTGATCGTAATATGATTGATGCTGCTGCAGGTGGTGTGATGGTAGATAAGACCCCAATTACTGCAAGAACACTCATTGAGAACATGGCACAAAACACTCAACAATTTGGTACACGGTCCAGTGTTCCCATTCGAGGTGTCCATGAGGTGAAAAGTACTGAGTTTGAGAAGAAGGTGGACATGAAGTTCGAAGAGGTAAGTACCCTTCTATGACAACTTGATCTCTCCCAAGGGAAATCTCAATCTCCTCCTCCCATCCATTATGGAATATTCTCTTTTGACACCCACTATTCTGACCAATGTCCTCAATTGAGAGAAACTTCTGAAAGTTGTGAGGTAATATTTCGAGGATGCCCCTTTAACCAACCCTTTAGGCAAGAACCATACTATCCATCCAACCAAGGGTGGAAGGACAACCAAGCCTATAGGCAAGGGGGGTATTCAAACCAACCTCAATAGCAATGGAACCAACAGGGTCAGAGTAATCATCCACCACCACCCAGAAATCCTCAACCACCCCAGAGGCCATTCCAACCACCCCCTCCAAAAACTGAGCCTAGTATAGAAGATATGATGAAGAAAATGGCTGCCAATAATATCCAATTCCAACAAACCATCCAAGCAGCCATACAAGACCTAAAGACCCAACTAGGCCAACTTGCCAACTCGGTGGGGGAAATCCAAAGTCATGGGTTGGGTAAACTACCATCTCTACCAGTAGTAAACCCTAGGGTTAAAGGAAATGTTAGTGCCATCACCCTTAGGAGTGGGACACAACTCAAAAGCCAAATGAACCCTCCATTAGAGTCCTCCCATCCAAAAGAAACCACCATCCCAACTTCTGAAAATGGTCCAAGAGAAGAAAACCCTTTTCCTGAGAGAAGCCCTTCAAAAGGAAAGACTATGGCTGTTGATGAGTCACCTATCCCAACCATTCCTCTTCCATTTCCTCAAAGGGCTGTCCAACCTAGGAAACAAAAAGAAAACGAACTTGATAAAGAAATCTTGGAAACTTTAAAGAAAGTACAAGTTAAAATTCCTTTGATTGATGCTGTGAAGAAAATTCCAAGATATGCCAAGTTTTTGAAGGAGATGTGTACACATCGAAGGAGGCTTCGTGGTGATGAGAAGGTGAGCCTGGGGAGGAATGTTTCAGCATTGATAGAGCCATCACTTCCCACCAATTGCAATGATCTTGGGACATTCTCGATTCCGTGCACCATAGGGGAGTATTCATGTTCCAACACTATGCTTGATTTGGGTGATTCTATTAATGTGATGCCTCACTCTATTTACTCTTCATTGCAGGTCGGTGAACTGAAGCCCACTGGTATTGTCGTTCAGCTAGCAAATCGGATTACAACACACCCCTCTAGTGTGTTAGAGGATGTTCTTGTGAGGGTGCAAAATTTAATTTTTCCTGCTGATTTTTACGTGCTTAAAATAGAAGATGATATGATGAATGGACATGCCCCAATTATATTGGGGAGACCTTTCTTGAAAACCACCAAAACCATAATTAATGTCCATAATGGTACATTATCTATGGAGTTTGGTGGTAATACTATCCACTTCAATATCCTTGATTCCATGAAGCACCCCTCAGAAGAACACTCCTCTCTCTCTGTCAATTAAATTGACGTTCTCTCTTCCCCTGAAACAACTTATTTTCTTTCACCTGACCCCTTTCTGAGTTTTCTTCATTGATTGAAATGTTAGGTAATGAATCATGCATTGATTGTTGTAGTGGTCTAGATAAATGTCATGCATGTTTGTTAATTGATGATTTCTTGAACACAGAGGATCACATGACCATCGATGATACTGCTAAGCTTGTAAAATCTCATTCCTCATCTGAGGATGTTACCATTGAGCAGTTAGATGAGATCAGTGACTTCTCACTGTCACAGACACTTCCGTCAATCCAAAATCCCCCAGAATTGGAACTGAAACAACTGCCTCAAGATTTAAAATACACATATCTTGAGAATGGAAACAAGTTGCCTGTCATCATTGCTAGTTCACTCCCTCCTGAGCATGAATTGTGACTGCTTGATCTTTTGAGGGAGTATAAAAAAGCTTTGGGATGGACACTTGCTGACATTCTGAGCATTATCCCATCAATTTGTACACATCATATTTTATTAAATGATGAGGCTAAACCAGTGAGGCAGTCACAACGTCGACTAAACCCAAACCTACTTGATGTTGTTAAAAAAGAAGTAACAAAATTGTTGGCTGCTGGAATCATTTACTCTATCTCTGATAGCCAATGGGTCAGTCCCGTTCAAGTAGTTCCTAAAAAATATGGACTTACTGTAGTTAAAAATGAAAACAATGAATTGGTTCCAACTCATGTACAGAATAGTTGGCATGTCTATATAGACTATCGTCGACTAAACCAACACACTAGGAAGGACCATTTCCCATTGTCATTCATTGACCATATGCTAGAGAGGCTAGCAGGGAAGTCCCATTACTATTTCCTTGATGGGTATTCTGGATACTTTCAGATCCATATTGCCCCTGAGGATCAGGAAAAGACAACCTTTACTTGCCCCTTTGGTACATTTGCTTATAGAAGGATTCTATTTGGTCTGTGCAATGCTCCAGGTACTTTCCAACGATGTACGGTTCGTATTTTTTCGGATTACCTGGAGAATTGCATGGAGGTTTTTATGGATGATTTTACTGTTTATGGATCCTCTTTTGATGAATGTTTGAGTAGTATTGCTTCTGTCCTACGTCGCTGTATTAAAAAGAATCTCATATTAAATTATGAGAAATGCCATTTCATGGTGCGACAAGGCATAGTCTTGGGACATGTCATTTCTGGGGAAGGTATCCAAGTGGAAAAATCAAAAGTAGATATCATTTCCTCCCTAACATTCGCTAAAAGTGTTCGGGATGTGCGGTCTTTTTCTGGGTCATGCTGGATTTTATCGTCGTTTCATTCGTGACTTTAATAAAATTGCACTCCCCCTCTCTCGATTACTCCAAAAAGAAAAAGAATTTGATTTTGATAAAAAATTTGAGGAAGCTTTCAATAATTTAAAATGGAGTCTCACGTCACCCCCGGTAATCCAACCACCTCGGTGGGATTTACCATTTGAGCTCATGTGTGACGCCTCTAACTATGTAGTTGGGACAGTCTTGTCACAAAGGGTCGATCGAGCTCCACATGTCATTGCCTATGCCTCACATACTTTGGACCCTTCCCAAGCAAACTACACCACCACTGAAAAAGAATTTCTTTCCATTGTGTTTTCCTTGGATAAATTCAGGTCATGCCTTATAGGGTCCAAAGTCGTTGTGTTCTCAGACCATGTAGCCCTCTGATATCTCCTAAAGAAAAAAGAAGCCAAACCACGTCTCATTCGCTGGATGCTCCTCCTTCAGGAATTTTATCTAGAAATTAGGGATAAAAAAGGAGCAGAGAATGTGGTTGCTGACCATATTAGTAGTATTCTCCCATCCACAGACATTGACTCATCCCCCTGTATTCCCATAAATGAATTGTTTCCTGATGAGAAATTGTACCGAGTGCAAGATGATATTACTTGGTATGCTGAAATTGTAAATTATTTGGTAGCATCTTGCATTCCTGCTGATTTCACCAAAAACCAGGCCGACCGTCTAAAACATGAGTCTCGTTGGTACATTTGGTATGAACCCTACCTCTGGTGCACATGTAGTGACCAAGTTATTAGGCGTTGTGTTCCCGATAATGAGTTTCAGTCTGTCCTTAGGTTCTGCCACATACTTGCTTGTGGGGACCACTTTGGCCCCCAACGGACTGCTCGCAAGGTCTTAGATTCTGGTCTCTTTTGGCCGACATTGTTTCGGGTTGCCCACAAATATTGTAAATCTTTTCCTCGCTGTCAAAGAATAGGGAATGTCTCTAAAAGAAATGAGATGCCCCAACAACCCTTACTCTTCCATGAAATTTTTGATGTTTGGGAAATTGACTTTATGGGACCATTACCCAATTCATTTGGGAACCTTTACATTCTTCTGGCAGTGGAGTATGTTTCAAAGTGGGTAGAGGCATGAGCCACGAGGACAGATGATTCCAAGACAGTTATGGAATTTTTGAGAACCCAAATATTCTGTAGGTTCGGATTACCTAGGTTTATCATCAGTGATCATGGTTCTCATTTCTGCAACCGCACAATGCAATCTCTTTTGCGCAGGTATGGGGTTGGGCATCGAGTGTCTACTGCTTATCACCCACAAACAAATGGTCAAGCTGAAGTATCAAATAGAGAGGTAAAACAGATTCTTGAGAAAACGTTTTAGCCAAACAGAAAAGACTGGAGTCTTAGACTCGATGATTCATTATGGGATTACCGTACTACATTCAAAACTCCAATTGGCATGTCACCATATCGGCTAGTTTTTGGGAAGAGTTGTCACCTCCCAGTTGAGGTAGAGCACCGGGCCTACTGGGCTGTTAAACAATGCAATTCTAATCTTTCTGGTGCAGGTATTCAAAGGAAGTTGCAGATTCAGGAGTTGGAGGAAATGAGAAGAGATTCATATGAGAACTCCCAAATTTATAAAGAGCGAACCAAGGCTGCCCACGACCGTCTCATCGTTCATCGTCAATTCCGTATCGGGCAGAAGGACCTCCTCTACAATGCAAGGCTGAAGTTGCACCCTGGTAAGCTTCGTTCCCGTTGGTTTGGACCTTACATTGTTAATAATGTCTCTCCATTTGGTGTTGTCCAGGTTCAAAATGAAGACACCAAGAAAACCTTCACTGTCAATGGGCAGCGGCTGAAGCACTTCCATGAAGCCATTCCGGAGTCCCCAATGGAGGAACTCCATGTTCAAGAAGCGGTCTATGAATAACACTCACCATGTTTTATCATTCTTTAACAAAGTCTCTTTTATTACAGTGAGGACACTGCATTCTCTAGGTGTGGGGGGGTGGATACATTCCTGGGATAGTTAGGAATTTTCATTGTTTTCTCCTTTTGTTTTCTCTTTTTGGCCTTCTTTATGGTATTTTGATTTTTCCCCATCAAAAATTTCGAAGTTCCATGATTTGATGACCATAAAGTGGGGAAAGTAAAAATACCATAACGAAGGCTAAAAAGAATATTTGTATGAATTTAACATCAGGGAGTGATTTTTAGTGAATTGTTTTTGTATCAATGATATAAATGGTCGTATCTATGTGAAACCTTTGAGATGATTGATGCCCATTGTGTGAGTAGTTTTTGGGAAAACTGTGTCACTAATATCTCCAAAATTTTTTGCACCAAACCACAATGTGTTATTATTTCTTACTTAATATAAGGTAAATATATGTTGGGTTAATATTTTTCATCTTTAAATGATATTTCCATACGTTCGTTCCTTATCTGATCTATTCCATTACTGTACCAGATTGACCTATACGTGTGTACCTATTGTCCGACTGTTGTAAGCCCTTAAAAAAAATTGTTGTGTCTTGGGAAGGTCAAAAACCACTCCTCATCAACCTTTGATCTTGTTATAACTATTGCAATTAGTGTCATGAGGAGATCAAACAAGGGTTGAGAGATGAGTGTGAGATTTGTTCCAATTTCAATTTCAAAAAAAAAATAAATAAATGAGGGGAGTGATGAAATGTGAAACATATGGGGATATCTAGGTCGGGAGATTATGGTTTGACTTCTGGGAATGCTTAAATGAGCGGGTCTTGAAATATGATTGCAAAGGATGTAGGACAGGTTCGGTGACAAAATCATTTAAGCTGAAAAATGTTAAAATAACATATATTTATTGGATAGCAAGTGGAAAGAATAACATGGAATGGTTTTCACACACACACATGGAGAGTTATGTGTCATGCTTTACTTCTGAATTCCTTTCTCAATTGGGTATCATGAACCTTTTTGAATTTCGCTATGATATGATTTATGAGACATCTTTTTCTATTTTCACTAGGAAGAACTCCTTGGTGTGATTCGTGCATTGATCAATTTACTTTAAATAAAATTCTCTCAAATGCTAAATCTTTAGGATGTTGTAAATATATATATATATATATGCATCATTGTATTTGGATATGTGACCTTTCCCAGGAGTGCAAATGTTTAGGTGTGGGGGTGTGATCGTACCACGATTCACTGTTTCATTTTCACCCTTGCACCGTTGTGCTAAACATATTTTGTATTAAAAATTATAAAAATATTATCAAATTTTGCTTCATGTTTGATTCAATAATTTTGTTTTTATCACTTTTAAATAGTTCAATGATACTTGTTTTGAAAATTACAATGTAGGTGGAGGTGATTTGGAGGGCCCTTGATGAAGTGAAAGAAAAATGGGCCAAAATTGCATGGATCCATGGACATCTGTCCACTGTTTTGAATATGAAACGAAATCCGTGCATCCAAATGGGCTGAAATTTTGTGGTCATGTCCAAAATTCAATATTATAAATTTCATATTAAGGAACACAATCCTGATTCGGCTTTTATGGGGCCCATACGAACTGATCTGTCCAAGACACAGAATTTGGACCAAGTCAAATGCGGTGTTCTGTATTTTATCAATATCTTGAGCTGTAGTTGTCCAAACGGTGCCAAGCTTTTGGTGGAAACAGTCAATAAGTAGGGATAAAACCTTTATATTTTCTCTAAAGTGAGATAAGACTGTCTGGATGCTGAAATGCGTCCTGCAAGTGGATTGATGAAATCTGTGTGCCCAAAACCACCTCCCACATTTCCTATAAAAGGGCACCTTGGGCTCCTCATTTGTAAGTTCGGAAAAGGAGTGAAGTAATGACAATTTGGAGTCCTAGAGGAGTCTCCTAATCACCTTGGAGGTTCTGGAGGCCCCTATCTTCATAGGGGAATCAAGGATGAAGAAGGAGTTCCACCCGAGCTTCCTCCTCCTCCCGATGTCGAGCTAAAAGTTGGGTGTTCGTTGTGAGGAATATACACACATGTCAAGGGAGTTCCGATGAATAAATTAGCTACTGGTTTGGATTAATTTGGGTGTTTAAACATTTCATTCCATGCATCTTATTTTATTTCAGATTTGAATGCTTGATTTGATGCATGTGAGTGTTATGCTCTTAATTTCTAACCGATCGGTGTGAGGTTTTGAGTGCGTGACTTGTGTTGTTCCGATTGGACATCACAAGAATCCTTTTCATACCCACATTATTGAGATTTCAATATTCTTTGGAAGCTCTTATTCCATGCATAAGTACTGGACCTTGACAATACGATTGTTACGTCAAGGTTTGGTCCTTAAAGCATTGAAATAAAAGCTTAGGAATTAATCAGGATTCCAGTTAACTCCAACCAAAGAATTACTCTAAAACCAAGATGAATCTCTATGAACAATGAACTTGATATTTGTGTAGTGAAATCACATTGACCCTTTTATCTCATATTTCTCAAAATCCACTTGGTCACTCATATTTTAAGCTATTTCAACTAATTCATTGTTTTAAACTATTTTCAAAACCACCCCCTCTCTTAGTCATTTTTATTAAAAATACACACTCTAAACCTACGAACGCTACTTGAGAGATGACCTAGGGTCTTCCCTAGACTATATATCATCCTCAAAAAAATAATCAATTTGAGGTGTCATGACAGCGCGGTAACGGCGCCAAAATTTGACCGCGCTGTCGTGACACGTCAAATTGATTATGTTTTTGAGGATGATATATAGTCTAGGGAAGACCCTAGGTTGTCTCTCAAGGAGCGTTGGTAGGTTTAGAGTGTGTATTTTTAATAAAAATGACTAAGAGAGGGGGTGGTTTTGAAAACAGTTTAAAAGAATGACTTAGTTGAAATAGCTTAAAAGATGAGTGACCAAGTGGATTTTGAGAAATATGAGATAAAAGGGTCGATGTGATTTCACTACACACATATCAAGTTCATTGTTCATAGAGATTCATCTTGTTTTTAGAGTAATTATTTGGTTGGAGTTAATTGGAATCCTGATTAATTCCTAAATGTAGGTGGAGGTGACCAATGCAAAGGTCACCAATGCAAAGGTCACTGATGAAAGGTTATCGATACAAAGGTCACCGATGAAAGGTCACTGATGCAAAGGTCACCGATGGAAAGGTTACCGATGCAAAGGTCACTGATGAAAGGTCACCAATGAAAAGGTCACTGATGCAAAGGTTACTGATGCAAAGGTCACCGATGCAAAGGTCACCGATGAAAGGTCAACGATGAAAGGTTACCACTAAAGGTTACCATTGAGAAGGTTATCGCTGAAGGCTACCGATGCACACCTACTGTTGAAACCTACCATTGTGAAGGCTACCATTACCAGTCTATCGATGCCTACCCTTCTATAATTTTTCAAATTCTTAAGATTATTCTAACGATCATATTTGGTAACTTTAATGCTTCTGACATTAATTAATTATAATTGTAGACATATCAAGAGACCATATCTGGGGACAATACGAGTTACTAGGAGGACCACACATGATTTAATTATTCCTATTGTCAAAACTCAAATATAAAAGAGAAGATCGAGAAAGGGAAGAAGAGGCGTGAGTCTATAAGTGAAGAGAGAGGAATACATGAGAAGGATCTTAATCACTAGATCAAAGAGAACAAGGAAGAGGCATTCGAAGTTTACAATATGAACCCAAGAATCTCAAGAAGATCATTTCAGAAGAAAAATTTAAAGGATGCCTTCTGTGCTTCATCAACTCTCGATCAAAACAAGAAGCAGAATATTTAGTTCCTGAAAGCTAGAACCGGGAGTTATGACACTCTGTTCTGAGGACAACTTCCAAAGAAATACTCAATCTACAAATTCTTCACTCCAAGGAGTCAAAATCTAAACTGAAAATGCATAGAGAATTCTAAACTCAATATTATAATATTTTCTCTATTGTGTTCATTTATTTTACACTTCTGAAAAGTGTGTGGTTCTGTCTATTACACACACTATCTCATGTGCTTGAACTAAAGGATACTGAAAATCCTCACATAAAACTTCATTTACACTTTGTTTCCCATGTATAACTATGGAAGAGACCGTGTGTGGTCTATTTTGTTTGTTTTTCCCACAAAGAAATGTGGTAGAGGGTGTGATCCCTAGACAATTTGTGAAAACTATTGTGAACACCAATATAAGCTGTGTATCAAGTTTATTGTTAATATAAACTTCTTGGTGGAAGGTGACCACCAAGTGGAGAGGATTAAGTCTCGGATTGATACTAAACCTCTTATTTAACTTTACTGTGCGCTATATTTTTTTTATACTCTATTTTATCTTTTTTTGTTGCTTATAATTGCTAAAACAAAAAACTATTTTGCATTGACTTTGATAGTTAGTTTTGGTTAGTGTGTGTATGTGTTTAATTCAGTAAACTTTTTTCAAAAGTAAAAGAATTCTTTTACACAAATTCAACTGAGGACTAATCACCCTTTGAGAAACATGTTGACCAACTAAACATTTACATCTCTACTTCCATAATTAACTGGGCTGTTTCAAAATTAGGGGATCTTTGAAATAATGTTTTTTAATAGAAATTATAAGTAGGAACTCAATTCACCCCTATTGAGATTCCACTCAGACCAACACTTAATTTATAAAAAAGATTCTTATTTCATTCATTATTCGTTTATAAAAATTTTTTGTGTTCTCTATGTGAGTTATGTCATTTATACTATATGCCATAATTATAAGAATGGAAATTTCATTCTTATAATTTTGGGTCATTACATGCTTTCACTTCTTTCAAAACACAAGCATCATTATCATATGATGTTAGTCTATATGGAATGGTCCTATCATGAATTATTAAATTGTGCAATGGAACTACATGGATTTTGATCCCTGTCTCCTAATATGGTACATAGTACACATCCCTATAGTCCAATCTTAACATCATCACAAAGTTTTCTGTCTTACCCCCTAGGAGGTGACAACCCCAAAGTGTGATAATTCCCCCTGGGGGGCACACTTATCCTCTCACCACCCAAACTTGAGGTCCCCACTGGACTTTAGCATCACCATGTTATTCTAATCCACATCTGAACCAATGCATGATGAACACACATGAGAAACATCTCCAAAAGACTTTAAACATGTTTCCATTTCCCCAAAAGTATTTAATCCTATGACCATATCTCTATAATACCTTAAACCTATGATCGTGTCCCTAAAAGACCTAAAACTTGTGACCCCAACTAATGAGTCATAAGTTCTAATTCATTTGAAAAACATGAGATTATATAGGAAATAATCCTTGGTCTCTTTATTCCCCTGGTGTAAGTTTCCCCATGAAGAACATGGGATACATTGGGTTCCACACTTAATATTCCTCAAACATGAGATTACCTCAATTCTGGAAGAGGAAGACATTTATAGATGTTAAATACACCCAACATCCACAAATTTCTAGACATGTCCATTGTTACCATCAGGTATGATCGAAAGTTGCTAACCAATAATGATAAAAGTATTATAATTAACCAGTGTTCACTTCAAGATGGTTCTAGAAATGAGATTCATGAACACTTCACAAATCTCTGAGGGAGACCTAGACTAGGAAATGACCTTTAAGGAGGAAGGAGGGACTAGTATCCGATCATCTCATTTCGATCAAGGATCCAACATTATCGACCATTGTGGTAGAGGTCACCCTCCTTTGGAAAACATTGATATGGGGAAAAGAAAAGTGCATTTCCACCCCGATGTGCACCCTAGTAGAAAGCATAAAAAACATAAGAATACAACACTTAATTACATAATTTTGGAATACTTCAATAATATATATATATATTTTAATATTTCTCATTGTCATCGCTACTGGTGAAATAAATTGTGGATCCTAAAATATATATACTGATGGAATATCATACTAAATACAAAGTGTATAAAGATACCTAACACAAAAAAACATAAGTATTAAGTATCAATAAATTAAAACAACTAAAAGATATATGATAATAGACTTACATTGAAAATATATGCATCACGTTGGTTCCTGAAAAATCTCCAGTTATAAGCTCCATGATATGTATATTTAAAATCATCACAGTAATTTCATACACACAAATTTTAGCATCAATTAGAAGTTCATAAACATCCAAAAATAAACATGAATATGTTGATAATCTATTAAGTCTATAAGAATCAGTATCTGAATTCATAACATCCTATACTTGTTTTTTTCTATACACTATGTATTTACATTTAAAGAATTCTTATAAAAAAAATAAAAAAATATAAATTTTAAAATGTTAAAATAAATTTAACAAAAATAATAAATAAAGGATATAATCTATACATACCTTAGTGGTAAATTTTCAGACAAGTATAGATATCCAAACCAAAAAATGTTTGATAATTTTTCCAACTTTAGTGATCTCATCTATAAGAAATGGTACTCTTGCTGATCTGTCTATAATATACTACATGCTGAGCCTAATATGATCCATCTCCATCTGTTGATAAAAAATTATATCCCCAATATAATATATAATCCCATATGTAAAAATATTATTCTAGGTATCCTCAACATATAACTCAAAATAGATGGGAATCTATGGAGGAGGAGGTATGAGAGTTAGATAAATAGGTGAAGGAGTGATATTTATAGCATGAAACTCTCTTTTTATGTCTACACATAGACTAAATCGAAACTTTTATCCCGTACCCCATTATATCACCCACCTCTTGAACTTTAGCTTATAAATCTTACATTTTTATTTTATATACATCCTCATTTTAAGAAGATTTAGAATGACCAAATAATTTTTTTACTGATACACCTATCACATATCCTAATATGTGAACTGGTTGTTTGGGATTTAACAATCATGTAGCTAAAATATAGTTCCAAACATCAAGTATGAAGGTACCCTATGTTCTCTACTCTTTAAGGGATTCCTATATATAATATTTGAAAAATTAATTATTGAATCACAACATATCAAGACTTGAATTAACATAAAAAGGAGAAGAATTGTTTAAAATGTATTTTTACTAGTGATACTACAAGTGTAGATGGTTTATTTATAGAAGCATCTAGGGTTAATAAACCTGAAAACATTTGTTCAAGTATATCTTGGTTATCATTCTAGTGCATTGTAAATGAGACCTTATTGTGCACTTGGTTTGAAACTCCCGAAGGATATTCCTGGGATAATTCACATTTTATTTAAAAATAATCATGAAAAATTTGAATATATGTTTATTTGAAGATAATTTACAAAATACTAATCTTATGATTATAATATTAGTTATGAATAAATTTTCAATTTATGTTAAGTGTTTCACTTATTTCAAAATTATACATTATGATTCAAATTGTTATGATCAAATCTAGTGGATTATATTGTTTAAAAATGGAGCCTAGTGGAAGTAATGGAAAACGTTTCAACACCGATAATCAATTTATGGATTTCCCTCATGATAAATTAAACATGAATAGTGTTAGAGTTGAGAAAACTATGATTGAATTAGGACAATTAACTTAGGTTATGACCAATAACCTTACCTGTATGGAATAACTAATTTCTTAATAGTGTGATTCATTAAATCTAGACTGTTTCATTTGGCATAAACCTCTAACTTTTAATGAAACTAAAAATCCATTAACAATTGAGCAGTGGATCAAGTCCTTGGAAAATTTATTTCTCACTTTGAGAAGTACTAAATGGGAGGATATTATTTGATTAGTTTATTTTTTTAAATGAAGATGAGGATAAATAAGGGTCATTGATTTAAAATATAAAGGAGGAGGAGGAGATATATAGAGTATAATAGATAATTTTTAAGGGGATATTCTTTGAGAAATACTATCCACATGAGAAAAAAGATTTTATGAAATGAAAATTAATCAATGTAAGACATAAGGAAAATGAAAGTGTTTCTGAGTATGAAGAAAAATTTACAAGATTAAAAAGGCATACTATATGCTACACACACAATATAAAAATTAAGATTGATCGTTTATTTGATGGGATTAAGAAAGTACTCATAAGGGTACTAATCTATCAAATGATTTAATCATATTATGATATAGTATTAAGTTACATAAAGATAGATAAATAATTACCCAACTTATATATTTTCAAAGTAAATAAAGAGAATACGAGGAAAAATGATCACAAAAAAAATAGATGAAGGAAAAGAAGAAAACGATGGAACTTACCACATGTGATAATTCTAGAAAGATATACCCTGATACTTACTTGAGGGGAAAGAGAGTTTGCTTCAAGTGTATAGAGAAATACCACCAGACACACGAGTGTAAGGGAAAGAATGAATCCACCAATGTGTAGTTTTTAAATTATAAGGATATGTGGAACTATGAAAATTAATTCTCCAAGTGTTACAAGAATTTATCTTATAAAATTAAAAGGGATAAAGTTCAAGATTATACAATTACTACACCTAAAGTTGAAACACCTTAAGTTATAATAATGGGAACTTTGATCATAAAATCATTCTTTATTTGATTCAAGATCTATTCACCCTTTTTTATTTTTCATGGATATCAAATTATCCATTGACACTCTAAGGAAATAATTATCAATTAATACACCTAGTAAGGATATAGTAATCAAGCGATTTTTATTAAGATGAAAAACTATTACCTAGTTGAAAACATGGTTGTTATACTTATGTTTGGATTTTAAATAATCCAATTTTTGGGGTTTATTTAGTTTTAATGATTTAGGAATTATTATATGATTTATAAAACAATCTTTAAATACAAATTTTATTCATTTAACTTAATTTATAATGAATTTATGGTCTTTTAAACCCTCAACAATTTATTATTTTGTGGTCATTAACATTCTCATGACCATATTTTCCATCACTCTATTATTTATTAGACATTAGTATTCTCTGATATGTCTAAATTTTAACTTCCCACCAATTTTATCTTTATTTGGGAACCTGAATATGTGTTATTTGAAGAAATCCTTATGTTTTCCACTTCCCCTTTTCAAAGGATGTTTTGTTACCCCTTTGTATGGTGAGGGTTTTCAATAAAGGTATTTTCAAATATTAAAACTTTGATGACATATATAAAATTGTGTATGAGAAATTTATTCAATGGTTGGGGGTAATTTAAAACCCCAAAAATTTATTTTAAAAGAGTACTATGCTTGATAAAATTCTTAACACACAACACTGAACTTTAAGTGAATTGAGATATATTATAAAAATATTATTATTTAAATGAAACTACTATAATCTATTTGTTTAATTTATGGGTATGAATATGAGTAAAAATATTATAAAATATATGTATAATTTTCCTACTCAAAATAAACGTATTGATTAATTCTTAATAAATAAGCACATAATTTTTAGTGAAGTCATTTTATACTTCAAAAATGCATTTTCTTCAAAAATGATTTTAATTACATTTTGTGAGTGTAAATTATAATTAATTTATACCACTTTTATAAATTTTATTTTTTAAAATTAAAATAATTTTTGAAATAAGAATTTCAAAATTAACCTAGGGTGATTTTTTTTAAAAAATATTTATTTTTCAATGAATAATGAAAATTACAGATTTTTTGTAAAACTGTGATTTCTTTTATTTAAGTCAAGTAATCTAAATGTAATATTATATTTCATTTATTTATTTTTGAAGTAACATAATATACATTTTATTTAACATAATATAAATTATTCTATAGGAATCAATATTATATTTTATTTTTCTATAAGTTCATTTTAAGCTTAAAAACACAATTTTTTTTAAAAATATTTTTCACTGCATTTTACACATTTATATTAAAATTAATATATGAAACTTACAGAAGTTTAATCATGAGAAATAAATTAAATATTTGGAATCAAGAAGTTTAAATTTTATAAATAGTACAATTTAATTATTATTTATAATGAATAATAACCATGGTAAAAGTTTATCACCACAGTAATGGGTAAAACTAGTTAATTAAGATCAAAACTATGGGATATGGTCTCAAAATCAACCCAACACTTGAATTTGTTTAATTAAATGAGATTAATTACATATTATCAATCATAGATTCAAATATATGGCATTTTTGTGCCATTTTCCTTTGATTATGACATTTATATTATTTTAAATTAAGAAAATTAGATAATGTTACTCTATTTTAGTATCTCTAAAATATTTTCATTGGGATAAAAAGTAGTTATGATTGGTTATAAATTTTTATTTGTAATATTATTACACTATTTTTGTGATAGTAATTTATTTTTAACTTTTAGTGATGATATAAATACCTTAAACGCTTACGCAATTCTGATAGAGTGTTTGTGAAAGCATTAGAAAAATACAATTAGATGATTTTAAAAATAATAAAATTAATATGTTTTGGATGGATTGGGGTATTAAATATATTTTATAGGTAATTATGAATTATAAATTATGTTAAATGTATTTATATTTTAATTACATTTCTATCTTGATGTTTTAAAGTCAAATTAAATGAATAGTCTTAAAAATGACTTTAAAAAGATATTTTATGAAAACAAAATATTTTATTAAATGTTTTAAAAATAAAAAAAAATATTTAAAGAGGACTAGTGTGATGGAAAATGGTCTAAAATATCTTCCCTTGACCAGTTGGTATATAACTTTTACCTTATAAAAAATTTTATGATCCTTAATGATTAAAAAATATGTTACCGTGATTAAGGATGAAAAGGGTTAATAGGGAGTTAAACTAAAGAGACAAGGGTTAAAATGAATTAAAAAAACTCATATAAATACTATTATATGAGTTTATTTAGATCATATATCATATTTAATTTCATATTAAGATAAATTTTAACCACTTGGACATGAATGTTACTTTAAAATATTTTAAATTTTTGAAAAATTACAAGAGCGCCCCTTCCCTCCCTTATAAAGGATACCCATACTTTCTCTTATTACTCCAATTTTCACCATATATACTGACCAAAAACTACCAATTTATCTTATAAAATTACCTATACATGAATTTTAGGTGTTTGTATCCTTAAAAGACCATTACAAGGGTACTTAAGAAGGTATCTAAATGAGGTCTGCCAAAGAAGAGGTAATCATCTTTACCAACTAATTCAAATTTATTTATTCTTTTAATTCATATAAATATATTTTAACCATAATAAAATAATTAATATAGTATCATAAATATAATAATATTTTATTGTGACTATTTTAAAACTATTTCCACCTTTTTCTATCCCATGGAATGCGAAAACATTGCTCATGTGTACATACGACTTGCCATCTCCACATAGCAATATAATTTGTTTTTCATCACCATTTTACTTGGATGGTTATAAATAAGTAACTAATAAATATATTTTATATTTATGAAATAATTATGGTTATTTAAATATAATATATCATTTACTTTCTTTCCCTTCCACCCGTTAAAAAATGATAGCGTCACTCGTGCGTATGTATGGACTACCACCTCTACAAAGAAATGTGATTCATTTTTCATGTACACATTTGATGGATGATTATAAATATGTATATAATGAATATATATTACATTTATGTCATAATTAATATTTTTTAAATGATGAAACTATGTACAAGGTTCAAGTATAAGAACCATTGATCCAAAACATGCATGGAAAATGACCAGTTTTTAGTCGAATGTCCAATTTAAAGAAGAATTATTAATAAAAGGATAATTGGAATTTATGAAGGAACGGTGAATAGAGATTTATTTATAAATATAGTTCTATAATATATTTATAATAAATATATATTTATTATATAATAATTTTTAATTTATATGAAGCAAGATGAGACTTCAGGTAAGGGTTCTTCGTCTCAAATTGTCTTCTTTGGGACATATGTTATGTTATACACCTATATACAATTATAAGGTGTATATAATAACCATTTGATATGTTATATAATTAATATTATATATATTAATTAAATTTAAAGTTTTATTTGAAGTTATTTGTTTCATGGGGCATATTATTTGAAAGTTACCAAAATGGTAAGGGTTGATTTGACAATCTCATCCTTATTTGGGATTGTTTATGTTTTAAGTTTCCATTTAGGTAATTATATTATCTTTATAGCTTAAAACTAATATATTTTATTTTTTCTTATATTTATTTCTATAATTTAAAATTTTTCCTTTAATTTTCCTCTCTCTAAGTACTCAAGAGATCGAAAGAATGTTTTTAGGAAAATCGAATTTGTTTTTCTATTCAATCATGAATATTTTTATTCCATGTCCATATTTTATTTAAAATGTTTTCAAGAATGTTTTTAATATTATCAAATTATTTATTAAATTCATTTTTTCTCATGTTCAAATTTATATAAAAGGGTTTATAATGAATATTATTATCATTTTATGAATGAGGTGCTTTTTACTGATGGTGTGAATGTAATCTTTGTTTTAACATACACCGTATGAATTTTTTTTACAGAACTATGACTACTATTAACTTTGAATATTCCTTTAAATTTTCCATATTTATTTTCAAATAAAACGTTTTTCCTAATATTTTTGTAATTTTTTAGATTTTAAATAAGTGATATTTTCAAATAAGTGATCTTTGGATGTTCCTCGAATGTTCTAGTGATATTTTAAAACTAATTTCATCTATTTCAACATCCTTTGATGAATATCAGGATTTAATAATTCTATATTATAATGATAACATCCCCCATATTTATATGTATGAATTATGATCATTTTTACCGGGAAAAGTATTGACATTCTATATGCTAGTTCTTCCAATAAGGATAGTAATTGATTATTAAGGAATATTGATTAAGTTGTATTGTTAATTCATATAATGAATGCATTGAACTTATTAATTAATGGGTGGGGCCTGATTATACACTACTAGAAATTGGAGCTATACCAACAAACCTATACGAATGGTTATGGAAAAACCATTGGTATATGTCACATGGAGAGACCCTATTCCAATGGTTTTGGACAAAAACATTGGTATAGAAACTATGTAGAGAACCTATAACAATAGTTTTGAAAACCATTGGTATAGTTCACATGGAGAGACCCTATACCAAAAATATTTCTAAAACATTGGTATAGGTCCCATGGTGAGACCCTATACCAACAGTTTTTCCCAAACCGTTGGTATAGGCCCCAAAAGTCTGTGTACCTATACCAAGGATTCTCGAAACCATTTTTATAGACCTATACCAATGATTTTGAAAGCCACTAGTATAGGAACCCATATTTTTTATTGATTATTTTTTCAAATAACATTAAATACAACACAAGTTAAATTACTTGTAAATAAAAATATATATATTTATTAAATTAAGTACACAAAATTCATTTTAGTTTAGTGGTTAGGTTATTGTAATATAAATGATAGGTGCTGGGATCAAAACCAAGATGGATTTTATTTTTACATTACCTATACCAATAGTTTTTCAAAACCATTGGTTTATGTTTTTTATATGACCTATGCTAATGGTTTTTCAAAATCATTTATATTGGTTTATACCAATAATTTTCCCAAAATCATTGGTATAGGTCTATACGAACACCAAGCTATCCAAAGACCCTCCAAACCATTGGTATAGCCTATACTAACGGTTTGGAGGCCTATATCAATGGTTCCAAACTATTGGTATCTTTTTTTAGTAGTGATAAATAGCTCCTTGATTCATCAGTTGTTCTAATGAGACAAAACATATTGGATTTTTGTCAAAGGCCTTAACCATTTATGTAATATTTCATGGAACGAGGCCTTGACTGTAAGTTTAAGATATCCAATATTTTTCATTCCATAATTATGAAATCTATTATTGATTTCCAAGAGATTAATCAAATAGTAATGTTATACTTAGATAAGTTTCAGGATCATGTAATTATTTATATGGAATTATTTGATCATCATTTATTCCTTCTATATTATTCATGATTTATTTATCTTCAACTATATACATTCCATTATTAAGCATCTGAGCTCACCCATTTTTTATGTTTCCTTTCCCAAGATTCTCATAAGTGTACTATGAATGATATAAAAGTATAAGATAGAGAGAATATTTATGTTCTCAAAGAAAAATCTATATCATATTTTATAATTTCAAATGTAACGTGATACTCAAGTATGTATCTAGTTTTACAAGACTATTTAACTAATAGATCTATTAGGATGCAATTTCTTGTATCTAGTGCCAATGTAATAAATTAACCATTAAATTTAGGCTACTGAGGTTGGGATATTTACATGCATCCTTTCAAATTAAAATTAGATTATTACAAAAAACTAAAAAAGTTTTATGATTATTAAAATACACATGGAATATAGTAGGTTTTATGAAGGAAAAGAATATTCTAGAAGGGTTAGAGCACCCTAAAGTTTATGCCATAGTTTATTGAACACACTCTTAGGGAAAAGGGTTTTTCAATGCCCTTCAAATGAACATAGGTAAATATAAAAAGGAAATAAATAACTGAAGTATGGGTATTAGTTTCTCCACAAAGAAAAGGAAAAGAAGGTGGACAAGAATTGTGGATCGCGTAAACCTCTAAAGGATGCATGATTACATGAACTTCAGAAGGTCATGCGAACGGGTCATGCACAACACATGACATACTTAAAATCATGTAGAGCCCCCTTGGACAATCCTATTGTTCTTGAAAAGGTGTATAAGACACTCGATGATCATGTAGAGGTTTCTATACAAACTCCTATGCATCACATGAATTGTCAATCAATAGATTCCTGATAATCATTCAAACACTTGCAAAATAAAGGGTAAAAATATGCAGAAGATGGAGGCCTTATGTATTTATGTGATGCACCCATACAGTTAAAAAGATACCATGGAATCCCTAGAGACATGTCCACCTTGTTATGCAAGAGCCCACTAGCATGTCACCTCCATCATATGAAGGGACTCAGACATGTCCATTTGACTCTGCATTGCCATTATTGGCTCCAAAGTCAAAAAGAAGGGTTCTCCATGAAAATACTCATGAATAAACACAATAAAATTTACTATTAACATTAAACATCACTAACAGGGAGAGTGATCTTATTTAACAACACTTGTATAAATTCATGATATCCCCATCCCTTGTAAAATAAATAAGGAAATAAAAAGGGAAATGAAAAAATCTTCTTGCAGAGTGAAGAGAAATTCGCGTTCATGCTAATGGAGATATACACCCCAGGTGATCACCATTGATCCTGATAGGACCCTATTGAAAAGCTAGAATGGTCTCGTGATACCCCTTGGCATGTCATCTTGATCTCATGAAGGCCCCCTGATAATACACATTAGTCTTGTGGAAGATCCCAGATAAGGCATCTCAGATCATGAAAAACCCTTTCAACAGGCATCCTAATCTTGCGAAGACCCCTAGATGTGTCAGCTTGACCATGTAAGATATCCTTGGCATGAAAAAATTGTTAGGAAAAACCATTTTTAGTGACCAAATTAAAATAAATGGAGAGCTGATGAGATGGTCTTATGGTCACTAAAAATCATGCAACACCCCCTAGATGATCCACAATAGGATCTCATGAAGCATGTGACAATGAATCCCTCCATCGACTCTAGACAAAATCTATGAGATATAGTAATCATGAGGTGGAGTATAACCAGGGTGTTTAGGCCTATAAATGACACCTGTAAATAAAAAAACACATGGGGACAACTAGGCATGAAGGAATCTAGGTGTCCATGACTGATCACATACATAGAAGACTTCTCAAAGAATCCAGTTAAGAAATCACAAAGGTTTTCCACCAGGTAAAATATGGGGAACAACCTAAGGGATCACTAAACATGCATAGGAAATTCTTGCGATCACTTAAGACCATGCAAATGACTTCTGGCGTAGAAGCTAGATCATATGAACGAGGTACCACATGCTAGCTGGGTCACACAAAACCTAAAATAATCTAACATTGAAAAAACCTGAGGCACATATATGATAAAGGATAGAATAAATGAATAAAATATGGGATACTCATGAAAATAAATATTTTATAATCCTCATGCGCTTTTCATGACAAATCCATATCAAGAGAAAACATTGATACATGTTGCCCAAATCATGCAATGATCCCTAAAAATGTTATATGAATCATACTATGTCCCTTATACATGTTAAGAAAGTCACAAAACACCTTATGGGAATTACACACAATTATCACGAAGTCCTCTAGGAGTTTCATCCAAAACTTGTGATGGAATATAGACATGTCACCCCAGATCATGCGGCGACACCAGTACATTTCATATAGATATTGTGATGTAACTTAGACATTTAAAATGGTTCTCATGATGTAGACATGACATTTTATCCAATTCAAGAGACACCCTCCAGGCATATCAGCCTTGATCTCATGATGTCATCCAGATAAGATAATTAGATCATGCAACACCCTCTAGATATGCCAACATTGATCATGCGATGGTCTCCATACATGTCATTCAGGTTATGCAATATCCTCTAGACAAGTCAAATAGATCATGAAATTGTTTTTTTCATGTCCACTAAGAAACTTGGGCATGTCCATACATCCTCATAAATTCTAGGAACAAAATTAGAATATGTCAAGAAGACGATTAGGCCGTGTAGAGTGGAGTTCCCAGGACATGATAGCCTTGTCCAGTGGATACATCAGGGAAAACTGAGTGTTTAAGACCTAATTAGAGGCATGATATGACTTCCACCATATTAGGACTACCTCAGTGTGTAAGCCCCAATCAGTGGCATGATATGACTGTCCCCATATTAGGGTGACCTCAGTGTGTAAGCCCTGATCAACCAAACTATGATAACTTTTCTTCCTACCATAGACAAGATATGTAGGATGCCTTTACATGGCCCAATATCAAATAGGAATCCACCTCAGTATAATTCCAACCATGTCTCCGACATTACAACCATTATGACCCAATCTCTACCATGTCATGATCGTTATTCTTCATCCACCAGTGAATCAAGAAGGGAAATAAACTATGATGACCTTGATTCCTTCCATAACCAGGATATGTAGGATGCCTTCCTAAGGCCTGATCTCTATATTAAACACCTAGTGGGATGTCCCAACACATAAGTCACACATCCATATATAGTGAGATTGAATACTTTATATCCATTGTTTCTCACACTGAGTATGGATCACGTGTGCTTAAGGAGTTGCAATGATCATATAATTCACATAATTAACCTCCACCAGCCAGGAAAACCTCAGTGTGTAAGCCCCGATCAATGAAATGATATGACCTCCCCTATACAAGGGAATATTCCATGAGAAAATTCATAAGGGCGTGATTGAACCACGATGATTCTAATTCTTACTATAACCAGGATGCGTAGGATGCCTTCCTGAGACTTGGGTTAAGTAACCTCATATATATCCTTTCCGCATGACATTAAAATACATAAGTTTAACGAACTAGGTGGGTTTTTTATTCCTGGTATAAATAGGATATGCGGGAAGCCTCATAAAGTTTAAATCTCATACTCTAAATATTAATCACCTCCTTGGATGATAGAACATTCCAAAGTGCCTGGTTATACAGTTTCAACATATAAGCAGCTACCCATTAATAGGAAATGTATGAAGAACCTCAGATACATACACATGGAATCAATAATAGACCCCATTTACAGATAAAAGGATTTAAACTATGATCATTTTTTTAGGGTAATCGATTCCATATCGGGATTAGGAAGAGATTCGTGGACATATCTGAAATTTTTAAGAGAGTCCTGGAGTAGGAAACAATTCCACCCAAAAGGTTGTAATGATCCTGAACTCCCTTCCTATCAACCAATGTGAGTTTCTAAGTTCCATTGGATCTAAAATCCCAATTGACCACCTTCCTTTTGAAAATAGGTCTGTACTCTGTTATGGATGTGGGAACCATTAGGAGTTTCAAATTTAAGACCAAAAAATTATAAAACTAAACATGGAGGATTGTTCAACACATCAAACCCCCACAATCAATCAACCAGGAAAACCTAAATGTATCTTCCTACTATATGGGTGATACGCCTATATTTCCAATGAAAAAAATGGTGAACCCGACATGAATCTCTCAAATAGAAAAATGATCAGTTTACCATATGTCAAGGCCATTTTGTTTGCATATCCTACAAAAAAAAGTAGAAAAACTGAAATGAATCTTACGAATGATCGTATATAGATAGATTTCTCATGAAAGAAGTCCATCCTCATAGTCACAAGTCCACAAAAGTAGAATGGATGAACCAGGAATAATAAAGGACAATTGTGTTACCCATGAATACCTAATTGATCACATATCATGATTACGATGATGCAATGATTGATGACCTTGTTCCTCACCATCTTCCTGATCGTAGGTACTGCTCTCAAAAACAACACTCAACCCTAGATCATGTCTTTATCCATCAACCATTTTGTAAAATCAGCTACAAATGAAACCCATGTGGGTCTTAGAATGACCTCACCCACCTGACACCTTTAGCATCAGGGGGAGAATGCAATAAACCAAGAATAAAATAGGCATGGTACAATCCCAAACCTTGAGGATTCCCATGAGGGTCTCCAAATGATGAAACTGATTAGTCCACATTATTTAAAGAGAGATGTAGTAAAACCAATGGGGATCGTTTCCACCGCAAACCACTTAAGAAGCTTATCTACTTAGTGAAAAAAACACCACCTTCAATATCTAATGAAGGTGGATCAAGGAGTCAACTAAAACTTCCTTCTAATTCATAGGACACTAAGGAGATCTCCTATCAACTACTGTTTCCAGCTCCATACCACCAGTACACTTCAGTCGCCTGCTAAGGGTACCACCCAAAACATTGTTACCTCTAACACCAATGAACATGAAACAAGGAAGACACATCAGGCACAAAAGTCTTTGGATAATTGTGAGTGGGATTATATCCCCACTCTCACTGATAGTGTATGTTGGTATATTCTAGTGGTAGACAATGAGTAATCTCATATCCCCACTCACTCAGAAGAAGTATGTGGGAACATTCCTATAACAAGCATGGGAGAGGCATATATTCTTACCCCCAAGCATGAAGTCCATAGGCATATTATAGTGGCACAAGGATGACAAAAGTGGGCTCATATCGTATTTTTAATTGAAGATATATTCCAGTATATAGCAGAGATAGAAAATGCGTAGACTTATATCCCTATACAAACTTTGCCAAAGTGTCATTACATATTATTACTAGATTAAGAACTCGAATGACATATTCTGGAACTGGTACTGATACAGGGAGAGGAACATATTATTATCCCTATAGCCATGGAAACACAACACTCTGACCAGTTTAAACAAGTGGTTACTCTAGAGAAAGTACACAATATTTCTCCCATCAAGGAGAATTATCAACATATTCTGGTAAAGGATGAGGCACTAGACCAGGCTCATATTCCCATTCTAATCGTGTCTCACTAAGTGATAGAGGAACATGCCTTAGGGTAGGGGAAAATTCTTATAAAAAAAGAATGAAAATATACTTCAAAGGCTTAGGATTTGACTCATATCCCCATCCTGACCGAGACTCACCAAGTGAGATAAGTACATGCCTCAAGATATGATCATATTCCTATCGAAAAAGACCATAGGCATACTTCAAATAATTAGTATTGGGATCATATCCCCATTCCGATTGAGGATCACCAAGTGAGAGTGGCACATGCCTTGGGATAAGCTCATATTTCTGTCATTGAATCTACCCATAATATTCTAGTAGATCACTAAATCCAGACTCATATTCCTACTTCTTCCGATGAACAACTACACTAGAATCCTTCTAAGGCTATACACGAGGAGGGTCATATCCATTCTCCCATTATGGAGGTTTGTTAGCATATTCTAATAGAAAATTCATATTTGGATTGGGTGAATATTACCATTCCAACCAAGGCTCACCAAGTGAGAGCCACACATTCCTCAAGAAAAAATCATATTCCCGTCAAAAAATATTGGCGACATAATCCAAAGGATCAGGATCGGTAACATATCACCATTATGACTGAGGCTCACCAAGTGAGAGAAAAAATTCCTTGGGATAGGCTCATATTCATGTAAGTGAATCTCATTGGAATATTCCAACAGCTTATTAGTAGTAGAATCATACTCCCACAACACCATATGGTTATCAATATATTCTGGTATCTATTATAAAATAGGCTCATATATCCCTACATAATCTGAAAAGGTAGGTTGTCATATTCCAGGAACAATGAAGAATGGGGATTATACTCCTAATATGGCCAATTCTAATGTCCTTAAGGTTGTTCAAGACATATTCTCAACACCCCAATGGTCTGCAGACTCTTCAACCAAAAGAGAAGGTGAAAATTACTATGATAATTCTCCTTTTGGTAGTGTGGATATGGATTACAGGGACTCTACTCCAAACATCCACCATGGTCAACCTCCCTATAGTGATATATCCCATAGATAAGGAAATACTCCCCTTGCCTAGACACCTCTGTATAGATAGGTTCTCAAAACTTATAAACCTTCATATAGAGAGGTTCTTAAAACATTGTGGTCAATTGTATATAGTTCCCCATCATCTTCCAACAAAACTCCACTCCGTTCAGTAGGTGACCCCAGGAAGTATCTTCTATGGTTTGACCAAATGGAGGCATGCACGTTTGATGAGGAGGAGGCCGACATTGACACATGAAGAGAGTTATTTGGAAATAACCTATCCACTATGTTCTATGACCTCACCACTTTTGACTATGAGATCCTAGATGAGATAAATAAGGATTAAATTCATCATCTATGCCAAAATATGTGGGTAAATCATCAGTTACTAGAGGCTAGACACCTTCCTTATCCTCTATATGAGGGTCACCTTTAGATCATCAAGATAATATAATTTCAGCTAGACTTGGTTTCTATCTCCATGGACAGGGACCCAAAACCAGAAAATAATAATGTAAATCTACAACACGTTTTCCACCATTTCATCAAAAATATTTAGAAAATGATACCTTAAGCCTTGTCATGTATCCATATTTAAGGATGGGGAAATTATGGAGTGTTTCACTTCACCGTTCCCTTGTAACAGTAGAGACCCTAAGATATGGAATCTTGTAATGTCATAATCATTGATGAAATTAGGGGTCTGGTTAAATTATGATCCATTAGGTCGCTAAAATAGAATTCCACCACTTAAATGGTTCCAAAACATAAATAATGGAGGGATAAGACATCCAACAAGTCTTTGAACTGGTACCCACAAAACAATGAGAATGTATTACAGACACGGAAGCCAAAGTTACGATAAACTCAAAAAATTCCCATAGAAAATTATTTCTATAATGGGATTCCATTTATCTAGCTCTTACACAATCATAGATACACCACATCAAATAGGTCACAATAATAGCTGTTATAGCAGCCGCCTTGTAAAGAACTCAGCCCCCTGGTCTGTGTGAATTTCTACCACTACCTCCACCCCTCAGATCATCAATTATGGATAGGATTGATTACATAAGGGAAACACATGTAAATCAACCCCAACCCACCGGTATGGGGGAATTTATATCTCAATCACCATCACTAGGTTCTTAATCCCCTAAGAGGGTCCTGGAGAAATCAACACCAACTCTAGATCAACCCCAACCCATTGAGATGGGGGAATTTATATCTCAATGTTTGTCCCAAGAGTCATAAAATCCTCTAATGAAATTATTGAAACCTTAGAAATAGGATAAATAGATTTTTGGGCCCATATAGTCCCCAAACTACAGGGCTGGGGAAACTTTTATCATCCTCATCACCGTAGAGGGAATTGGTTTTCTCTAGGTTGGGAGGTAAATATCGACAGTCATCACCCCATCCATTCCTCCCAGCATAAGAAAAAACTTTTCTATTCGGGGACCATTCAGAAATAATGATTAGAAACTCCCTCAATGTCACTAATCATAGGCTGAGATAGTAGGAGTGTATGATGAAGGCAATTATACCCCATTGGGGTTGTAAGCCAAAAAGGTCCAATATGGAAAAGGGTTCAAGAAATGACCCTAATACAGGTAGTGAAGAATCATCCTATTGAGTTGAAAGTAATGGGAAAACCACCATTTCCTTATACACCTATGTGAATGTTGTCATTATCAAGACAACTGATAATTTTGATCAATACATAGATGTGAAGGAACATAATATGGAAAATGTACCCTGAGAGGATGATCTGAATGGATTCACTGAGGCTGTACATACCCGGAACCATAGGAGAATCCAAAACTAGGAACCTCTGAATATTGAGTTACCACCTTTATAGTGGAACACTAAAAAAGATAAAAATAAAGGTGTGGCTACATACCAATCATCACCCAGAATAACTGAAGATTCTTCCATGGAGGAACAATTAGTACGATATGAGAGTGAGATAAAAACTCTCAGAAACTTAACAGGGAACTACTCAGGGGAAACATTCCCACCAGGTATCGTCTTCAGAAAGATGCAAATATTCCTCCTCCCATATATCTGCAAGGATCCAATCCACCTACAAGAATGGAATATGAGCATCAAACTAACTCTGGATCCAGGCATCTGATCTATATAAATGAGGAAGCTGAAAATAATTGTAAATTCCCTCCATTATAGTGAAAGCCTATACCTTTCAAGGAAAATCATTCAGTCTTAGCACAAATTTATAATCAATGGGAAATGAAAATGAGGTCATCTCATCAAGCCCTACCCTCTCTCTATAGATGGGAGGTGGATCGGATAGCGGTACCTCTAGAACTTCTCAATGTCATTGAGTCCATAACTACTCAAATGAAATCCATGGAAGGCTGTTGGCACTGGAAAATGTCTCCAAAAACTATTTCAAATGATTCCATACATGATCCATGAGCATATCCAATTTCTCAAGATTTTATTTGACAGGTCTTATAGACCGAACAGAGCTACGGATTAAGATTTATGGACATTTGAAGTTGGGTTGAAAAAATGGTTCGTGGAGATCATTAATGAAGCTCCCTCCACGATCACAGAGTAGAGGAACTTGATGGAAGCCTCTACAACCACTGTAGAGGGAAGGAATGCAGCCTATGTATCTTGGAGGTAATGATGGTCGACTCCGTGGTTACGAGAAACTTTAGGGAACTGCCTCTATTTGCGAAGCGCAATTTCCTTCAAGACATCATTTTATCTTCGCGGCGGACATTTGTTCTCTGCGGTGAGCTCCGCTGACCTCCATCACCTATAAATATACATCTCACCCCTTCATACAGATGGTTACGCTGCCCCTTCGATGGATTATCTCCCATTTCAGAGTGCTCTAAAGCACTGCGAAGTAATTCCCTTCACAAAGGACTCCTCCCGTTGCGAAGGAGAGAGCTTCTTTGGGTTTCTCAAGGCTCCGCAAAGCCCCTTTGATCTACGGGACTCTTTGCTCTGTGAATCCCTTTACTCTGTGAGACCCTGAGCTCCATGAATACCCTTTGCTCAGTGAGAACCTATGCTCTTCAAGGCCATGATCCACGAGCACATTTTCTCTACGAAGCTACTCCATGATACCCTGAGCTCCGCAAGTCTACATGCTCCGAGAGACCCTCATATTTGCGAGTACCTTTCCTCTATGAAGCTGCTCTGCAAGACCCTGAGCTTTGTGAGGCTGCATGGTCCATGAGACCCTTAGCTTTGAAAACCCTATTCCTTTTCAAATCCCTATCCTTCGCGAAGCCCCTATATTCATGACCACCAGTCCATACCATGGGGGATGTGCCCCTTAACCCCTCTCAAGATCAGAGCCGGGATGTGGTCCCTTCACTATTGTCACTGACCCCCATGAAAAATGGACATTTGCACCATGAACTTTTTGGGTTGAGATGTCAATATTTTCCATTTCACTCCTATTCCCAACCACCTTCCACCTATGGAATATCATGATTTGAGATACTCCTCCACACTACATGAAATACCTTGAGTCAAAATATTCCTCTTGGTACCTTTCACATGTCGTGATTTGAGATTCTCATCATCAATTCCCCAAGTACCTTGAGTCGAAACATTCCTCAAGTAACTTATCCAAACCCTATCACCTGACTCCTATTCTAGGTTGAACCAGAGAGGGCCGCTCTTGCGTAGGTCTCAACACCAGCCATTTCTAGGCGCATTATGCCTAATAGTCCAATATACATGACTTTAGACTATAGTACACGCTATGTGACACATGTAGGATGTCTCTTATTCCAAACAATAGATTCCTTATGCACCAAGCATAAGATGCTAACAATCCTCTCTACATGACTATAAACTGTAGTATGCCCTATGTGACAAATATAGGATGCCTCTTGATCCAAACAATAGATTACTTATTTTCCAAGCATAAGATGCCAACAGTCCCCACTACATGACTTTAAAATGAATTATTCCCTATCATTCAATTATAGGATGCCTCTTATTACAAATAAGATATATCTTATGTGAGAAGCATAAGATGCCTCATTCCATGATTACAGTGGTGTAATTTCAAAAGCGTTGGAAACTGTTCGATCATTCCACCACTCCACATCATGATTTTCGTGTCCTTCATTCAAATCTTCATCCTCTTTCATGTTTGGAGGGAACCCCTAATGACCTGTTCCCATGCCTCCTTGTCTCACCTACCATTCTGGTCCAATGCCCCAGAAGACTTTGGACAACACTTTAAGTTTGGCCCCATGTTTTGAATATGATCAACAGTTGGAACTTGTGTGTTTTTTCCATCTCAGGATAAAGCGATGTGGACACTACATTTCATATATGTCCATCAATTATCTCCCTTCACCATACCGACCCCATTGTGTTTCTAATGTTGGGAATGTGATTCATACTTTTCATATCCATTTGTTCAGATAGATTCCAACGCCCTTGGCATTATGACACTTATGCACTATCACATAGGTGTAGGCCTCAATTATATGCCTCAAACCACTAATGATTTGGGATTCTCTCATGGAAAAACATGAGGAATACATTACAAGAAACTTCTATGCATAAGCCCCATTCACCACCCTTCATGACTGCACATTTGAACCACAATCTTTGGGTCAGTTGTTTCCTCTTGTTTCTCACAACGAGCATTAATCACATGAGATTAGAGTAAACACTAATCATGATATCCTCTTTGGGCCACCCTAGTTCATAATCCCCAATCCCTCATGCCAAACTACATAGAATTTTATCTTTTCCCTCTCTAGGAAAGGTACATAGGAATACTCCCTGAGATTCAAGCCCATCACCCATCAGTCCCAACCATCTTCACATCGGTTCATCCTCACCCCGCATGATGTTAAACTACATTCCCCTCCCACCCCATATGAAGATAAACTATATTTATATGAACTATGTGGATTTTGATCTTTGTCTCCTAGGTAGGGTACGTAGGAAGTCTCCCTGAGGTTCAACCCCAAACATAGGCAAACTTCGGTGTCCCCTTTGTTGGGACCCCCATTTTTGGTCCGACCCTTAGTGGCATCAGACCAACTCTCAGGATGCTAACCACGTGTAAGTCACAACATCATCTTCGTGTCACTGTCCTCCATCCACACCCCGATCCTATGCCTCACTCTGAACAACCTAGGTTTTTATCCTTGTATTATAGGAAGGGTACGTAGGAAGCCTCCCTAATGTTCAACCCCAAACACCGGTAAACTTTGGTGTACCATTTTTTAGGACCCACATACTTGGTCTATCCCAATGGTGTCAGACTAACTCCCAGGCCACTAACCATGTGTCATCCCCAGTATGTTGTCGGGTCGCTGTCCTATGCCTACACCCCGATTCCATACTGCATCTTGAACTATGTGGACTTTGATTCCCTACCACATGGATACGTAGGAAGCCTCCACGAGGTTCAAGCCCATCACTCATGTATCATCATAGTCTCTCCCTTGATAATTTTTGTTTCAGGAAGGTCATGCCCCAACCCAAAGGTTCTACTTCCTCTGGGTCCCATCCATGCATCCATTCTCATGGGCCACATCATCAGGTGTCCCATCACCCCACCAGACTATGTGGACTTTGATTATCCTCCACGGGGATATTTAGGAATCCTCCCTGAGGTTCAAGCTCAATATCTCTATCATATTCACCTCAGTTCCATCCCATTCCTCCATTCCACTTCATTCAACCATCCTTCATCCATCCTGATTCTTTCCTAGGCCTCCAAATCCCGGTGAGATCATGAAATCCATCCAGTTTTTGCCCTTTGCGGCACCCGAGTAGCTAACCATGTATAAGCGCCACACAATCCATAACCATCCAACCAAGAGTTTCCCTCTTGTGATGGGCTGCTAACCATGCATAAGCCCCAGCATGTCACCGGGTCGTTGTCCTTTGTGTACACCCCAATTCCATGTCTCACCCTTCGAGCTACGTGGGGTTTGATCCCTATCATATACATAGGGTATGTAGGAAACCTCCATGAGGTTCAATCCCAACCAATGGTAAACCTTGATGTCCCCCTTTCTGAGGTGCACTCTCCCTGATCCTCACTCAGTGGTGTCTATATCATCCTTCACGGTGTGACATCTTCCTTTTATGGGACACACCACCCTGGTTTCTCTCTCATTAGGCATTCTGACCTATCCATCCGATGTTCCCCATTCTAGGGTGTACTCTTTTTGATCCGCCCTCAGTGGTGTCCAGATCACCCTTCACGGTGTGATATATTTCCTCTATGGGAGACACCACCTCAGATCTGTCCTCATTGGGCGTTTTGATCCATCAATCTGGTAAACCTTCCAGGTTCTCTTTCCTAGGGATGTACCCATCCAATATGTCTCTATGGGATGTTCTAATCACTCTCATTCCATCTATGTAAGATGTAAAACTTGCATCCTACCTAGTGTTAAACATGAGATTCCTGAGGAAAACCTCATAAGATACGACTTTGGCATAACCATCTTCGCAAGAAGTTAAACTCAAGACATACCCTGTGTTAAGCATGGGAAGCTGAGGAAAACCTCAGAGACATGCCTCCAACATAAGATACCCTGTGACCAACGTGAGATTACTTGGGTTCTATGCCATTGATATTCCCTCTTATGAGGAATAATACAGGTTCCCTAATGTCCACACATCTAGAGATTCCCCGACATCTGATGTTGTTATCTACTTCGACCGAAGGTTTCTCCCCTATCAAGACCCCTTGGAATGTCCTGACAGAGGTAGCATAATTAACCAGCATCCACAAATATATGGTACCAGGAATGAGATTCACGAACAACGACTCAAATCTATGAGGGAGACCCGAACTAGGTGACGAATTGTGATGAGGAATCCACCGAAGGAGGAAACAACATCCCATCATCCCGTTTCGATCAAGGAGAAAAAATCCCTAAATAAGAGATAGATGTTGCCTACATTTGTAAAGAAGAAATGTGGGGAAACAACAAGAGAATCCTTTATGGATGGATGCATTCCCCAAAAAAAGCATTGGAAATAGAAATGGTGAACCTGATGTGAATCCATTCTCCTTCAACAGCGAGTAAACCAAATATATCGGGAAAATTGAGGCTTCACACATGAGAATCCCCTCTCCTTCATGTGTGGGAGGATGAGTAACAATGGGTGCATGAAGAATACAGTCCATTGGCTCATTGCTAACTCATCCACCTTCAGAGGCCACGCCAGGGGCACTATCCTCTCGACTCTATCGACTCTTTGCCAAATCCTCTGCCTCCAGAGGCCGCACTGGGGGCATCACCCCCCGACTCCGTCAACTACTCGCCGATGCCGCCACCTTCAGAGGCTACGCTAGGGGCATCATCCCCCAAATCCATCAGCTTCTTGATGACCCCAAAACCTTTATAGGATGCACTGATGGCATCAACCCCCCCCCCCCCCCGAATCTATTATCTCCTCGTTGACCCAACCACCTTCATAGGCTGCGCCGAGGGAATCATCCCATGACTCCATCACCTCATCACTGACCCCACCGCCTTCATAGGCCGCACCGGGGGGTATCATCCCCCCTGAATCCATTGGATCCTCTCTAACCCTACCGCCTTCACAGGCCATGCTAGGGGAATCAGCCACCCCAGCTCCATTGTCTCCTCGCTAACCCCACCAACTTTATAGGCCGCACCGAGGGCATCATCCCCACGACTCCATCAGCTCCTCACGACCCCGCTACCTTCACAGGCCACACCAGGGGTATCAGGCCCCCAACTCCATCATCTCCTCGTCTAATCCGCCACCTTCATAGGCCACGCTGGGGGAATTAGCCCCCTGACTCTATCAACTCATCACCAACCTCACCTCCTTCATAGGCCATGCTGGGGGCGTCATCCCCCCGACTCCATCAGCACCTCGCTGACCCCGCCACCTTCATAAGCCAGGCTGGGGGCATTAGCCCCCTGACTCCATTGACTCTTCATCGACCCCACCCCATTTAAAGGCCGCACCGAGGGAATCATCCCCCCAAATCCATTGGAACCTCACTGACCCCACCACCTTCACATGACACGCCGGGGGAATCAGCCCCCGACTCCATCAGCTCCTCACCGACCCTGTCACCTACACAATCTGTGCTGGGGAAATTCGCCCCCAATCCAATGGTGCATCTCCGAAAACCTTAGAATCAACTGCAGAGGTCCTCCCCACACCACTACTATTCAGGCATTAGAGTCCTCCCTGTCTCCATCATCATACATTGCAGAGGTCCTCCCCACACCGCTAATATTCTGGAACATGATTCCTCCCCATCGCCATCATCAGCCACTAAAAAGTTCCTCCCCGCATCGCTTCTATTTTGGCACAAAATTCCCCCCCCCATCGCCATCATCAACCACTGTGGAGGTCTACCCCACACCGCTACTATTCGGGCACGAGAGTCCTCCCCGTCACTATAATCATCCAATACGGAGGTCCTCCCCGCATCGCTACTATTCAGAAATGGGATTCCTCCATGTCGCCATCATTAGACACTATGGAGGTCCTCCCTGCACCACTATTATTCCAAAACGGGAGTCCTCCCCATCGCCATCATTATCCAATGCGAAGGTCCTCCCCGCATCGCTATTTTGGCACGAGAGTCCTCCCCATCCCCCATATCAACCAGTATGGAGGTCCCTCCATGCATCTACAAAATTTTTTATGAAGGACCTCCCCATATAAAATCCACATATTTCTATGAAGAACCAATATTGGGCACAATTCGGTCATATCCGTACTCCAGTTGCTTTGAATAATGAGACGACGCTCCAGGCTTCCACACCTTTCGAGCTCTATCGCCCCCATCGTACCGACGCTCCTGGATTCCATGCCTTCCGGGATCCAACACCCCCATTGTACCAACACTCCAGGATTACAAGCCATCTGGGATCCATCACCCCCATCATACCAAAGCTCCAGGATTCCACGTCTTTCGGGCTCCATCGCCCCCGTCGTACCAATGCTCTAGGATTCCACGCCTTCCAGGATCCATCACCCCCATCGTACCGACACTCGAGGCTTCCAAACCTTCCAGACTCTATCGACCCCATTGTATTGATGCTCTAGGCTTCCACGCCTTCCAGACTCCATTTACCTCATTGTACCGACCCTCCATACTTCCACGCCTTCTAGGCTCCATCGCACCGCCAGAATGAGGGCATGTTGTCATCCCTCCCACATTCCACCTCCTTTCAAATAATATAGCTATTTCCACCATTGTGAAATGATATGTCATCCTAACTCATACATTGTATCAACAGAAGAGGTCCTCCCTACTGCCTCAACACCAGCTTGTGGAATGTTTACTATGAGATAGTCCATCTCATGCATAGATAACATCCATAAATATGATGGGGGAATTTTAGGGTAATAACATTGTATAGATTCCCCCTCATCCGAAACCACCAGAATGGGGTAGAGATGACTATCCCTCTACCGACACAATCCTTGTGGTTTCATGTCCTAGTTTCATGACGTTAAACTGCATAACAACCACATCCTAGTTGCATGACGTTAAACAACATAACAACTATCGTCTTGGTTGCATGATGTTAAACTATGGTAAAATGTTTTGGTCACATGAAGTTAAACTGTACAACATTTTGGTCAAGTCTAAATGACCTAAAACTATAACAACCATGTTCAAAGCTATGTGACCCTAAACACTATCCATCACTTGTCCTAGCTACATGACGTTTAACTATGAACTAGGTCCAAACTGTATGACCTTAAACTAAGAAACTTTGGTCAAATAAATAAGAAATTAAACTATTTGAATCACCAGGGTCTATTATTCTAAGTCCAACCATGCCTTCCCACAAACACGCTCTGATGCATTGTGGTGTAGAACCTAGAGTGTTGGACTCCAAATGGACATAAACCCAATCCATCTCCACACTTCGTAGCATCCCTTTATTTGGATCCACACCTTATTTCATGTCTGAAGGGACCCCCTAATGGCCTGGTATCATTTCACTTTGGATCAAATACCGTCTTGGGCCAACGCCTCAGAAGACTCCGAATGACATTTTGCGACAGGTCTTGTGTTTCGAACATGGTCAGCAGTCAGCCCTCATTTGTCTTTCCTCATTCCATGTAACACAATATGGATTATATGTTTCGAACATGGTCAGCAGTTATCCTTTTTCATTACACCACCATCATTTTAAGACATATATCAAACACCATGATTCACCTTTTTTTCACCTCTATATGTTTAGGTGGAACTCCAACACCCTTTGTGCTACCCTTCCCTGCATCTTTGCACGTTGAGTGAGTGGGCCAGTACCACTGAAATATACCTGGTATAGCATCTCCATTCCCCTATGTGTGCTTCTATGTGTCAAGAAAATCCCATCATTACTTCTTGTTTCTCGCACCAATCATGACTCAAGTGGGATAAGTAGTTTTGATAGGATGTGTATTGATATAGTAGAGTGCCACATACATCTTTGTCTCGCATGAAATTAAACCGCATTATCATCCTGCATGACTTTAAACTGCTCATCTTCATCCCTTAGGACGTTAAACTGCATTATCGTCCTGTATGACTTTAAATTGATCATCTTCGTCCCACATGACGTTAAACTGCATTATTGTACTACATGACATTAAACCGATCATCTTCATCCCGCATAATGTTAAACTACATTATCATCCATCATGACATTAAACTACTCATTATCATCCTACACGACATTAAACCACTCATCTTCATCCCGTAGGATGTTAAACTACATTATCATCCTACACAACATTAAACTGCTCATATTCATCCTGTATGAAGTTAAACTACATTATCATCCTGCACGACATTAAACTAATCATTTTCATCTGTAATGATGTTAAAATGATCATTATCGTCCCACATGATGTTAAATGGCATTATCGTCTTGCATAATGTTAAAATGTTCATCTTCGTCCCACATGATGTTAAACTTCATTATCGTCTTGCATGACTTTAAACTGCTCACTGTCATCTGTCATGACGTTAAACTGCTCATTATTATCCTACAAGACATTAAACTTCTCATCTTAATCCTTCATGATGTTAAACTGCTCATTATCATCCTTCATGACATTAAACTACTCATATTCATCTGTCATGGCGTTAAACTACTCATTATTGTTCTAAATGACTTTAAACTGCTCGTCTTCATCCTTCATAATGTTAAACTTCTCATTATCAACCCGCATGACATTAAACTGCTCATCTTCGTCCTGCATGATGTTAAACTTCATTATCGCCCTGCATGACATTAAAATGACCATCTTCGTCCCGCATGACGTTAAACAACATTATCATCCCGCACAACATTAAACTGCTCATCTTCATCCGTCATGATGTTAAACTACTCATTATCATTCTTCACAACATTAAACTGCTCATCTTCATCCATCATGACATGAAACTAGTCATTATCATCCTGCCTGACATTAAAATGCTCATATTCATCCATCATGATTTTAAACTGCTCATTATCATCTAGCATGACATTAAACTGCTCATCTTCATCTTGCATGTTTTTAAACTACATTATCATTCTACATGATGTTAAACTATTCATCTTTGTCTTCCATGACGTTAAACTGCTCATTATTGTCCTACATGACTTTAACCTACTCATCTTCGTCCCACATGACGTTAAACTTAATTATCATCCGTCATGATGTGAAACTACTCATTATCATCCTGTGTGACTTTAAACTGATCATCTTTGTCCTTCATGATGTTAAAATGCTTTTCGTTCCTACATAAACTAAAACTGTTCTATCCTCTCCGCACGATGTTAAACTGTGCAATCTGTCCAGGCTAAAGGACATAAAACTACCCAAGACTCATCTCGCATGACGATAAACTGCAGAAATGGTCTGAGCTCTATGACCTTAAACTAAGATATTACCACATCCTCACTGCATGATGTTAAACTTCACAACATCTCAAGAACTACGTATGGCTTGATTCCCATCCCCATGGGATATATAGGAATTCTCAGACACTTTGTCTTAGAGTATACCCCCAAATTCTTCCCTTTGACTGCCCCATGGGTATAGTTCTCTTGGAAGATCACACACAATGTAGTGTAGACTTATTTTCCCCCTATTTATGTTAGATTTAAAATGATATCACCATGTGACCCTCCCATTCTTCTATTCTACCACATTCTCACCGCATGACGTTAAACCACATGGCCCTTTCAGAACTATGTATGGCTTGATTCATTCCCCCACAAGATACGTAGGAATTCCCATACATTTTGTCTATAGGCCTAGCCCCAAACTTCAAGACCTTCCCTTGGGTACGACCCCTTGGCATGAATGCTTCTAAAAACCCACGGTGTGGTGCAGGCTTTGCTTGCCTCCATTTACATCGGATTTATCATGACATCACCAAGTATCCCTTTCCTTGAAGATCTCTACTTTTTTCCTTACCACATGACGTTAAACTTCATGGGCATATTCACACTTTACACATCCCATCATTTGGGTTTCCGTCAAGGTTCACATCCAAAAGGACCCCCAAACGGTACAGATGCCAGGCCCCAGTGCTCTCCTACCATCTCAGGCCAACGTTCTTGAGGATTTCGAATGACACTTTGATAAAAGTCTCGCATTGCGAATGTGGTCAGCGGTCAACACTCATTTGTTGTTCCCATTTTAGGTCACACGATACAGATGCTGTGTTTTGAACACGGTAAACAACCATCCTCCATTGTTATCACTACCCCTATATGTCCCAAATATTGGGTGCAATGATTTATTTTATCCTTCTATCCCTTCGAACATCAGCGTGCCTCGAGTAGGGATGTTGGTATGGTTGGGATCGACCCCACCAAATTGTTTTTACCTTCATTATCGTGCCCTTATATGATGGGGATAACCTGATCCCATTCATTATTTCCCACACCGAGCATTACTCACGCGAGCTTAGGAGATTTGGTAAGGAAATACCTACATAAAGGGTCATGTGATCACAGTTTGAGCTCTATGAACTTAAACTAAGTTCACCACCATCCTCACCACACGATGTTAATCTATGTGATACATCCAAACTAAAGGACATAAAACTACTCAGCACTCATCCCGCATGGCGATAAACTGCAAGCTGGATGAGACTTTCTGTTCATGGCCTAGCCTCAGGTCCCTCGACCTTTTCACCCCCCTAGCCCAAGTTCTCACTTAGAATTGTTCGATGTGGTATGGAATCTATTTCCTCATTCACGTCAGACTTCTTTTTCCATGTCACACACATCACCTTGTGACTCCCCTCTTTTATCCATTATCCTTGTCGCAATCCATTAAACTGTACAGGTAAAACCACGCTTTACGCATTCCATCATTTGGTTTTCCATCATCTTTCACATATTAAAGGACCCCTGAAAAACATGGATGCTAGGACTAGGCACTCTCCTACCATCTTGGGCCAACATCCCTGAGGATTTTGGACAAAAATTTGATACAAGTCCCATGTTGCGAATATGATCGCAGTCGACGCTCATTTTTTGTTCCCATTACAGGGAACACGATACGAATACTATGTTGCAAACATGTTCAGAAGTTATCCTCAATCATTGTTTCTGTTCTTTGGTCCCCCAAATGACAGGCACAATGATTCACCCTTTCCTCACATTTGTCCCACACACATGGCATTAAATTGGGTATCTACGGTATGAGGTCTATGACTATAAACTAATATCCACCTCGTCCTTATCGCATGACGCTAAACTGTACAAATCTTATAGAACTTCGTATGGATTGATTCTCATCCTCATGGGATATGTAGGAATGCCCAGATATTTTGTCTTCAGGTCCATCCCGGTTTCTTAGAAACCTCCTCATCTCTCTAGCCCCCTAGTATGAGTCCTCTGGGAGGGGTATGTGGTGTGGTCTGGGCTTATGTCCTCATTCACAGCGGGTTTGTAATAGCCACAACATGTACCTCCCTCTTGAGATCTCTTCATCCAAATTTTTTCCACTAATCTTCTCGAGTCATCTGCTCTCGAATTAGGCCCCTTGACCTTCTTTGTAAATCCACCAACGTGCCCAAGATCACTATAGTTTAGGACCTATATTGTTGGATTCTACATAGACATGTTTTCATCCATTTCCATGCTTCATGTTTCCCTTTATTTGGGATTTCATCATATTTCACATCCAAAAGGACCCCCAAACAACATGAATACTAGGACCCAAGGCTCTCCTACCATCACGGGCCAAAATTCTAAGGATTTTGGATGAAAATTTGATAAAAGTCCTACATTGCGAATATGGTCAGCGGTCGATGCTCAATTTTTGTTCCCATTCCAGGTCACACAATATGGATGATGTGTTTCGAACACATTCAATGGCTATCCTCTATCATTATTCCACCCACATTAATCCTTAAATATTGGTTGTGTGATTCACATCCGTTTCCACTCCATTATGTCCAAGTTTAATTTCAACACTCTTGGTGCTACCCCTCAGTGCATGTTTGCACATTAAGAGGAAGAATCTACGGTACTGTGTCATTAGAGGCTCCACACCATTTCCCCTTTCTCTGTATTCTGTGTGTTGTGAAGACCTTCTATGCCCTTGTTTCCCATATCGAGCATGGATCATGTGGGCTTAGGGATTTGGTAAAGGTTTATGCCCGCTTGGAAGAGTCACACATCCTAAAGTCCGAGCTCTAGGACCATAAACTAAGATCCAACTCATCCTTATCACATGACATTAAAATGAATGAATATTTCAAGAACTATGTATGGCTTGATTCCCATACTAATGGGATACGTGGGAACACCCAGACATTTTATCTTCAGGTCTAGCTTAGGATTCACTAATTATCTCTTCCGTTCGGCCCTTTGGACCAGACTTTTATAGGATTGCGTAGAGTGGCATATGTGGTCTTATGCCCTCATTCATGTCGGATTTGAAATAGCCACACCACGTACTCCCCTTTTAGGAGATATTCTCTCCTTCCTCTCATCCCACATGATATTAAAATGCATTTCAGAACTGCGTGTGGCTTGATTCCCATCCTCATGGGATGCGTAGGAATGCCAAAATATCTCATCTTTGGGTCCAACCCTAGGTATCTCAAATCCTATCCTCTTTCTGCTCCTTGGCCCAAACTTTTTTGGGGGCGTTTTGTGTGGTGAGTACCTCTTGGGCCCTCATTCAAGTCAGGGTTTAAAGCAACTACACCATGTGTCTCCCTTGTCTTTTCCCAACCTTGTCTGAGTTCTATGACCATATACTAAGATCTTATTTTCAGAACTACGTGTGGTTTGATTCCCATCCTCATGGGATATATAGTAATGTGCAGACATATTTTATTTGGGTCCAGCCCCACGAATGTGTCATGAGATGGGAGTCCTCCTTGGTCCTCACCCACATCAAATTTTGCTACTTTTCCACCTTGTGCACATTCCATTAAACCAATTCCCCTCTCAATGGTCCACTCCATGACCTTAAACTATGAGTTTCCATCCTGAGGACCCTTTTCCTTGGAAAGGGATTCAACTCCCTCTATCGGACACATCTCATTGGTGTACTCGAATGTGCCATGGAATCTAGACCAAAGTGTGGAATGTCACATGGACATTCCCTCATTTCATGTCCATGCCTAATGATCCCTTTATTTGGATCTCCATCCGCTTCCATGTCTAAAGGGACCCCATTTAAGGCCTGGTCTCATGCCACATTGGCTTACCTACCGTCTTAGGCCAATTCACCAGAAGATCTCCGATGACATTTTGCGATAGGTCTCGTGTTTCAAACATGGTCAGCGGTCGACCCTCATTTGTCTGTCCCCATGCCAGGATAACACGAAATAAATGTTGTGTTTTGAACATGGTCAACAATTATCCTCTATATTCCTGCCACCATCATTTAAATCTAGATATTAGACACCATGATTCACATATTTCCACTCCCTTATGTTCAAGTGGAATTCTAGCACACTCAGTTTTTTCCCTCCACGCATCTATGTGCATTGAGTAGGAAGGTCAATAATATTGGGATGTCATTCACCTAGAGTTACATTGCTCCTAGTGTGTGCCTCCATGTACTAGGAAAATCCCATCACTACTCTTTGTCTCCCACATCGAGCATGACTCATGTGGGCTTAATGGTTTTGGTAGGATGTGTACTGGTGTATCCGAACCACACATGCCTCTCATCCTTCATGACACTAAACTGCAATAACCAAAATTGTGTATGGATTGATTCTCATCCAAATGGGGTACATAGAAACACCCAGACACTTTTTCTCGGGCCCAACCCAAATTTCACCATCTTTGGTCTCTCGACTTAAGACTTCCCCCTCAATTAAGTGGCGTGGTACACATGGGCTTATTTCCTCATTCATGTCAGGTCTATAATGGCCGCACTGCGTACTCCCCCCTTTGGGATCTCCCCTTCCACTCTTCATCCTTCCAGAACTATGTATGGATTGATTCCCATCCTCATGGGATACGTAGGAATTCCCAAACACTTTCCTTTGGGTCCATACCCAAGTTAGACCACATCTGATCTATAGTCTAAAGAAAAATCCCATAAGGAACACATGGTGTGGTGTGGACTCTTACAGTCCTAATTCACGTCGGGATATGTACCGCACTGCACATCTCCTTTTTGGGTAACCATTTCCTCGACGCATGACTTTAAACTGTGGTTATACCTTGAAAAAGTTCAGGATACCCCATGATAATTATGGGATGTGACAGCTTCCTCTCCAGGGAGTATTCCCCCTACCAGCATTGGTCTCTGACCACATTGTGCTCAAGAACTACATATGGCTTGATTCTCATCCTTTTGGGATACGTAGTGACACCCAGAAATTTCGCCGCGGGCCTAGCCCAGGGTCATTAACCCTTCTAGCCCCTCATCCCCAATCACGGTCTAGTCTCTATGAACTTAAACTAGGAGCCTACAGTCTGTGAAACATGACTTTAAACTTTTATCCTTGTTCTAGGAAGTATGAACTTAAAACTATGTGAGACGTCCTGTTCATATGACATTAAACTATTCTGTGCACCATCCTCACCGTATGATGTAAAACTACATGTCTTTTGTCCTCATTGGCATGATGTAAAACTTCGGGACACTCTAGGTTATCACCAGAGATATCCTTTCAGGGAATAAGTATGATATCTTATCAGACTGATGCACTCACCTAATGTGTTTTCATCACAGTGGCGTAATTTCAATAGTGTTGGACTCCATTCGAACAACCCATCACTCCACCCTCCATTATTTTCATTCCCTTTATTTAGATCCTCACCCTCTTTCACGTCTAAATGAACCCTCTAACAGTACGGATGCTCGACCTATGGCTCGCCTACTATCCTGGACCAACATTCAGGAAGACTATGGATGACATTTTGAGTAAGGCCCTGTGTTTTGAACATGGTCAGTGACTGACCCTCATTTATTGCCCCCATTTTAGGATAATGCAATAGGGATACTATGTTTCGAACATGGTTGATAGTTATCCTTCATTGTCATGCCATCCCTACAGTGTTACGAATTTTGGGTATCATGATTCACACGTTCCATTCCCCTTGATTTAGATTTATTCTAATGCCCCTGGATTTACCTCGTTTATGTACTAGAGCATACATTGGTAGAATAAAGTTGGCTATCCAGAGAACCATGTTCTCCATCTGTGACCCCTCTCTCTTTTGTGACGCTCCCAATGGTGATTGATGTCCCATTCTGATCCCCTCACATCTTCCATTATTTAGAACTCTCATATAGGTGAATTCCCTTCTATTATCTCTTGTTTCCCACACAAAGCATGAATCCCATGGGATTAGAGATTTAGTCAGTTGTTTCCTCAACGCGATTGAGATACATTGGACCCCAAGGCAGGCGTATTCCTTAATTGTTTCCTCAGAACGCGGTCCACCTCACCCCCCTCGTCCTCGTTGGACCCCATTCTTAGGGTGACATTGTTGGCACCATAAATGAATCTACAAAATATTTCAAATTATTCCATATATGATCCATGAGAATTTACCATTTAGCAATCTTCGATTTGACTGGTCGTATATGCCGAACAGAGCTACGGATCGGGAGTTATGGACATTCAAAGTTGGGAAGGAAAACTGGTTCACGGAGCCCATTCGTGAAGTTCCCTCAGAAATCGTAGAGTAGATGAATTTGACAGAAGCCTCCACAACTACTGTTGAGGTAAGGAAGGAAGCCTCTGCACCATGGAGGGGATGACGATCGACTCCACAGTTACGATAAACTTTAGGGAAATGCCTCTAGTTGTAGAGCACGATTTTCTTCGCGACGTCATTTTCTCTTCATGGTGCACATTTTTTATTTGAAGGGAGCTCCACTTACCTCTATCTTCTATAAATATCTAGATCACACCCTTTATACGGATGGTTACACTACCCTTTCAGCGGCCGATCTCCCATTTCGCGGTGCTCCAGAGAACTGCGAAGTGATTCCCTTTGCAAAGGGCTCCACCCTTTGCAAAGGAGGGAACACCTTTGGGTTGCTTGAGGCTCTATGAAGCCCCTTTTATCCACAAGACTCTTTTCTCTGTGAAGCCTTTTTCTCTTCAAGACCCTGAGCTTCAAGAAGCCCCTTTTCTCTGTGAGAACCTATGCTCTGCGAGGCCATGGTCCGCAATCACCTTTCCTTTGCAAAGTTGCTCTGTGAGACCCTAAGCTCCGCGATGATACATGCTCTGTGAGACCCTCAGCTCTGCGATCACATTTCCTCTATGAAGCTTCTCCGCAAGACCCTGAGCTCCGGGAGGTTTCATGCTCCATGAGACCCTCAACTACATGAACCCTATTTCTTTGTGAAGCCCTATCCTTCACGAATCCCCTACCTTCACGCCCACTGGTACATATCGCAGGGGCTACACCCCTACACCCCCACTCATGATTAGTGCCAGACTATGGTCTCGGCCCTTCAGATGGTCCCTTCACTACCATCACTCACCCCTGTGGGAAATGGACAGTCACGCCACGAACTTTTCAGGTCAGGATGTTGACATTTTCCATTACACCCCTATGCGCAGCCACCTTCCACCTATGGAATACCACGATTTGAGATACTCCTCCACACTCCATAAAATACCTTGAGTCAACATATTCTTCTTCGTCCCTTTCAAATTTCATGAGTTGAGATTCTCATAATCAATTACCCAAGTACCTTGAGTTGAATCATTACTCAAGTAACTCATCCAAACCCTTTCACCTGACTCCTATGCCAGGTTGAACTAGAGAGGTCCGCTCTTTCATAAGTCCCAACACCAGCCATTGCTATGCTCCTTATGTATAATACTACTATCTACATGAATTTATACTATAGTACACCCTATGTGACAAATGCAGGATGCCTCTTGTTCCAAACAAGAGATGCCTTATGCGCCAAGCATAAGATGATAACAGTCCTCTCTACATGGCTATAAACTATCGTATGCCCTTTGTGACAAATATAGGATGCCTCTTGCTCCAAAAAAGAGATGACTTATGCTCCAAGCATAATATTTCAATAGTCCTCACTACCTAAATTTAAAATGTAGCGTGCCCTATCATTCAATAATAGGATGCCTCTTGTTCCAAATAAGAGATGGATTATGTGAGAAGTATAAGATGCCTCATGCCATGATTATAGTGGCATAATTTCAAGATAGTTGAAAACTGTTCAATCATTCCACCACTCCACCTCACACTTTGCATGTACTTCATTCGGATGTTTATCCTCATTCATGTCGGGAGGGACCCCCTAATGGCCTGGTCCCATGCCACCTTGGCTCACCTAACTTTCTGAGCCAATGCCCTGGAAGACTTTGGATGACACTTTGAGTTTGGCCCTGTGTTTCGAATACGGTCAATGAATTTCCCTCATGTGTTTGTTTCCATATAAAACTAATACGATGTGGATACTGCGTTTCAAATATGACCAACAGTTATATCCCTTTTTCATGATGCCCCCATTGTGTTCCAAATGTTGGGAATGTGATTCACACTTTCTATCTCTCTTTGTTCGGACTGATTTCAACGCCCTTGGCATTATCCCTCTTATGCACTAGTGCATAGGTGTAGGCCTAAATTATATGCCTCAACCCACTAATGATTTGGGATTCCCTCATGTCCAGACATGAGGAAGACTTTACGAGCAGCTTTCATGCATAAGCCCCATCCCCAATTTCTGCTCCTTAGCGGCACTTGGGCTGCTAACCATGTGTAAGCCCCATTCACCACCCTTCGTGGCCACACCTTTTCTCCAAAATCATCGGGTCAGTTGTTTCCTCTTCTTTCTCAAACCAAACATGTCTCATACGAGCTTAGAGTAAACACTACCCATGACATCCTCTTTGGGCCACCTTAGTGCATAATCCCCAAGACCCCCATGCCAAACTACATAGACTTTGATCTTTTCCCTCTCCAGATAAGGTACATAGGAAGTCTCCTTGAGGTTCAAGCCCATCACCCATCAATCCCGACCATCTTCACATTGGTTCATCCTCATCCCTCATGATGTTAAACTGTATGCCCCTCTCATCCCATATGATGATAAACTATATGTATATAAACTATGTGGATTTTTATCCTTGTCTCCTAGGCCAGGTACGTAGGAAGCCTTACTAAGGTTTAACCCCGAACATCGGTAAACTTCGGTGTCCCCTTTGTTGGGACCCCCATCCTTGGTCCGCCTCTTAGTGGAATCAGACCAACTCTCAGGCTACTAACCACGCGTAAGTCTGAACATCATCTTCGGGTTGCTTTCCTCTGTGCACACCCCAATCCTATGCCTCACTCTAAACTACGTAGGTTTTGATCCTTGTCTCCTAGGTAGGGTACGTAGGAAACCTCCCTGAGGTTCAACCCCAAACACCGGTAAAATTCAGTTTCCCCTTTGTTGGGACCCAAATCCTTGGTTCATCCCAGTGGCATCAGACCAACTCTTGGGCTGTGAATGACGCATCATCCCCAGTATGTTGTCGGGTCGATGTCCTATGCATACACCCCTATTCCATGCCCCATACTGAACTACATGGACTTTGATTCCCTAACACGAGGATACATAGGAAGACTCCATGAGGTTCAAGCCTATCACTCATGTCTCATCTTGGTCTCATCCTTGAGCCTTTGTGTTTCAGAAAGGTTATGCCCCAAACCATAGGTTCTACTTCCTCCGGGTCCCATACCTGCATCCATTCTCACGGGACACCTCCTCATGTGTCCTATCACCCCATAGAACTATGCCGACTTTTATTCTACTCCATGGGGATACAAAGGAATCCACCCCGAGGTTCAATACCAACATCACCATCATATTCATGTCGTATATATCCCATTACTGCTATCCACTTCACTCAACCATTCATCATCCATCCTGATTTTTACCTGGGCCACCACATCCCGGTGAGATCATGACATCCATTCAGTTGCTTCCCTTTGCGGAACCCGAGCAGTTAACCATGCACAATCCCCATGCAATACATAACCATCCAACCAAGAGTGTCTCTCTTCTGATTGACCACTAACCATGCATAAGCCCCAACATGTCACCAGGTCGTTCTCCTTTGTGTACACCCTGATTCCATGTCTTTCCCTTTGAGCTACATGGGGTTTGATCCCTATCTTCTACAAAGGGTACGTATTAAACCTACACGAGGTTCAATCCCATCCAATGGTAAACCTTGGTGTCCCCCTCTTTGGGGTTCACTCTCCCTGATCTTCCCTCAGTGGTGTCTAGATCAGCCTTCACGGTGTGATATCTTCCCTTTATTGGACACACCACCCTGGGTCCGCTCTCATTGGGAGTTCTAACATATCCACCCAGTTTTCCCTATTTTGAGGTGAAATCTTTCTGATATGCCCTTAGTGGTGTCCAGATCATCCTTCATGGTGTGATATCTTCCCTCTATGGGATACACAACCTCGGATTAATCCTCATTGGGCGTTCTGATCCATCCATATGGTAAACCTTCCAGGTGCTCCCTCCTAGGGATGTACCCATCCAATCCATCACTATGGGATGTTTTGACCACTCTCATTCCATCTCTTCAAGATATTAAACTTTCATCCTACCTCATATTAAACATGATTTTCTTGAGGAAAACCTTAGAGACATGCCTCCAGCATAAGATACACCACGATCGACGTGGAATGCCTCAGGTTCTTCACCCTTATGATGAGCTCTTACAAAGAAGAATACAGGTTCTCCAATGTCCAAAAATCTAGAGATGCCCCGACATGCCTGATGCTGTCATCTACTCTGATCGAAGGTTGCTTCTCTATCAAGACCCCTTGGAATGTACTAACATAGGAAGCGTAATTAACCAGCATCCACAAAGATATAGCACCAAGAATGAGATTCATGAACAACGACTCAAATCTCTTAGGGATACCCAGACTAGGTGATGAATTCTGAGGAGGAATCCATAGAAGGAGGAACCAACATCCCATAATCCCATGTCAATCAAGGAGCAAACATCCCTAAATAAGAGACATATTCCACCCACCTTTGGAAAGTAGGAATAAAGGGTAGCAACCAGCGCATCCTCGATGGATGGATGCATGCCCTGGTGAAAACGTCGTAAACAAAGGCCGTCACACATATTTTCAGCCTAAGAGAAAGGAATATCTCAAATGGGGGGACAAAAATTCTCTTACACACAATTTTGGTAATCCTACCTTATCCACCTTTAATGGAGAGGGAGATCCCAAATAATATCTCACGTACTTCATTCCCGGATGTTTTCTGATGATGAGCTCTCGAGATCAGAAAGAGGAGACCAAGTTAATTTTTTTATACAGAATCTGATAGGGAAAAACTTTTCTTAGTACAAAAGTATTCCAGAAGGACTAGTTGCAAGATGGGAAAGCCTTTGTTATGAAATCATTTTCTAGTTCAGATCCACACTGAGGAAGATAACAATTTTTGACCTGAATAACTGAAAATAATGAGAAAATGAGAGGGTATATGAATTGATAGATAGATGGAAAGGTTTAAACTATTCACTCAGCATACCTATCCCATATGAGAAATAGCTAGAGATATATGCTGAAAATCTATGGGATGAGTTGTAGACACCTATGATCCCAATGAAATATCCAGTAAGATTCTGTGAGTTTTTAGAAATGACATAACATTTGGAAGATGTTGTTTAGAGGACCCGATATAAGTCTCGACTGATTCCCTCATCATAGGGGAAAAATATCATCAAGGTAGCGACTTCTGTTATTACCCTCAAACTGGTAGCATCGCCTATTCAAGTAACTAGTCCAGTCTTGAACTGCCCAACTCCTCCTATCGAGTGTAAGTAACAATAAAACCACCCTCTTATAGAATAAAAAAGAGACCAGGGTCACCCAATATTTGAGGAATGGATGAATAAAACATACTCCTTCCAAAAAAATAAATTCCCTAGTTATTTTCTTACAACCATGGACAATAACCAGCTCAAGGCACCACATCCCAAGAAGCCCGATGAGGTCAACCTCACTGATCATCCCGACTACTGCCCTTTCTATAGAAGGTTGGGTCACAACATCCAAGATTGTTTTATCTTCAAAGAAATCCTCAAAAGCATGTTTGGTTATAGATAGGTAATGTTGAAAAAATCCTTAGTGCAGGTGACCTACATAACCATTGCCCAGTCAGAAGAAGAAGGTGATTGGAAAAAAGTTCCATCCAGGTGTGGACATAAGTTCAACTAGATGAATTGAAAGATAGTTGACCGAGCTCATGCCACCCTGATAGAAAATATTTTTAGACATATAATAGTCTCATCAACTAGGGATGACACATTTAATACACATCTAATATATGGATGAGACCATTATACATAAGAAGATACAAATGAGGAAGAGTCATATTTAGCTCTGACGTAAGCTCTGACTCTTGTAGATTTCTTCCCTACAACATCTGAATCATGGGAACCACCCCAAAAAAATAAATCTCATCATATGAAGATATCATATTTGGTTTTCTTAACATAATACATTTAGTATACCACTTATATGATGATGAATATTCCTCTGAGTATGAGTTCCATGTACTTGATTGGGGAACATGAGTTCGTATGCACATGGACCAATGATACAGAGGATAGTGTTGGCATGGTCAAACCTAATATTTCAGTACCTACCCATATGGGACATATATGAAGTTGATATTCATAGTTAAGTGCTCTAGAAATTCCAAAAGAGACATGGAGGTGTCCCAAAACCCTCCAACATTCATTCATGATTAGTCATCTTATACGATATTATGGAAGGTGTTTAATTATTTGATCATCCTAGACAACAAGGAAGGATGGATCGACCTATTACACTAATAGTAGATGATCCTTAAACTTTTACAGAATCACCAGGACCATCTACCTCAAATTCCATATTCCCCGAACTGCATAATAAGGAGTAACCCCACATTTGGAAACACCAAAATCTGTTATAAAAGTAAAAAATTATTAAATAGGTGTTGGTTTTAATAGTTAATCTATAAAACTTGGATTCAATACATTTATAAAAATAACTTAGTGAGGCACTCATTGAATCCCTCCAGATCCTATAAGAGCTTGAGATATAAGTCACTGCAGTCGATGTATACCGAGTGGAGACCATGCCGTCAGAATTCCATGTCACGATCTCATTCACAGAGAACGATCAAGAAGAGAACATCTAGGGGAAAATCATACCCCTATATGTTTTGGGTAGACTTGATAATGTTGACATCTGAATGGATCTGATTGACAATGGATTTGGGATCAACCACATCTTAATTAAAATCCTATAATGTTTGGGATATAGTGGAGGGGATATATCTCCCACAAAGTTGAACATTCAAGGTTATGATAATCATGGGAAAAGACCTATCAAGAAGATCAAGGTCAAAATTTAGTTCAAGGATGTGAAATCTAATGTTGGGTTCATGTTTATCTAGAAAGACACCACATACAATGTTCTTCTCAGAAGGCCCTGGATCCACAATCATGTGACGGTACCTTCAACATTCCATTAGTGTTTGAAATACCCCATTAATGGAAAAGTCGACATGATACATGGTGATAGTGAATCCTTCAATACTTGTGAATCCACCTATGCTGAAGTAGTTTTCTCTAAAAGGAAAGGAAAATAACCAATAGTGGATGACAATATACAGGTTGTAGTCCCCAATGGTTTAAGGACTGACCTTGAAAATCTCTAGAGTATTCTCGACAACAATTATGTGCAACACATAAATATAGTTGAATAAATGGACCTAATTAAAGATGTACAAGCCACTTCTATCCCTAGTGATAGTGTAAAATAAAATTAGTTCTAGAATCTCTCTATAATGACTCTAGAAAAAAGGGATGATAATGTATCTTTCCATGACCTCTCTCATCCCGACAGTGAAAAATATTTCCTCAGATTTCCAACTTCATCTAAAAATGTCTCTATAGACTCATAGGTGGAATAATAATAGGATGACCATAGTAATTCCCTTCCCACATTCGATGAGGGTGTCTCCATCACCATTACAAATCTTAGGCAAGTAAATCTGGGAATATAAGAATACCCAATACCTATACTGATTAATTCTTCCATGCATCTTGAGGAGAAAGATATGTACATTGCATTTCTAAATAAACATTGATATGCGTTCCCTTGGAATCACACAGAAATTCCCAAATTTAATCAGGATGTGGCCACACACCATCTCATCTTATCAGATGACCATCGAGGTTTCAAGTAGGTATCCAAGAGGATGAACCCATCTCATTCTAATGTAAAGGTGGAAGTTGAAAAGTTGATCAAAGTAAATTTTTTCTGATAAGTGAAATACCCAAGATGGATTGACAACATCATCCTTGTTAAGAAAAAGAATGGGAATATTAGGGTCTGAATTGATTTTAGAGACCTTAATCGACACTTTCTAAAGAAAAATTTCCCATTACCGATCATTTAACTCATTATTGATGCAATTTATGGCTTCTAAGAACTTTACTTCATGGATGGGTACTTAGGGTATAATAAGATAAATATGTCCCCTTGAGATGAGAAAGATACTACCTTCAGAACACCATAAGTGATCTTTTTCTATATATTCATTCCCTTTGGATTAAAGAATGCGGGCACTACTTATCAATGAACCATGCATCATATCATTAAGCCCTTATTATGATGAATAGAAAATTTTTTTGTCAATGACCTAGTGTTATAATATTTAAAGCAATGTAATCACTTCACAAATCTTCAAACAATATTTTACAATCCATGAAAACACAATATAAAGATGAATCCATTGAAATACTATTTCATGGTAACATCGATGAAGTTCCTTGGATTTGTGGTATGACACCATGTCATAAAGGTCAACCTAGAAAATATTAGTGATATTCTAGAAATTGCACCCGCTATAATCTCAAATAACTAAGGGAGATCCAAGGGAACCTCACCTAAATTCGATGTTTCATAGCCTGTCACGACCCGTCCTCGGGGCCCGTGCCGTGACTACCCCAAGCCCGCCTTCCATAGGCCAGGGGTTGGCGACTAGCACCAAAGGCGTAAAATCCCGATAACTGGGAAGGCATTGCCTTTATAAAGAAAACAAGTACCTCAGAGTACAAGCGGAAGTAAAACACTAAGTACAAAAAGAAGAGCTGAAAAGTAAAAGGGGCCGGAAATACAAGCCCAACTGTAAAGTACAACTCGAAAGGGAAAACAGCGACTGAAAAGTAAAGCTGCTACGCTGAGATGTCCACTGGAAATCCCACCTGAAGGGTGGGTACAGATAGATCTTCTGCTCCTCGGGTCCCACCGTCTGCTCCAAGTATGACCCGCCCAGTGGTCTGCCTCTGGGTACCGCCTCGTCGTATAGTCCACCTCCAGGTACCGTCCAGTCCTCGAACACTCGGCCTCTGCCAGTACTGGCCGTCGTCTGCAACCAACACAACGAGGTGCGGGCATAGCCCGTGCAGGGGTGAGTATAACGATACTCAGTAGGGACCCCGAGACCCTCAAGGTCTCACAAAAACCAACAAGGATAAACACAAGAAGATCTCAACAGATAAACTCTACTTAGGTATATGCCCATACATATACCTAAGTTATCAAGTAACCCATCTCAATCATGAGGAAACACAAGAATTGTGAAATCGACGGATAACCACTACCCGGGTATATGCCCATACATATACCAAAGTTAGCAAGTGACCCATCTCAATCATAAAGTAACACAGGGTCAAAAGTCTCAGCTCAAACCAGGATTTTCATTATCGAAACCGTAACTGCTGAAGAGCTCTGTCTCTGGAGTGTGCAGTGGTCCTGTCACGACTCCGAGGTACTGCTCACTAACCTAAGACTGCTGAGGTACTCCTCCTGTCGAGTACTGCGGGTTTGCGGCCAACTACCTGGCGCTCCGTCCGCTGAGGGTCTGTCGCCAAATACCGGGCGCTACCCAGTTAGCCTGCTGAGGTACTCTCCGGACGAGTACCGCGGGTCTGCACTGTCACACACGTACTCCGTCCGCCATGGGTCTGCACCTCAGAAAGTAGTGCTCCGTCCACTGGGCTAGTCGACTCACTCCAAGTCGAGTCGGTCAAGCAGTCGTCAGGTCTCAGCTAGTTACACGGTCTCCGTACTCTGCACGCTCGTCTTCGGGAGGGTCCGCTCCATGAGCTACTGGTCGATACTCCAAGTATCACAAGGTCCCACGAAGAAGTGTCTCAAAAGTCCGTCTCGTCACAGGGGTCTCAACGCAACAGACGACGCGTCGATCGGACGCCCGGTCTGTGAGTTATTAGCCTTTTCGTCCCAGGGGCCCGGTTGGTTTCGTGAGCGAACCAAACCCGGCCGTATCTCAACTGTACCCCGAACTCTCATAGGGTAAACTCATAGGGACCGTTTCTCATCGTGATCATCAACGCCGCTGACGGTTCGTCAGACGGACGTCCTGTCTGAAAGATAACAGCTTTTCCCGTTCCAGGGGCCCGGTTGGATTTCGGTGCGATCCAACCCGGTCACTATCCAACTGCATCCAAAACTCGGGCGGAGGGTGCCAAAAGTTTCGTATCGTCAAGAGGAAGTCAACGAAACAGACGGCGCGTCAATCGGACGCCCGGTCTGTGAGTTATTGGCATTTTCGTCTCCGGGGCCCGGTTGGTTTTTAAGGAAAAACCAACCCGACCGTACTCCACCTGCGTCCAAACCTCGGGCGGAGTATGCCAAAAGATCCGTCTCACCAAGAGGAACATTACGCGACTGACGGCACGTCAATCGGACGTCCGTAGCTCAAGATATGAGCGTTTCCGCTCCGAAGGCCCGGTTGGTTTCGTGAACGAACCAACCCGGCCGAACTCAAAGTAACCCGAAACCTTGAGTGCGATATACCGAAACGACCGTCTCGATCCAAGGATCGCGTTGCCGCAGACGGTTCGTCATTCGGAGGTCCGAGGCTCAAGTTATGAGCCAAGAACCGAATCTGGTCCGAAACGGGGGGTCCGGGTCCGGGCCGACCCGGCCCGACCCCCCCCCTCCGGACGGCGCGGCGGCCGGCGGCGGCGGACGGCGGCGCCGGGCGGCGGCGCGGCGGCGCGGCGGCGGCAGACGGCGGCGGCGGCTGGCCGCGGGGCGGCGGCGGCGGGCCGCGTGGCGGCGGCGGGCCGCGTGGCGGCGGCGGGCCGCGTGGCGGCGGCGGGCCGCGTGGCGGCGGCGGGCCGCGTGGCGGCGGCGGGAGGCACGCGGGGCTAAGCCCCGCGTTTCACAAGGCGGCACGGCTATAAGCCGTGCCTTGCAAAAGAAACGGCCCCCGCAAGTGGGGGCCGGCTGGATAAAAACCGGGGGGGCTTTGCCCCCCCCCTCCTTTAATTGAACCGCCCCCCCTCTCTTAAAGAGGGGGTTTTATTTAAGTGGCCGGGGAATTAAATTCCCCGGTTTTAATGGTATCCGGCCGGCCAGCTGGCCGGCCGGTTTTTCTCTAACGGGACCGGAATTTCCGGTCCCCCTTCGGCTTCCGACGCCGGCGGCCCGGCCGCCGGTCTCTTCTTCTGCCGCGGCCCGGAACCGGCCGCGGTCTTCTCGTCCCGCCGCGGCCCGGAACCGGCCGCGGTCTCCTCGTCCCGCCGCGGCCCGGAACCGGCCGCGGTATTCGTCGTCCGGCGCGGTGCGACGGCACCGCGCCCCTTTCGCCGTGCCATGATTCCTTCCAACGCGGCGCGACGGCGTCGCGTTCTTGAAGATTCTCCTCGGCGTAACGCGACGGCGTTGCGTAAAATTAAACGCACAATCATCCGCGTGGTGCGACGGCACCACGCCACTTGCTTCCACCCGCAAGAACAACAAGAATGTTGGAGGGGTTCGGCCGTGTTCGTACGGACCGGCCCCCCTCACGTTAAATTAATAACGCATCTTAAAATAATCAACATCCCATGTTAGTTATACGAACCACGAGAAGAAAGAAATAATTAAATATTAAATCAACCACCCCTACCTTGGGTACAAGATCGAGGATTCGACTATGTCCGCGGAAGACGGCGTCGCGGAAGTCGGGCGTCGCGGTCGTCGTTCGTCAAATCCGTTGACGAAGAGGCGCGTCCGAAGAAGCACGTCGTTGGCGAATCCTTGTACGCCGACGAAGGTTTTTCCGAGGAAGGTGCGGTGTTCTCTCTCGTTGACACCGAAGACGAAGAAGAGCGGAGCGGCGTTCTTCGTCGGAAAAAGAGCGTTCCTCATCAAGACTTGCGGAAAGTCAAATAAAAGGTAACATCGAACTCAAGAACCCTTACCTCGATAGTCGCACGTTGACGGAGTCGTGGAAAATCGGTGTCGATTCCTTTGACGTCGGAGGAAGAGTCGTTGTCGAAGGTGTTCGTCGCGGAAAACCGTCGCGGAAGGGATGACGCGGAAGAAGTACGTCGCGTCGCGGATACGGCGTCGCGGATGGATCGTGTTCTTCGGCGGAGAAGTTCTTCGTTGAAGAACGACGTTCTTCGCGTTCTTCGTTGAGTTTGAAGAAGAAGAGGAGGCTCTCCAAAAGCTCTCAAGGAGACAAACCAAACAACCCAAAATAAAATAAGACCACTTCTTATTTTATTATTACAAAACACATTAGAAGAAATTCAAAAGTTTGAAATTCAAAATGGCTAACCCCAAAATTAACTCACTTATTTAATATACAAGAGTTGTATAATTAAAAAGAAGTTAAGTTATCAAGCCATTAAGAGGGAGAGTGGGGAGTTGAAAAGGTGGGGGTTCGTGTGGGCCCCACCACACTTAATCCTCCCAAGGGAGGTTAAGTGGGTGTGGGTCCCACTCCCAACCACCTTAGATAGGTTTTAACAAGTTAAAAATAAAATTGTTCTACACAATTTTATTTAACTCAAACTAAAAACCCCAAAACGAAACTCTCAACCCGCAACAAACGCAACTCCCGAAAAGGACTCTTTAAGCAAAAATCGGCGCTGCGAGTTCATCGGTGCCCTCGGATTTCAATTCCGAGCACCGGATCAAAAGTTAGGAATTCCCGCTCGTTCGTTCACTGAACGTACCCGAGCCAAACTTCGGAAATTAATTCCGGGCACTCCGGGCCTCGGAATCAGGTGCCGTCTGAAACCGCGCTCTTGTAAAATTCTAAAGAAAATTAAGAAAAAAAAATTTTCCTTGAATTTTACGGGTCTTTACATTACTCCCACCTCAGGGCTTTACGTCCCCGTAAAGCTACATCAAAAACTAGGGAAACAAAAGAGGGTACTGAGCACGCATCTGAGCCTCCCGCTCCCATGTGCTCTCCTGGAGATTCTCGTGCCGCCATCTGTTGCGCACAAGAGGAATCGATCGCCCATGTAGGACCCGCTCCTGTCGATCCTCTATCTCCACCGGGACCTCCGAAAAAGTCGCCCCATCGTCAAAGATGTGCGTCGGGTCGTGCACGTATCTCCTCAACTGAGACACGTGGAAGACGTCGTGCACCCGGTGCAACTGAGGTGGTAGAGTCAGGCGATAAGCCACCTCGCCAACCTTGCTGAGGACCTGGAAGGGTCTGATGAAGCGCGGAGATATCTTGTCGCCTCGGCCAAATCTCCGAATACCACGTCGAGGTGAGACCCGCAAGAAGACGTGGTTGCCATCCTCGAACTCCAGTGGCCTCCGCCTCCTGTCAGCGTATGACTTCTGCCGGCTCTGTGTTGCCCTCATCCGCTCCTGGATGACATGGACCTCTTCTGACGTGGCCTGGACCATCTCTGGTCCCATAAGAGCTGCGAGATTTCTTCTTTGCCGATAAGAGAAACCTGGTCTCATCCCCTAGATGAACCACATTCTTTGCCTAAAACAGTCAATCCTAACATGGATGATATTAATCCATACCAAGGATGACGTCGTAAGGCCTCGACGCTACTACTAAGAGATCCAACCGTTACTCTCGCCTCCAAGGGTTGAGTCACACTGTCGGCATCAGTGTGTGGTAACTGGTCTCCTCCAGTAGATGTCTCACAAGTGAGGGTCAAGTCAACAGTCAACTGGAACCTCTTAGTAACATCACAAAAGAGGACAGGAAAGAAAACATCACAAAAGAATGCGTCTTTTTATTATTGCAGCTCATAATACAAGACGCTACACAAAAGCAACATCATCATGGAACTAGAAGTACAAAAGACGTATCCACTAGTTCCTCCCCTGTCCATCTGCTCCCAGAGCTCCAGCATTTGTCGCTGCCTCAACCTCGGTGGCTCCTCAAAAGCCTATGGATCAACAGTACGAGGAGTCGGACAGTCACGTGCCAGGTGACCCTTTCCACCGCACGAGTAACAATGTCCGTTTCTGGCACGCCTGGCTCTGACCCCACCTCGGGTGCCCCGCACCACCGGTCCTAAAACCCGAGATCGCCCAACTGCTCGTCTGGTCCTCCTGGACCTCTGCATCATCTGTCTACTGCCCACAGATGACTCGGCTTCTGATCGAAAAACACGCGTCAAAGGCAGAATCTCCTGTACACGCTCGGGGTGTAGAGATACTGGCACAAACTCCACCCTGAAGAAGGTCTCGAAGTCTTCCCATGCGAAGTTCAACTCATCGCAAAACTGAAACAAGTGGCTCCACCACCTACCTGCTGCTGCGTGTAGTAGGCTCGCAGCGAGGATCACCATGAGGTCTGCTGGTGTCCTCACTAGCCTAAACACTCGTACCACTGCCTCCAGCCAGTCCTCTGCAGCCTGGGGATCCGTCTCCCCGCGAAACCTGGGCGGTCGCTGGCGCTGAAACTCATGCAGTGCGCTGAGGCGACGTGCATCGTCAGCGGCTGCTGCTGGAAGCATCGGGGGCTCGGCGGGTAGAGCTACCGCCGATGCCACTGCTGACAAAGGGCCCTGCACCGAGGCCTCGTCGCTCGGTGGGCTGTCGTCACGTTCGATTCTCGGAACCCTAGATGGCTGCCGTCGTGGGGCCATCCTGAAAGAAACAACGTAACACGATCAAACGATTATACCTGGTGAGCTGACCTGGTTTGAGCTGTTTTAAGGGGAAAACCCTTTGAAAACACACACGCAATCAGTGTTTTCGTGCACAAAGTCGGAAATCAGTTGTCAGGGTCCTGGTGTATGGATACGTCGGCCGCCCGCACCAACACTGGACTCCCTGAACTGAAAACCACACTCGGTACCTTTAACACTATTGCTTCACAGAAAGAAAGATCAGAGTCTGCGGTAGAACCGACCACCTCTGATACCAATTTGTCACGACCCGTCCTCGGGGCCCGTGCCGTGACTACCCCAAGCCCGCCTTCCATAGGCCAGGGGTTGGCGACTAGCACCAAAGGCGTAAAATCCCGATAACTGGGAAGGCATTGCCTTTATAAAGAAAACAAGCACCTCAGAGTACAAGCGGAAGTAAAACACTAAGTACAAAAAGAAGAGCTGAAAAGTAAAAGGGGCCGGAAATACAAGCCCAACTGTAAAGTACAACTCGAAAGGGAAAACAGCGACTGAAAAGTAAAGCTGCTACGCTGAGATGTCCACTGGAAATCCCACCTGAAGGGTGGGTACAGATAGCTCTTCTGCTCCTCGGGTCCCACCGTCTGCTCCAAGTATGACCCGCCCAGTGGTCTGCCTCTGGGTACCGCCTCGTCGTATAGTCCACCTCCAGGTACCGTCCAGTCCTCGAACACTCGGCCTCTGCCAGTACTGGCCGTCGTCTGCAACCAACACAACGAGGTGCGGGCATAGCCCGTTCAGGGGTGAGTATAACGATACTCAGTAGGGACCCCGAGACCCTCAAGGTCTCACAAAAACCAACAAGGATAAACACAAGAAGATCTCAACAGATAAACTCTACTTAGGTATATGCCCATACATATACCTAAGTTATCAAGTAACCCATCTCAATCATGAGGAAACACAAGAATTGTGAAATCGACGGATAACCACTACCCGGGTATATGCCCATACATATACCAAAGTTAGCAAGTGACCCATCTCAATCATAAAGTAACACAGGGTCAAAAGTCTCAGCTCAAACCAGGATTTTCATTATCGAAACCGTAACTGCTGAAGAGCTCTGTCTCTGGAGTGTGCAGTGGTCCTGTCACGACTCCGAGGTACTGCTCACTAACCTAAGACTGCTGAGGTACTCCTCCTGTCGATTACTGCGGGTTTGCGGCCAACTACCTGGCGCTCCGTCCGCTGAGGGTCTGTCGCCAAATACCGGGCGCTACCCAGTTAGCCTGCTGAGGTACTCTCCGGACGAGTACCGCGGGTCTGCACTGTCACACACGTACTCCGTCCGCCATGGGTCTGCACCTCAGAAAGTAGTGCTCCGTCCACTGGGCTAGTCGACTCACTCCAAGTCGAGTCGGTCAAGCAGTCGTCAGGTCTCAGCTAGTTACACGGTCTCCGTACTCTGCACGCTCGTCTTCGGGAGGGTCCGCTCCATGAGCTACTGGTCGATACTCCAAGTATCACAAGGTCCCACGAAGAAGTGTCTCAAAAGTCCGTCTCGTCACAGGGGTCTCAACGCAACAGACGGCGCGTCGATCGGACGCCCGGTCTGTGAGTTATTAGCCTTTTCGTCCCAGGGGCCCGGTTGGTTTCGTGAGCGAACCAAACCCGGCCGTATCTCAACTGTACCCCGAACTCTCATAGGGTAAACTCATAGGGACCGTTTCTCATCGTGATCATCAACGCCGCTGACGGTTCGTCAGACGGACGTCCTGTCTGAAAGATAACAGCTTTTCCCGTTCCAGGGGCCCGGTTGGATTTCGGTGCGATCCAACCCGGCCACTATCCAACTGCATCCAAAACTCGGGCGGAGGGTGCCAAAAGTTTCGTATCGTCAAGAGGAAGTCAACGAAACAGACGGCGCGTCAATCGGACGCCCGGTCTGTGAGTTATTGGCATTTTCGTCTCCGGGGCCCGGTTGGTTTTTAAGGAAAAACCAACCCGACCGTACTCCACCTGCGTCCAAACCTCGGGCGGAGTATGCCAAAAGATCCGTCTCACCAAGAGGAACATTACGCGACTGACGGCACGTCAATCGGACGTCCGTAGCTCAAGATATGAGCGTTTCCGCTCCGAAGGCCCGGTTGGTTTCGTGAACGAACCAACCCGGCCGAACTCAAAGTAACCCGAAACCTTGAGTGCGATATACCGAAACGACCGTCTCGATCCAAGGATCGCGTTTCCGCAGACGGTTCGTCATTCGGAGGTCCGAGGCTCAAGTTATGAGCCAAGAACCGAATCTGGTCCGAAACGGGGGGTCCGGGTCCGGGCCGACCCGGCCCGACCCCCCCCTCCGGACGGCGCGGCGGCCGGCGGCGGCGGACGGCGGCGGCGGACGGCGGCGCCGGGCGGCGGCGCGGCGGCGCGGCGGCGGCAGACGGCGGCGGCGGACGGCGGCGGCGGCTGGCCGCGTGGCGGCGGCGGCGGGCCGCGTGGCGGCGGCGGGCCGCGTGGCGGCGGCGGGCCGCGTGGCGGCGGCGGGCCGCGTGGCGGCGGCGGGAGGCACGCGGGGCTAAGCCCCGCGTTTCACAAGGCGGCACGGCTATAAGCCGTGCCTTGCAAAAGAAACGGCCCCCGCAAGTGGGGGCCGGCTGGATAAAAACCGGGGGGGCTTTGCCCCCCCCTCCTTTAATTGAACCGCCCCCCCTCTCTTAAAGAGGGGGTTTTATTTAAGTGGCCGGGGAATTAAATTCCCCGGTTTTAATGGTATCCGGCCGGCCAGCTGGTCGGCCGGTTTTTCTCTAACGGGACCGGAATTTCCGGTCCCCCTTCGGCTTCCGACGCCGGCGGCCCGGCCGCCGGTCTCTTCTTCTGCCGCGGCCCGGAACCGGCCGCGGTCTCCTCGTCCCGCCGCGGCCCGGAACCGGCCGCGGTATTCGTCGTCCGGCGCGGTGCGACGGCACCGCGCCCCTTTCGCCGTGCCATGATTCCTTCCAACGCGGCGCGACGACGTTGCGTTCTTGAAGATTCTCCTCGGCGTAACGCGACGGCGTTGCGTAAAATTAAACGCACAATCATCCGCGTGGTGCGACGGCACCACGCCACTTGCTTCCACCCGCAAGAACAACAAGAATGTTGGAGGGGTTCGGCCGTGTTCGTACGGACCGCCCCCCCTCACGTTAAATTAATAACGCATCTTAAAATAATCAACATCCCATGTTAGTTATACGAACCACGAGAAGAAAGAAATAATTAAATATTAAATCAACCACCCCTACCTTGGGTACAAGATCGAGGATTCGACTATGTCCGCGGAAGACGGCGTCGCGGAAGTCGGGCGTCGCGGTCGTCGTTCGTCAAATCCGTTGACGAAGAGGCGCGTCCGAAGAAGCACGTCGTTGGCGAATCCTTGTACGCCGACGAAGGTTTTTCTGAGGAAGGTGCGGTGTTCTCTCTCGTTGACACCGAAGACGAAGAAGAGCGGAGCGGCGTTCTTCGTCGGAAAAAGAGCGTTCCTCATCAAGACTTGCGGAAAGTCAAATAAAAGGTAACATCGAACTCAAGAACCCTTACCTCGATAGTCGCACGTTGACGGAGTCGTGGAAAATCGGTGTCGATTCCTTTGACGTCGGAGGAAGAGTCGTTGTCGAAGGTGTTCGTCGCGGAAAACCGTCGCGGAAGGGATGACGCGGAAGAAGTACGTCGCGTCGCGGATACGGCGTCGCGGATGGATCGTGTTCTTCGGCGGAGAAGTTCTTCGTTGAAGAACGACGTTCTTCGCGTTCTTCGTTGAGTTTGAAGAAGAAGAGGAGGCTCTCCAAAAGCTCTCAAGGAGACAAACCAAACAACCCAAAATAAAATAAGACCACTTCTTATTTTATTATTACAAAACACATTAGAAGAAATTCAAAAGTTTGAAATTCAAAATGGCTAACCCCAAAATTAACTCACTTATTTAATATACAAGAGTTGTATAATTAAAAAGAAGTTAAGTTATCAAGCCATTAAGAGGGAGAGTGGGGAGTTGAAAAGGTGGGGGTTCGTGTGGGCCCCACCACACTTAATCCTCCCAAGGGAGGTTAAGTGGGTGTGGGTCCCACTCCCAACCACCTTAGATAGGTTTTAACAAGTTAAAAATAAAATTGTTCTACACAATTTTATTTAACTCAAACTAAAAACCCCAAAACGAAACTCTCAACCCGCAACAAACGCAACTCCCGAAAAGGACTCTTTAAGCGAAAATCGGCGCTGCGAGTTCATCGGTGCCCTCGGATTTCAATTCCGAGCACCGGATCAAAAGTTAGGAATTCCCGCTCGTTCGTTCACTGAACGTACCCGAGCCAAACTTCGGAAATTAATTCCGGGCACTCCGGGCCTCGGAATCAGGTGCCGTCTGAAACCGCGCTCTTGTAAAATTCTAAAGAAAATTAAGAAAAAAAAATTTTCCTTGAATTTTACGGGTCTTTACATAGCCAACCTGTCTATAAAACATCTCCCCTTTACCAAGATAATGAAGAAGGGAATGTTCTATCGATGAGTTGATGATTTCGAACAAGACTTCGAGATTCTAAAGAAATACCTACTATACCCATCATTCCTGATGCTGCCAGTGGAACAAAAGATGATCATCTTATATGTGGATATTATAGAATAATCACTTAGTGTTATACTTAAATAGAAAAATGACACAAAGAATGAGAACAACCTCTAATACCTCATCCAAATGATGATAGAAACTAAGACCCAATATTCTCATGTCGAGAATAACTACCTCGAACTCATCTTTGAAGTGTAGAAGATGAGACATTACCTACAACACCATGAAGTCTACCCGGTCTCTCGTATTGATTCGCTCAAGTACATAATTCATTGTACCATGCTAACTAGGAATTTTTCCTAATGGTTAGTCATTATAAAGTAATACAACATTTAGTTCGCATCACAGAAGTCAATGAAAGGGCAGGACCAAGATGATTTCCTCACAGAACACCCCACCTAGGAAAGTAAAACAGTGGACACTGAACTTCCATATGAGAAGGTTTTCTATGCCTATGAAACTCCTCAAACATGGGAGATGTATTTTTATGGAACCTCCCAAAGTCATATCAGCAAGATACTGGAAAACCCAAAACTCAATCAGGTTGGATTAGGCATTGTATTTGTTTCCCTGGTCAAAGAAATTGTTTCCCTACTATCTATCACTATCTGAAGGATACACAAATAATGAGGATTAATACTAATATCTCATTGCTAGTTTGGAGTTGGCCCTATAGCTATAAATAGCCCACTTGGAAATCAAAGTGGATTTAGAGCCAGTAGTAAATAAGATCAATGGTGAATATGCCATCAAAACAGAATAATTGGCCCCTCTCACAGGCTATGTCAGGGGACCAATGGAATATTTCCCTTTTGTTCCCATGTTAAATCATGTTCATGATCATAGAATTCTCATTCCAACAGGTTGGATAATTTTTCCACAGTCATGGATGACCCTAACTGGGAGAAGAGATCTTTCGCATCACACGTTGAAGAATGATCTCATCAATCATCATCTGTGATATGGAATAAATCAATAAAGTCAACACCACACTAGATCATGATGAATCAATATCCACCCCTAGATGAATGGATCCCATAATTGGTTATCTCCAAAATGGGATCCTGCCAGCAGAATGAGATGGAAGGAAATAGATTCGACTCCAAGTAGCAAAATTTACTCTGTGGGATAGTCCAAATGAGTAGAAATCCCCCTAAAAGTGACAATTTTATGGAATCCACCTCATATGAATAAAAAAATGATTTTCTCACCATAATGGAAGAAGTCCATGTAGGCTCCTATGACACTCAATAGTATAGGACCAAGCTCTCCCACCAGATCAGGATGCTGGGTTACTACTGGAAAACCATGAAACATGACTGTGTAGAATTCACTAGGAAATTTCATGCATTACAGATTCAAGAAAACTTCATCCATCAACCTTTGAAATTTCTATATATAACTAAATATTCTTGTATGTTTTCCAAATGGGGAATAGATGTTATGGGGCCATATCCCCCAACCAAAACTGAGAAGTTTAAGTACATCCTTATTGATACCAAATTAGTTTCCAAGTAGGTTGAGTAAATACCCATTAAGTAATTCAGTAAGAAGAATATCATCAACCTTATGAAGTCCCATATCATCACTAGGTTCAGAGTCTCTTACGTGATATTAATAGACAAAACACCAACTTCTGTTTTGCAGAGTTGAAGAGATTTTACTAGGAGTACAACATCAAGTCCAACCACACATCCCGCTATCACACAGTGGAAAATAGATAGATATAAGACTTAAAAATGATTTTTTTTCAATTATAATCAAGAAGATGGTGAATGAGGACAAGAATTCCAGGCCAGAAAAGCTTCTCTATTCTCTATTGGCCTACCACACTGCTACACAAGCAACTACGTATTCCCTGGTGTATGGAAGAAAGGTTGTGTTACCCATATAAGTCCAATTTACCTCACTTTGAATAGCCATCTATGGGAAACTCTCAAATGATGATAAATCACAAAAGAGTTTGGATGAATTTGAGCGGCTCGATGAGAACAGGTTGCACACATTATATAATCATAAAGTCCATTAGAATTGGATCGCATGAGACTTTAATAAAAAGGTTTGCCTTTTATCATTCCTTCAAGGAGAATTGGAGATGTATCTTAGAACCCCAATGATACCATACAAGAAACCTATGAATTTGGAACCCAAATGGGAAGGGACTTATACCATATATAAGGTTTATCATAACAAATCTTACTCACTGGACACAATGGATGGGGAGCATGTCACACCCCCAAAAAATGAAAGGTTTATTAAGAAATACTTTTCATAGCTACCATCAAACATTATCTCTTATACCAACCATTTGATGATAAACTACACAAACTCATCCTGGTCACATGATGTTAAAATAAAAAAAACATGGCATGACCATATGATGTTAAGTTGTATTGATCATATCTTGACCTAATGACATTAAAATTTGTGGAACACATCCTAAACACATGATGTTAAAATGTATAGAAGGAGTCCATGTAGCAAAACTTTAAATTAAACAATGTCTCATATCCCAATCACATGATTTTAAACTGCACACACTTGTTCAGAATTCATGAAGTTAAACTACATGAAATGTGTCATCATAACATGATGTTAAACTACATAAAGCCCCAATATTCCTTTTCTTCCATGATAGGTGACCTTCATCCTTATCGCGAGACGTTAAACTTCACAGCTGATGTTCTATCCACATAAAACTAAACTGCATGGTTTCCAAGAACCACATGTGGCTTGATTACTAGAATCATAGGATATGTAGTGACATAAAAACCTCCATTCATGGTCCCAACCACAATATTACTCTTATTTAAAATAAATTCACCATAATCCTCACCACATGAAGTTAAAATACTAAAATAATTTCCTTTCCTCATGAAACTAAAACTACATGGGTTTTCTAGAACTATGTATGAATCGATTTTCATTCCAATGAGATACATGGGGATTTTGAGGTCCTATATCTTGGCCCAACCACCACATGATACAAAATTCCCTAATACTTTCTCCAGTTTCCTCAATGTTGTGATAAAACTTTTCCATTCTTGGTTTATCACACCAAGCATACCTCACATGAGATTAGGAATTTTGGTAAAGAATTATCCACATGACCAAGTCATATTAGTTCATGACAAGGTTAACATGGTCCTGAATACAAGACCCTAAAAAGTATACCAAGAGTCCTCACCACATGATGTTAAGCTACACAATTAATTTCTCTTGCATGAAACAAAACTGTATGTCACTGTTGAACTCACCCAAGAGGACCATTATCCCTATTTTTGGTCTCCCACCACACCTCCATTCAAGAACTCCATGTGGTTTTATTCCTATAATCACAAGATACATCGTGATGCCCGAATCTCCAGTATCAGGTCTAGTTACAAACAATAAATTGAAACCATTCCCCCTATGCATTTGGGTGAGACTTGTGTAGAGATTTTCCCATTCACCAACATCCTTTTATTGAGTATGCATGTATGCACATATCTCCTGTATATGTATCTATGGTCATGAACCAAATGTGTTATTTCCTTGCAAAAAAGTCTTTCCAATACATGTTAACCTAGCATCACTATGTAAAAACTCATAACCTGAGGGTAATCTAGGCCATCCTTTACATGATTGTCCCATATCATTACTCATGAACTAAGAATCTCGATCCATGATTTACAATAATTTAATCTCCCACTTAGAAGGATGTTGGGTTACTCTTGAACTTAGGTATCCTAATTAGGATCTTATGTAATATTACACTCATATTAATTCCATGTGAATCATGAACTTAAATTTCCAGTACTTTGGTCAAAGATGTATGACCTTAAACCGAAGCCTTTGATGGTCCAAATCAAAAGGATTTAAACTTCTAGAAAAAGAGACACAAATCTTGTCATGTTGAAAATCCAAAAAGGGAGGACTGAGTAAAATTAAAGTCTTCACTAGATAAACTCTTCATCTCTATAGTTTAGGAAAAAATTAGGGTGTAGATAAATATGGCATAAAGCTCATAGGGTCCACTTTTTTTCCATAGTAAAAGATGATCCATGCTCATTGGAACCCCCTGGTCTTGGAGAAATCTTGAGTAATGGTTTTTCACATATCCTCATTGTAATAACATGTTCACTAGGAGGGAAAAAACTTTTAGGGTGCTTGAAATCTTCTTGAATATTACATTTTACACAAATAACACTTCATGATTTGAGCACCTCAGATCACCAAAAAGCTTCTATGGTCCTTGGAAAAATATACCCGTCTTCAAGGGAACCTTTGCTTGACTATGAATGTATGCCTATGGATCCTACATATGAACCCTTGGTCATTATCCAAATCCATTATTTCCATGTAAAAAAAAGGGATTTCCAATTCTTGTGAGCCCTAACATAACCATGGTAGAACTCAACACCTAAGAGTGTTCTGATCCATTCCCAGCACAATTGTCTGATACCATCCTCATGACCCAAGAACATTGAACCATGATTAAAAATCCTTATAACTTGAATATTCAAGAAGATAAAACATCATAAATGTTACTTCATAATTTTTTTACCCTTTATAAAAGAAGGAATGTGATAATCCATTCCAAAACCTTTTGATTGACCAAAACTCATGACTCAAAATAATAGGACATCATTCTGAGCAGCACAATTAAGTGATAAAATAACATAGGGTTCCAATATCCTTCTTAGATATCTTTCTATCCATACCCAAATTAATTTTATAGAAATTTGAGTCTTCTCAAACCTTTAATAACCCTCATAAAAGAGTGGGGACACCTCTATTTAACCATTCCATCGATGCATAATGGATTTAACCAACCAACCAGAGGTGTTTCCTCATTAAAAGAAAGGAAATACAATACTCATGATATCTGATAACACCATGGTGGAACTCAACATCTCAAAGTGTTATGATTCACCCTTGGTATGTTTTCCCCATTCCATATTACTTCACTCAAACTTTTAGGTTATGAATTAATCAACCCATACTCCAACTATCTAGGTGGGCCTAACTTTTCTAGTATTTCACCGTCAACTAATATTACCCCCATAAATCCTCCAGGACCTTGGAAAAGAGATGGGAAACATCTATTTGACTATGCTATCAATCAATAAGGGCTTTAAACTACTTACCAGAGGCATATCCTCCTTTTTGGAAAGGAACTCTAATACTTATGAGCCTCGATAACACCATAGCAGAACTCTTCAACTTAGAGTATTTCGGGTCATACCTGGAATGTATTCACTATATTCCATATTCACCAATCATTCCATAGTAATAAGACTTTAAAATACATAATATTTTATTTCATGTCTATAGGACTTTCAACTGCACAATATTTTATGTCCTGACAGTAATACTTTAAACTGCATAGTGTATCTACGCCCTTACCACATGACATTAAAATGCATGAAAAATATCCTGACCACATGAAATTAACTACATGGGGAATGTTTATTCAAAAATGGTATATTACCAGTGATATAAGGTCCAAGATAAAATACAATAAACTAAAAAAATATAAGGTATGACCTAAAATACCCTAAACTACAACACAACAAAAATTTAGTTTGAAAGACCAAAAAATGGCACAAAAACTATGAGGTAGAAAACTCATTAGTGGGAAGCCTAAGTAAAAGCGGAGTCCATGACTTCTAATACTTCCCCTATGTGAATCTTAGGAAAAAATGAGGGCAATATAAAATGAAAAGATATAAATATTATAGGGACCATCATATGGGATTATTAAAAATCATGTTATTCTTACTAATTCCACTGACTTCAGTAAAAGATAAGATCATTCTTGCTCTGAGACATATATTCTACCAAAAGCATCCTCTTTTTAATCAAGAAAACCCAAGATAACTGGAGGAGATACATTAGTGACGAACCTCATATTGGTGGGAATTCATTAGAATTTCTCAAGAATAATCTATTATGATTTAAAAATTCAAATCCATACATTCAGGTTTACTTAATATTATGAAAAATATGGGCGTTGTTTATAATTAAAAAACATCAGATCAAAAAAAATTCACGAACATCATGAATGAAAGACAATTGGACAAAAACATGTAATGCTTGGAAGATCTATTCATTGATAGCATATAGAATGAGGGATCTCTATATTTCAGAGCCTCTTTGAAGATTGAATCAAACAAAACACATCAATGATAAAACTATAATATGATTTGATCATTTTGGCTATCTAGGTTGGAAAGAGTCTGATGAGAAAAATTTATTGAGTACTGAAGTACCGCCCACCCCACTTCTTATACTATTGATTTAGAAGGAATGGTCTCAATATGAGTAGGCATTTCATGAACTCCTTTATCAGTTGTTACCAATGATGCCAATGATGCTAAAATTTCATACTTCTAGTGAGATAATATCTCCTCATATCTCACTATCTATGTGGTTAAGACCTCCATTTGGGTTTATCGCTTAGATATGAACTAACCGTTCTCTTACAAAGCTATCAAATCTCCCTTCATCAGTTTGGCCAGGGGAGTCCCATCATCAATATCATAAAATTCCCTCTCATTGGTATCCAACTATTACCACATCAGGATGATTTATAACATGATTTCATCTAATGTTTGGATCTCAAATACACCCAACCCCAAATTAAGAAATATCTAGAGAATATGTTCTTATTAATCATGAAACATTCCTAGAGGAGTGTGAATAATCTGGAATACTAGTCCATGCCTTGTCTAAGCCTCTTTAGATTTTAGAGTGGGTGTGTCTGAAGGGGGAACAACTAGATGAACTAATGAGGGAGCTATAGAGGAAGAATCCCCATATACTCTCCCCTAAAAATACATATCATCTATTTATCACATGGAGGGACCAACTTCCTCAGAAAATTTTCACAGACTAATGGGAAGGTCTTCACCAAGATGAGAACACTTCATCTAAGGATCACCTGAATCTTGAATCATCTCCATTGTTTCTATAGAGAATGGAGTCAGTGAGGCACATGGTCTATCCACTTAACGAAATAGTCTAGTCAGCACACCACCCAGGTAGAAATATGCCTATGTCTAAGCATAATAATGTGATAGGAAGGTAAGAGTTATATAAGGTGGTAGTATAATCACATCATTAGTATCCTTACATTCCAACATCATCCAAAACTAGTGGATAATATCAGGATGTTTCTCTCCCCACATGCTAGCTGATTAGAGAGGAAAACCCTTTGGATACAGCCGAAATGGTGAGAAAAATAGTATGAGGTATATGGATCACAAAATATCATCTCATCAATCATGGATGGAAGAACCCCATCATGAAGGGAGATCTTTCATGATATTTAATCAGGAGATCCACCACCATTATCAATAACTGGCCCATTCGATGCAGCATAAGGCATGAATTTGAAGTGATCAGATCAGATAAACATGTCAATAACCTAATCAGGGCCTAACAACATAGCCTCAACCCCAAAGATGTCCAGATATTTTGGGTAAAAATAAGGAACTGTGGATCTTGGTGGTGTTGTGGTATCTGTAGTAGTGGAAATGATCCCCTATCCAGCAGAATAAAAACTGTAAAGGACCACCGATCCTATAATGAATTATTCTCTATTGAATATTTCCTAGACGCTAGTGAAGGTATTAAATATTTGGTATGACTAGATCAAGAGGATATCCCTATGATATCTATGCTTCCATCATCATCATACTAACTCAGATTCCCTAGCGTGTATCCCTAGCTGAGAGAAGCCAACAATTCAAGAACATATCCATAAAACCCACTAGGTTGAGGATCATGGATTATCTTTGGCCTCACCCTATAGAACAATGAGGTATATTCTCTAGATTCCATGATTTCCCAATATGATCTGAAGTTATCACGAACCTACCAATAAGGGAACTATTGAGGGAATAAAATGGTTGGCCAAGATCCACAGTGATAAATGAAAATGATGATCTAGTCTTTAAAGAAGATGAGCGAGTGCATATTCAATTTCTTCCTTAACTTTTCTTTCACAATGTTGAGAATATACCTTTCCAAAACTAGAGTCTATGCGGGGTCATCCTATATGTATGCAGTATAATGAAATTCATTGTAAATTTCTCTAAGGGGGTGCATCCTACCCAGTCAGTAGATATCCCAAAGTCAGATTCCTACTTCATCGTGGGATATATGGAATGAATTGGTACTGAGGCATGAACGACTAAACTATTCTCTAAGAAGATCACACTAATGATAAATGATGAACTGGGAAACACATACTGCTTCATAAATATGGAATGTATGTTATTGGTTGGTAAATTCTAAGAAGCATTACCTAACTGAGAATGGCCGTACCCATTCATCAAAAAAGTTCCCACCATTGATCAAATCCTATTTTTAGCTCTATTCTCCACCCAGGTTATTCAAAGAATAGAACAATATGCTTGAGTAGCTTTGAGAAATGGGTTGGTGGGTGAAATCATAGCTATTTGAACCTTAAGGTGAGTTCACCAGTATATAGGACAACATCTGGGACCATGCTATGACCAGTTTGCCATCATCATAAACTAGCATTTGAATACAATAAAGGGAAGTTGACACCCAACAAGGTGGAAGGTTATAATCCATATAAGCAATGAAAATATCATACAGTAGGCCCAATCCTTACAGGGGAATCCAGTGTGATAAAGGATAGCCTTGAAGTTTGGAGGAGAGAAGCCTCTTCAAAGACTCATTGTTAGAGTGCATATGATATCAGGGGTCATCATTAAATTTCTTAGCAATCATGGCCCTATGATCTATTGCAGCGGAATACGCATGAGATATGGAATCCATCCAAACAAATTAAGTGGTACATGTCAGAAAAATAAAAGGAAATTTGTAATCACAACAATATCATGTGAATCACATGAATCATAAAAGGATTCAAGAAACGCCCCATGAAGTTCTTGTAGACTGCATAAACCCTCATGAAATCTCATGAACCTCATACCTATATGATATCTCACAACTGCATGACCCTTAATAAGACTCATTATTGCATGAACTAGACATGGTCACACAAACCGCATAATAGTCAAAGTGATCATGCGACCAAACTATAAGATCCTATGAAAGCACCCAATATGGCCATATGACCAAGGACTTAGCCCAAGGCTCAAGAAATTATTGAAATTTGATTCATGGTAGGTTTGAGAAAGTGTTGTGAAAAAGTGGGTCTTGCTAATAAATCTCATGAAATAGGTTCTCATGAATAATCTTGCAGAAGAATCCTGCGATTGGTTCTTACTTACAGTCTTGCGAAGGGGTTATGTGAAGGATGATGATTGAAGGAGCTCTAGAGAATATAAGAATCTGGTGAATGAGTTTACCTCCATTACCATATTTATAGCATCTTCCATGGAATACCAAAGGTCACCCAGAAGACCGCATTTCACTCAGGACACTGATTGGTGACATCCCTAAAGACTTAGGCAGGTATTTACTTTCTTTAGAACCGAGCCATTGTCATTGAAGACATCACTCCTGAGGGGGGATATTTGTTGGCTCCTACTAAATGATCATAAAAAATATACAAGGGAATAAATACCCAAATTATGGGTATTATTTTTTCCTTAAAGTAAAGGAATAGAAGGTGGCCAATAATCACAGATTGTGAAAACCACTAAAGGATGCATGATCGCATTAACTTCTAAAGGTCATGCGAACAGTTCATGCTCAAAAGATGAAGTATTTAAAATCATACGAAGCCCTTTGGACAATCCTATTTTTCTTTTGATGGAATACAAGACACTTATTGATCATGCACATGCTACTAGAAAAACTCCTCTAGATCACACGACTTGTCAATAAGAAGATTCCAGATAATCATCCAAAACCCTTATAAAATAAAGTGTAAAAATATGCAGAATATGGAGGCCTTATGTGGTCGTAGATATTTATGTTATGAACCCATGCGGTACACAAGACACCAAATAATCCCTAGTTACATGTCTACCTTATCACACAAGAGACCACTAGCATGTCACCCCATTATACGAAGGGACTTGAACATGTCCATTAAACTCTACGTTTCCACTACCAACTATAAATAAAAACACAAGAGTTGTCAATTAAAATGCTTGAGAAACACCACAAGACCCATTACTAGTCACATGATGCATCATCAATGGGTAGAGTGATTTTCTTTGACAACACTTTTATAAATTCTCAAGATCCCCATCCCATGTAAAGTGAAGAAGAAAATAAAAGGGGAAATGACGAAAGATTATTGAGGAGAGAAGATACATTGTCCTTCATGTGAATAGGGATATATGACCTGGGTGATCACCATTGATTATCTGAGGCCCCCCAGATAATCCATCATGGTCCCACAATACCCCTTGGAATGTCAGACCGATCTTGCAAAGGCCCCCTAACAAGCCACCTTACTCTAATGTAAGATCATAGAAAATGCATCTTATATCACACAAAAGCCTTTCAACAGGTTTCCTGGTCTAACAAAGACCACTATACGTGTTGGAATGACCTTTTAAGAGATCCTTGGAATGTCAGCATGGATCAACCAAAGTCTAATAAATGGTGTGTTTATGGGATGGTCTTTCGGTCACTGAAAATCATACGACGCCCCCTGGATGACCCATGATAGGATATCGCAAATCACGCAACACAAAATCCCTCCAATAAATCCATCCAAAATCTACAAGATAGGTGCTTCATGAGGTAACATATAACCAGGGTGGTGAGTCTTATAAATCCCCCCTCATAAAAAAAACATACAAGGGAATCTATACCTGAAGGCATCCAAGCATCCATAACCGATCACATATTGAGAAGAATTATCAGAGCATTTAGTCATGAAATAAAAAAGGTTTTCTACTAAAATAAATCTGGGAAAAACCTATGGGATCATGAACCATGCATAGGAACTTCATGTGATCACTTGAGATCATGAAAAGGACTTCTGGTGTAGCAGATGGATCATGAGAAGTATGCCACACATGTTAGCTGGGCCACACAAAACCTAAAATAAGATAACACTAGAAAAACTTGAGGCACATATGCAATAAAGTATAGAATAAAAGACTAAAATATGGGAGACTAATTTGATGATAGATTGGATGATCCTTATGGTATTTTCATGACTAATCCAAAACATATGATAGAAATGGTACATGTTACCTAAATCATGTGATGATCCCTCGACATGTTATATGGATCATGTGATGTAGCTTGGAATTTTCACTAAAGTCACAATATTCCCTCTCGGCATGCCACCTATGTCTCTCCAATTCCTCTAGGCTTATTGGTCAAACCTTATGATGGCCTCCATAAATTTTTCCCCAGATCATGCAGCGACACCAGTATATATCAGAAAGGTCTCATGATGATAATAGGACATGTAAACCGGTTCTCGCGATATATCCAAGGAATGTCGTCCAAGTAAGAAGACACCCTCAATATATGTAATCCTTGATCTCATGATGTCCTCCAGACAAGACAGTCAGATCACATGACACCCTTTGAATATGTCATCATCAATCATGCTATGGTCTCCAAAAATGTCATTCATGTTATGTAATGTCCTCCATACAAGTCAATTTTATCAGGATGTTGTCTTTTAGAATTTTCTATAAGAAATTAGGACATATCCAGACATCCACGTACATGTCAGGTATATAATCAGAATATTTCAAGTAGAAGATCCGGCCATGTAAAGAAGAGGTCCTATGAGATGATAGCCTTATCCATTGGATACATCAGGTTAGCCTCAATGTGTAAGCCCCAATCAGTGTCATGATATTACTTCCCAAACATTAGGGAAACCTTAGTGTGTATTCCCATATTAGTGGAATGATATGACTTTACCCATATTTGGGTGACCTTAGTGTGCAAGCCCTGATCAATCAAACTATGAGAACTCTAATTCCTTCCATAACTATGATACATAGGACACCTTATTAAGGCCCATGATTAAATAAGAATCCACCTCAGTGTAAATCCCACCATGTCTTTAAAATTCCAATGATAGAGACCCAATATATCTCTTGGTATGATCATTATTCATTATCCACCAATGGTTTAAGAAGGCAATTGAACTACAAGGAATCCGATACCTGCCATAACCAGGATACATATGATGAATTCCTAAGGCTCGATCTCTATATTAAACACCAAAAGAGTTATCCCAACACAAAATTACTATATCCATTTATAGTAAGACAAATTAATTACTATTCCTTGTTTCTTGCACTGATTATGGATGACATGGGCTTAAAGAGTTTCAATGATCATATCATTCACATCATTAACCTCCACCAACCAAGGAATCCTTAGTGTGTAAGCCCCGATCGGTGGCATGATACGACCACCCTCATATAAGGGCATATACCTTGGGGAAATTCCCAAGGGTGTGATAGAACTATGATGAATCTAATTACTATTATAATCGATATACATAGGAATCCTCCCCAAGGCTTGAGCTCAAGTACCCGGAGCCTAATTTCCATCATATATGTCCTTTCCACATGACGTTAAATTGAATAGGGTTACCAAACTATGTGTGTTTTGATTCCTTATATAATAGGGATACGTAGGAATCCTCATAAAGGCTCAATCCCATCCTTGACATATTAATCAACTCCTTGAATGACAACACATTCTGAAGTTCCTAGTTATATGAATTCAACATATAAGCCGCAACCCATTAACATGAAATGGATGAATAACTTCAGATACATACAGATGGAATAACTAATAAATTCCCCTTTACATATAAAAGGATTTAACCTATGATAATTTCATTAGGGTAACCGGTTCTCTATCGGGATTTGGTATAGATTCATAAACATATCTTAAATATATAATAGAGTCTCAAAGTAGGTAAAAATTCCCCCTAAAGTGGTGTGATGAGCCTGACCTCCCATCCTCTCAACCAATGTGAGTTACTAAGTGAAATTTTGTTTGAAACCCAAATTGACCACCAGACTTTGGAAAGTAGGTCTATACTCAATTACGGATGTGGTAATTGTTGGGAGTTTCAAATGAAAGATAAGAAAAATGGTAAAACCCAACATGGGGGATTGTGCAACACATCAACCCCCCATAATCAATCAACTAGAAAAACCTAAGGGTATATTCCTACTATATGGAAGATCTTCCTATATTTTTAATGAAACAAGGATATTAAAGAATATTTTCTATGTATATGATTGCTTTCACTGAGGTATCTTCATCATGAGAAGTGATGGTCCTATCTTGAGTGACAATGTACCCATGGCACAATTTAAGATTTTTTGTAGGGATAAATATGATCTGATCTTACATTCTTCTAGACTAGTGGGTCCAATGAGTGTAGATTTACTTTTTAAAAGATAATATGGTGGATCCTACAAGCTTTGTTCCCTTTTCATTTTCACTATAACTTTGGAATAAGGAATGAAATGGGATGGATTTTCTGGTAGAGACATGGATTTTCTCAGACCACCTTTTATGGGTTTTCAATATGAAGATCCTTTGTGTATTTTTTATTTTTTATTTTAAGTTCATGGAATTTAGAACATGGAGGGATATATTTTAAGGTCATATAGATTTGAATAGTGGTGGATAAATTTTATAGCTATATAGCTTTGACCAAATGTGAGGTAACATGTCCAGTGATACGGGAGGGGGAAACTTGATATGAATTGTATATATCACATACAAATTTAGATGACCCCATATAGGAATAAAATAAATTTAATGTAGGTATAAGAATTAAGATATAAATAATTATAAGAAAAGATATGACATCCCAACATAGAGTCTAACATAGGAAGACTCGGCATGAATTAAGAAGGCCCTAAGTTGGGATGGGGAGTTAGAATTGATGAAAATTTGCATTTAGGATGAGGTTGAGTGATTCTAAGCATCACTACACATATTACAACAATAGGAATAATGAAACATGTAGGTATGATTATAGGAGCCTCTACAAAGATTAGGTTTATGTACATAGAGTAAGTGAAACAACTTCATCCTAGTGTCAGGTTGTTGTGAATGGATTGAAATGAATTGACAAAATTTTGAGAACATAGATTAAATATAGTGGATTATATGGATGGACCCAAGTCATGACCTCCATGTGTCATTATGAATCTTGAGATTATAGGAATTAAGCCACACATAGTTTAAATATGATAGAATTATTTACTCTAGTCTAGGATTAGAACTAGAAGAAGCTCTATGGTGGTACCTATGATAGGAGATCCGAGTCTCTATAAAAGGTTTACCCACACATGAATGATGTATAAAATACACTATGGATAAGGATAGAATACAATAGGGGAATTTAGAAGAAATTTATATTTCACCACTGGGTCTAGGATAAATAATCTAGTTATCACTACATATCCTGTAAGAACTTAAATTAAGCTACATGTAGTTCTGACATGGGGTAGCCTTTGCTCAAATCTAGCTCAAGTGTAGGGTGGAAATTATGAAATATCCATCCTAATACAAGTCCATTAAGAAGCCCAATGTGAATGAGGGGACTAAAAAACTAGGATTGACAGAGGATCAAAGTTGATGGGATCTACAGATAGACCTAGGATATGAGATCCATGCATCACTATGTATCATGAGGTAGTAGAAATAAAGAAATATGTAGTTCTTATAAAGGAGGATTTTTTTTGTCATATGTTATAAGAACCATTATATCGAGGTTGGATAGTTTATCTATAACCATTGAATCTACAAGGATATAAAGACCCATTCATATAGATCGAGATCTTACATAGAGATAATATTTCCGTTTAAGGTCATTTGAAATTGATCGGTCCAAGTATTTTAAGGTTATACAGGATGGACCACATGTCATGCAGTTTATTATTATATGACAAGGAATATGTTTTATGTAGTTTATGGTCATGCATATAGTATTATATGTTATACTATTCAAATTCATATATCAAGGGATTTATTTATGTATTTTAAAGTCATTTAGTGAGGACTAGTGCACACAACATGAATTTATGAAAGGTGCATCTTGAGAAGCCTTTCATTAGTGGAAGACATGATATTTTACCCATCCATTGTGACCAAGGAATAAGATCCATAAGAGTATAACTTATTTATGGTGTAAAGTCTTTAGAATTTTGGATCTAGTTTTGGAGGTTTATTTCTAGGTATCACGGGGGATCTCAAAGTTAACACTAATTCTCCTTGGATGAATGAGTGGAGGTGAACCTTCTTCTTGAATACACTCGTGATTTGATATCAATGAACTTTTAGGTTATGTAACGTGTATATTCTTTTATTATAAAGTTGTTACATTTAATCCAGCTATATACGAGATTAGTCATCTTTAAATAGTTTATTATATATGGAAATGTGAAGTGAAGTTAGATAAACCTCGATTAGAAATATTTACTCAGTCCTATACATGAGTTAATATGAGTCCTCCCATGCATTAGTAGAGGTTTTAGTGTGATAAGACCATAAATAATATAAGATCTTGTTTGTAAAATATTTTTTATCATTGTTCACCATTTTCTAAAGGAGTAACTGTTAGGTCGGAATATACAAATATAAAAAAGAGGGGGGGGGGGTGAATTGTGTGCTTTCAACATTTTTCAAAATACTTCACAATTATGCCTTTTGATGTCGACTGATGAATATGCAAGTAAGAAATGTTTATCTTCTGTATGAAATTATGAGTAGTGGATAAAAAAAGAAATATAGAATACAATTGTTTATAGTGGTTCGAGGCATTAAGATCCCCTAGTCCACTCCACCAATTACTCTCTCTATGAGTTTTGGTGAATTTCACTAGTCAGGTCCTCATATCATAAGACCAATCCAAAAATGAGTGTAGGTAGTTGACACCGTTACAAAAAATACTAAAAACATAGTCTTCTTTTTCTATAATAGAGAAACAATAAACCACATATTAGATCGAGAAGTTAATACTCCACCACAACTGAGTAATAACAGTTGAAACTATCAATAAAAATGAATTGATTAAAAAAAGATTCTAGTTAAACTTCATAGTTGAAACAACAACTGACGGTAGATGTATATTCTTCTTCAGAAAATAGTTTCTTCAGGAAAGAGCAGTTCCGAAGCAATCTAGTTGCAATAGATCTTTTAAATAAAAACAAAAATTAATATCAGTAGAATACTTACAACAAATACTATATTTTGAATACATATATCACCACTATAGCCTCTTCTGTAGAAAATAGAGTCTGATCGATTGTTACAGTATATTTGAAAAATATATTCACAAGAATTTAGTTTCAATAATGAATACATGTCGCAATATATGGATCAATATATATCTCAATATATATATATTCTTATCTGAATCACACACACACACACATATAGAAAAATACACCGTTACAATAAATAAAGCAGAGATCCTGTCTTTCAATTCCAAATCCAAGAAAATTGCATGATAAATTTAAAGAATTCAAATTCTTGATACAACTCAGAGTAGTCGTATATTTTCTTAAGAATAGGAGAGAATTTATCTACTTAATATGATTATTTGAATTAATCATAATGAGATTTGAATCATTCGAAAAACGATCTTTAAATCAGCCTGATATACCATAAATACCATTGCATGAAACTCCAATAAAAATGTAAATTCAAATCTCTGATGATGAAAAGTTAAACATAAGGTTCCTTTATAAGATTAAAAAAATACAAAACTTAGGGTTCAACTAAGTAGAGTTCAATCTCCTAAAGTAAGGTTGATGATCCATACATTTTCTTTTTAAACCTAGGGTTCCATACATTTTCTTTTTCTATCAACATAGGGTTGATTAACCATACGTGTTGATCTTTCAGCATAAGGTTTAATAGAAACATATAGTTTGTTCCTTACGTTATGTTTTTCAACATACAATATGAAAAGTGTTTCTATAATTCTCTTAAGATAATTCCGAACACTTTGAAGAATACTCCACATGAATAATAAGTTTGAATATAATTACAAATTAAGTAATATAGAGAATATTAATTTCCTAAAATACACTTAAAGTAATATCATTAGTAAAACAAACAAGGGTATTTGTGAGTATCAAAATCAATCAGATTTATAGAGTATTGTTGAGACAATACATGCCTAACAATCCCCCCCTTTTTGATGACCACAAAACCCATAAAATTAATAATATAATTTTATAAACAATTGAAAAGAAAATAATTAGAAATTTGATTTTACAGAATTATTTCGATAAAAAGAATTGTTGTTTTTACCCAAATTTATCTCCCTTTTTGTGAGATCAAAAAGAAAGTGCAGAAAATGAATAAAACATGTTTAATTTTGCATAGATCTATAAATAGATGATATACTAGCCTATTTAAATAAATAAGACTGGATTTTTGGATTCTATACATAAACATAAATGAATATGAAATAAATTACACAAAAATAAAAATAAGGATATTTTATTGATAAAAAATTGTATAAATACAATAATCAATTTGTTTGGGAAACAAGTTTAGTCAACTGAAATGGTTAGGGTAAAAAAGATTGGGTAGGAGTTAGATTGGTTAAGATTCTAAGGATTTTGAGCATCTTCAAACATATATTTAAACTCATCCATTTGTAACCACAACTTCTTCATTAGAATATCCCCCAATTTCATAATCAAAATTCTTGAATCTTGACTGATATTCAAATTCTCAACAAAATTGAATTTCAAAAATTCTTGTAAACTCTCCTCTTGCTGCATAAATTGATCTAACTTTTCATTGAGTTTTTTTAGTAGAAATCTGATACCCGGTTCATTCTATGTTAGTTGGTCAACTAGAAATTTCTGATTGTCCAACATAACTGACAAAGGATCACTATTACACTGAATATTTTGAAGACAATCATTCATATGTACCATGAAAAAGGTGATTTCCTGAAATATTCAAATCAGATCTGGATTGGTAGTAGGAGAAAAGGTATATGTACTGGTCTGACCAACAATAATCTCGATTGATTCAAATTGACTCCCTAAATACTACTTTAGATCATCAAATTATGACTTAGAAACAATTTCATACTTCATATTTCCAACTTCATTCAACATCTCTCGCTTGAAAGCATCAAATTCCTTCTTGGAAATAGAATTTTCATTACGATCTTGTAACTTTTTCTTTATAACTTCCATCTCTTTTCGAAGATTGAAATTTTCTTCCTGATACTTATTAAACTTCATTATAATATCCTCAACCTGATTTGATAGGGAATCAAATTTCCCTTCATCTGGATGTTGTGATTGACCAACTTCCATAATTTCTATAGATTTTGAAGAAGATTTTTCCAAAGACTTCTCCACTAGTTTTCAATTTATTTTTCACTTGAATAAGAAAAAATATCAAGAAATTACATTTTTTCCTCAGTTTCAGATCCTAGTCTCTCATCCACATGATAAAAAATAAAGGAAATTAAATTCTAAACAATTTCTGTAGCCACATTTTCAGATCTGATCAACTGTTTGTCTTCCTGAAAATCTAGTTATTTCTCCTAGACAATTGGTAAATCAATAGTCTGTAAATCTCTTATCTATCTTTCAACCTATTGATATTCCTCAAGAAAGGTATCTTTTAAATTTACTAACCTAGTAGCCTCACCTTAACCCAACACTAGTTCTACAGTAGGTGGATCTACACTTTTCTGTGGTCTTACAACCAATTATGCTTGCACAACCACTTCTTCCTCTTCTTCTTCTTCCTCTTCTTAAAAAAGACTAAATTTTATTTGGGTTGGTTTGGAAAGTCCTTCACCTTAGGTTTCACCAATTCCTTCATTCCCAATTGCACTTCATTCCCCCTGAGAAAAAGATCCTAATTTTTGTTGGTCATCTGCACCTAACAGCAAGAGTTTCCCTTTGACTGTACTCCAGTAAAATAATAATTAACTCAATGTTCCCGCTTTTAGTACATTGCTGTGATGAAATTTTATTCGAGAATATATTAAACAAATCATTCAATTATTAAATAGAATTAAAGATATTATTCTTCCATAAGGATAAAAAGTCATCCAAGAATCTGGTTGACAGTAGTAATTTAAAATGAAACACTCCCTCATGAGGACAGTTTAGGATTTTAGAAATTTCAGTCAAAGAAACTAAAAAATACTTATCTTATATTCTTGCAAAAACCGTATCTTGAGAATCACCAAAACTAAACTGAACACTATTATATAAATATTTTAGTTCTACCTCATAAGGGAATTCTGAGTTGCCTCATTGAAAACATATTCTAATCCTTGAAAATATAACATTTTCATCAGGAGTAGATTTTTCTGATAGAGCCATTCGAAATCAACTACTTTACCCTGCATAATCTTTCTTCTTGAAATTTTTTACACTTCAGGTCGCTAGATTCACCTTCTTTGGTTCTCTTAGTTTTCATCATTTATGGTAAATGAAAGCTCTGAGGTTTTTAGGTTTTTAGGGTTTCGAAAGAAAATAGAGGTAAGTGAAGGTAGACAGAGGTAAACAAGGGTTTCAGTATTCGAAAAGGGTTTGAGTTTCAAAAAAGTTTTGGTATTCAAAATGTCTCTAAAGATCCCTTGTTTCCCGTGTGATTACGTAATATAATCATTATCTTTTTTGAAAACACATGGCGTGAATAAATTTAAGAGTAAAACAAATTAACGAAAATTTATAGCAGAAAAAAATATTAAAACAAATCAGATTTAAAGTAATAAGTAAATAATTTTAACATAAATAAACTGGAATAAATAAATAAATAGAATAAGATAAAATAAATATTTAGAATTAAATAGATTAAAAAGATTGAAATTTATTTAAAAAATTAAATAAACCTAACTCCCCCTTAATAAAATCAAAACTCATAGTGGGAAAATGTTTAATAAAGATTTCAGCTAGTTAATATTCAATATTGAAAAATTCTAAAGATATATCCTTTTTAGAACACGATCTCTTAGAAAATGGTTCCTAATATCAGTATGCTTAGTTCATGAATGACTTATTGGATTTTTGAAATATTTATATCACTTTTATTATCACATAAAATAGGTGTACTATTAAAATTTAGTCCAAACTCTATTATTTTGTTTTTCATTCATAACACTTGTTCACAACAACTTCCTACAGATATATATTCTGTCTCAGCTGTTGAAAGGGCAACTGAGTTTTGTTTCTTACTTGACCATGATACTAAATATTTTCCCAAAAAGTGTCAGGTTCTTGAGGTACTTTTTCTATCTAATATACAACCTCCAAAATCAGAATCTGATTTTGATATTAAATTAAAATCAAAAGTTTGTGGATAAAGAAGAGATTGAAAAATAGTTCCCTTTAAATGTCTAAAAATACTTTTGAGAATATTAATATTAGATTCTTTAGTATTTGTTTTGAATCTTTCACATAAACATAAAAAAACATAATATCCTGTAGTAATAAATAATAAAATACCAATTATACCTCTATATTTATTGTTTTCCACTAATTTTCCAACTTCATCCAAGTCAAGTATTATATTGGAACACATGGGAGTTGTATATATATTTATGTTATCAAGACCAAATTTTTTCAATAAATCAGTAATATATTTACTTTGGTTTAAAATATTTCCATAATCATTTTGATAAATTTTAAGTCCTAAAAATAATTTTAATTCTCCCATCATACTCATTTCAAATTATTTTTGCATAAGTTCTGAAAAAACATTACAATGTTTTTTATTGGTTGAACAAGAAATAACATCATCAACATAGATTTGAACTAATAATATATTAGAATTTTTTTTTCTCTTAAAAATAGTTGGATATTTCATTCCAACAGTAAATCCATTTTTCAAAAGAAAAGAACTTAATCTTTCATACCAAGATCTAGGTGCTTGTTTAATGCCATAAAGGGATTTAGTAAGTTTAAAAATAGAATCTGGATTTTGAGAATTTTCAAAACCACGAGGTATTTCAACATAAACTTCATCCATTAAATAGCCATTTAAAAAGGTAGATTTGACATCCATCTGATATAATGTTCATATGAGATTCATAATCTAAAAGAATACTAATTTATTCTAATCTAGCTATAGGGGAAAAGGTTTCATCATAATCTATACCTTCTTCTTGATTATATCCTTTATCTACTAATATATCTTTGTTTCTAGTTATAATCTCTTGATCATCTTGTTTATTTCTAAAGACCCACTTAGTTCCTACAACTGGATAATTTGATGCTCTTTCAACTAATTCCCAAACTTCATTCATTTTGAATTGGTTTATCTCTTATTTCATTGCTATCATCCAAATCTTATATTTTAAGGATTCTTAAAAAGATTTAAGTTCTATTTGAGATAAAAAAGTAGATAATTCAACTAGGTTTCCTATATTGCTTCTAGTTATTATTTCAATGTCTAGGTCTCCTATAATAGTTTCTAAAGGATGATTCATTAGGGTTCTAGACTGTATAGGTAAAACACTTTTAGGTTCATCAGTATCATGTTCTTCTAAACTAGAATAAATCTTATTTATGTTATTTTCAAAATCATTTTATGGTTTTCAAGTCTCATGTTGTTAGAAAAGTTAGTAGTTTCATCAGTTTGATATTTTTATTTAATAAAAGGGTCAGTTTCATCAAACTTCACATGAACTGATTCTTCAACAATCCTTGACTTTTTATTAAACATTTTATAGGATTTAGAAGTAGCAGAATATCCTAAAAATATTCCTTCATCATCTTTTAGATCTAACTTACCAAGATTAACCTTGGTGTTCCAAATATACACCTTACATCCAAAAAATTTAAAGCATTTTTCTTTAGACTTTCTATTATTTCAAAGTTTATAAGACATGTTTTTAAAAATAGGCCAAATTAAAACTCAATTCATGATATAGAAAGCTGTGCTTACAGCTTCTTCCCATAAGTAGGTAGGTAACTGTATTCATTCAGCATAGTTCTAGACATTTCTTGAATAGTTCTATTTCTTCTTTCAATAATTCCATTTTATTGAGGTGTTTTTGGTTCAAAAAAGTGTGTTTGATACCTTGATTTGAAAAAAAGGAATTGAATTCCTAATTTTGAAATTGTCCACCATGATCACTTCTAATGAAATTATCTTAAATCCTTTTTCATTTTCAAAATATTTATAGAAACTTTTAAAAATATTAAAATCTTCACTTTTGAGTTTTAGAAAATAAATCTAAGTAAATATAGAGTAATCATCAACTAAAACATATAAATATAATTTTCCAACAAAAATTTCTACTTTTGATGGTCCAAACATATCCATGTGGATAAGTTATAGAGGTTTTGATTTAGCAATTTTTTTAATAGATTTGAAGTAAGATTCGTGTTTCTTACCAATTTGAAATGCATCACAAAATCTGTCACTATCAAACTTAAGACTATGTAAATCAGAAAGTAGATGTTTCATAGATAATTTATGTAAACCATAAATATTAAAATGAAAAATCCTCCTATGCCATATCCAAGACTCATTTATCTTAGTAGTTAAACAATTCACTTTATGTTTACATAAAGACTTTAGATCCAAAGTATAAACATTATCAGTTCTTGGTGCTCTAAACTTAAGTAGTTTATCTTTAAATACAGAGTAGTAATTGTTATAAAAATCTACATAATTTCCATCATCATAGAGTTGAGCTATAATTATCAGGTTATGATTCATACCTTGTACATATAGTACTTTGTTGATTGAGACTATTTTTGAATCTCCAATAGTTCAAAGTCCAATCATCTTTCCTTTAGAATTATCACTAAAAGTGACTAGATCTCCATCTATTTAAGTCAGTGTATTGAAGTTTGTTGAGTTTCCACTCATATGACTAGAGTAGCCACCATCCATGTACCATATATATTTTCTTTCTTTATGACCTATTTACTACAAAGGAAATTCAAACAAGAATTTGTTTTGGTACCCATATTCTTTTTGGTCCAGTAATGTTAGCTAGAAAAGATTTGGGAATCCAAATCTGTTTTGTTTTTCCATAACTCATATCATTTGCTTTAGATAGGCTATTTGAGATAAAATCCTTTTTAATTTCCACTTATTTGAGTATTTCTTAAATAACAGTTTTTTGTAATATATCCTTCTGTTCCACAAAAATGACAAGTAACAATTTCTGAGTTGGGAAAAAAAATACTTATATAGTTTAGATTTTTTACCTTTATTTCCTATACCAAATCTTTTATTTCTAATGACATTTTTACCAAGAATTTAATTCAGAATATTTTCTCATTTTGTAAAGAAGATAGAATCACTTTTATAAGTTTCTAATTTATCTTGTAATTATTTAATCTTATTTCCATGATCAGCATAGTTTGTGGTAGATGAGTTAAAGTTTTCAATTAACTGTTGATGTTGTTTAATTAAGCCATATATTTCTCCAAAAATAGCATTGTGAATATTTTTTTAAAGATTTGTTTTTATTTAATAAGGATTCATATTTTTCTTCTAACATTTTTCAGTAGGCGGCCAATTTATTATTTGAATAATTAGAATCAGAATTAGATGAATAATAGGTTTTTACCCTATCTTCTTCTTCCATAAAGCACATATTTTCTTTCAGATGTGATTCTTCTTTTTCTAAATCATATTTTTATGAGATGTTGGAGTCTTTAGAAACACTCCAAGTAGCCTTCATTTCACTTTTTCCATTATGTTCATAATTAGAATTTTCTTGATATGTATTTTCTATATTTATCTTTTCACCTTTTAGATGGGGAAAATCAGGTCTTATATGACCCACTTTCTTTCATTCATAAAATCTGAATTCCCTTGAGTCTTTCTCATATCTCTTGAAGGGTTTTTTGAATCCTTTTTCATTTTATAAAACTTGCTAATCATTTTGGCTAATTGATCAACTTTCATTTCAGAATAAAATGTATCTGAATTCCTTTATTCTTACTTTATTATTTTTCTTTGATTCTGAGATGTCACCTTTAAAGAAATATTATCATTTTTCACTAATAATTTATGATATTCATCTTCATATTACATTTCATATTCACACACCATCAGTGTCCCAATTAATTCTCTCATTTTTATATTTTAGACAGGTGATGATTGTTGAATTGCAGCTCATATACCATTCCATTTAGTAGGTAGTACTCTCAGTACTTTCAAATCTTGATATTCTTTTTTGATAGGATCACCTAAGGATGTAATATTATTAATAATCTCTATAATACTTCCATTCATCTGAGTGATACTCTCTCCAACAATAATTCTAAATGTATCAAATTTTAGTTCTGTTGTTGTATACCTCATTTGTCATACATTGTCTGTTCCTTCATAAGAAATTGAAATTTTTTGCCACATTTCATACTCAGTTGGACATTGTGAGACAATTTTTAATTAATTTGGTCTAATACCATAGATAATAACATTTATAGCTTTATAATTCATGTCATACTCAGCCTCTGTAGCAGCAGTCCAAATTGTAGGATTTTCAGTAATTATATAAGGAGTGATGATCTTTCAGTAGACTTTGAATCCCAGATTCTTAAAATATATAATCATCCATTATTTCCAGTATCCATAGTTTTCACCATTGAAATAAGGAGGAAAAACCATTGACATTCCTTCTCTCTGATCAGTCATTTTCATCTTTGTATAGACCTTATACTTTTAGCTTGTTATAGATTTTTCTAAAATCACTACTATAATACCAATTGTTTGGTTAGAATATAAAAATTTATACAATAGGGGGGGGGTGAATTGTGTCTTTTCAACCTTTTTTAAAAGATTTCAAAATTATGCCTTCTGATGTTGGGTGATGAATATGCACGTAAGAAGTGTTTATCATATATATGAAATTATGAGAAGTGGAGAAAAATAGATATATAGAACATAGCTGTTTATAGTGGTTCAAGGAATAAATATCCCCGATTACACTCCACAAATTACTCTCTCTATGAGTTTAGTGAATTTCACTAGTCATGCCCTCATATCATAAAACCAATCCACAACTGAGTGTAGGTAGTTGAAACCTTTACAAACAAGACTAAAAACAGAGTCTTCTGGTTCTATAACAGAGAACTAATAAACCACATCTTAGATTGAGAAGATGATACTCTACCAAAACTGAGTAAGAGCAGTTGAAACTCTTAATAAAAAGATATTGATTAAAAAAAGATCCCGGTTGAACTTTACAGTTGAGACAACAACTAACAGAAGATGGATATTCTTCTTCTTTAGAAAATAGTTTCTTCAAGAAAGAGCAGTTCCAAAGTGATCCGGTTGAAATATATATTAAAAAAAAAGAATAATATCAGAATAATTATATAAAATACTATATTTTGAATGTGTATATCACCACTATAGCCTCTTCTGTAGAAAACAGAGTTTGATCGATTGTTTCAGTAGATCTGAAAAATATCTTCACAAGAATGCAACTTCAATTGTGAATACCTGCCGCAATATATGGATCAATATATATCTCAATATATATATTCTTCTCTGAATCATATACACATATATATAGAACAAATACATAGATAGAATAAACAAATAAGAGAGAATGTATTTCAATTCCAGATCCAAGAAAATCGCCTGATAAATTGTAAGAATTCAAATTCTTGAGATATGTCAGAGTAGTCATATGTTTCCTTAAGAATAGGAGAAAATATCTCTACTAAATACATTTCTTTTAATTAATCATAATGATATTTGAATCATTCGAAAATGATTTTTAAATCGGTATGATGTTGCGTAAAGACCATTGCATGAAACTCTGATAAAAACATAAATTCAAATCTCCGATGATGAAAAGTAAAATGCAAGGTTCCTTCGTAACATGAAAAAATACCAAACGTAGGGTTCAACTAATTAGCGTTCAATCTCTGGGCATGAGGTTGAAAATTTAAGGTTTATGATCCATACTCTTGCTTCATAAATGTAAGGTTCCATACTTACGTAGGGTTCTTTAACCATACTTTTTCTCGTTTTCAAACTTAAGGTTTCATCCAAGTGTAAGGTTCTTTATATATACATTTCTGTCAATGTAGGGTTGATTAACCATACGCGTCGATCTTTCAGAATAAGGTTTGATACAAATGTAGGGTTTGTTCCTTACGTTACATTTTTCAACATACTATATGAAAAATGTTTCTAGAATACTTTTAAGAGCATTCCGAACACTTTGAAGAATATTCCACATGAATAATAATATTGAATATAATTATAAAATAAGTAATATAGAGAATATTAATTTCCTAAAATACACTTAAAGTAATATCATTAGTAAAACAAACCAGGGTATTTATGATCATCAAAATCAATAAGATTTATAGAGTATTGTTGAGAAAATACATTCCCAACAGTCACTACCTGTCTGTTGAACATTTCATGATAGAGGGATAAATAGATGGACTTAATATTATACTTATGATACAACCAATTCAATTTAGAATCATAGAAGTTTGTTCCATTTTACATCAATATTCTATTATGGAAACCAAATATGGTGATGATATTTGGCTTCTTGAAATTGATTATATTATTTTTTATAACTTCATTGAGGGATATATCCTTCGCCTATTTAGATAAGGGATTAGTGGTGGTAAGAATGAGATTGAACTACCTAGTTGTAGTTAGGGGATATGGCCCCATGAAATCTATTACCCACAAAATAAATGGCAAAGAATATTTGGAAGGGTTAAAAAATTCTATGTGTTTATGGATGAAGTTGGAATGTATTTAACAAGAATGTCACTTATTTATGATCTCCATGTAATTTTGAATCATCGATGGAAATAAGTATCAAAATATCTTAATTTTATGGAATATCTTGGCTTCTAACTAGTGATTTATACAAATTACAACATTGAATTACTATATAACAATGAAGGTCTCCACCCTTAAATATATTATAATAGTAATCCATCAAATCTTCGTTTTTAGAGGACTTTCTATGAATTTGGGACATCTTAGAGGATGAAGTTTATTTTACACCATAAAATCCATTCCTTATTGTCTTGATCTACTGGGGTAATTCTATTTTTTAGGTATTTTATTATAAGTGAGATTTATACAGATATGAAATTTATTGGATAGGGTATAATATCATCTTGATAAAGGGTGACATTGACCTCATTGATTTCCACCATGTCACTATTGATAGAGAGACCAACATGAGATGCTTGATGCAATTGACCATCTAATCTTGGTTTGGATCTTCTAGGACCATATCTATATTGGCCATTGAATCTTATTGGGTATTATGAAAACATTGAATACGAGACAATTTTATTTTAGAGGATAATTTAGCCATCAAACCACATACATAGTCAATCATGAGAACTAGATCTTCATTATTAATGTAATATTCACTATTGATTTACCTGATCACATACTCTAAATCACCTTTTATATTTAATCTTTCCATTATTATCTATAGTGATAACTCCAAAATTGTAATAAGTTCTTGATATTTTGACTCATTGATGGTTAATCCCTTTGAAAATAGGAAGGAATAAGGTAGAACTAATTTTATTGGGGATAAAAATACAATCCACAATTTGACTTGGTTTAGATTTTAATTTTCCATAATTATCCCTATTAGAATCTTGGAGGAACTACCAAATCATGTCTCCCAATACTAGGAAGATTTGTGGATAGAGAAGTCCACTTCATCAGGGAGTTCCATGTTTAACAAAGAATTATTTGGGATGGGTTTAATTAATATAAAATATGTTAATAATTTACATTTATCTACATTTTGAGACATGAACTGAATATCAAATTACTATAAAATAACCAACCATCATTCTATATTCCTTATTAACATTGGCTAATTAAGGATGTACTTGAGTGGGTAAATATGTGATATTAAATGAACTTCATAATGATACAAATAATTTCTTAGTTTTTTAATTGTAAAGATAAATTCTAGAAAATTATTATTAATATTATAATATAGAGTATCAATATCTAACATTATTCTTTTGAGATAATATAAGCTGTTTTACTTTCCTGTATCATTATTTTGAGTAACGAGGGTGTCAAGATAATTATAAAAGGTCTCTAGATATAAGATGAGTGGATTCCCTTCCACAGGTGGTAAGAAGACCAATGAGTTCTATAGATACTACATTATACTATCCAAGGATTTCTAACCATCTTTATCCCTTTGATAGTTAACCCCTTTCTTTAATATCTTTGTAAAGGTCAAACACTTTTTGATAAGGTTAGTTATGAAATCCATAATGTAGGTGATCCACCCTTAAGGTCCTCTCAAATTTTTGAGGTTTTTAAGAAGTGTATTGTTGATAATTTTCTTATTGTTTTATATTCAACTTAAATACCATGATGGATTTCCATTAAGCCAATGAATTTTTATTATGTCATCCAAAAAGATAATTTTAGGGGATTCATCCTAAATCCAAATTTTCATAGTTTATGAAAAACCTTTTCAAAGTGGTAAATGTGATCAATTTTTTTTAGACTTTAATTCTAGATCATCTACACAACACTCCATGATCATCCCCATGAGGGTATTGAAGATATGTTGCATGGAATATTGTTATATGGTGTGTGTATCCTTCAAGAAAAAGGGAATTAATTGGTTGGGGTGACCTAAAGTTGATGTTATCCTCATATTTAGGGGCTATCCAGATCAAGTTATATCCTGAATATATATCTATAAATAATAGGTCCTAGAATATAACTATTTCATCAATCAACAATTCCATTATCGGGACTTGAAAATCATTATTTGGGTAACGATGATTGAGATCCTTGAAGTTAATGCAGACTTGAATTTTTCGGTTCTTCTTCTTGATGTGGATGATATTAGGGAGTCACTTTGGGTATATAAATTTCCAAATTATTTTTCCTTTGATAGTCTTATTAACTTTAGATTTTATATCGGAAGATAATTCATGCCTATCGTAGGGTGTGAAAAAATCTATTTTATTTTCCTAATACAGCAAAGAGGATGACCAGAGTCGTCTCACTTAAGGAACATCACCTTTGGTTCAATCACTAATTCCATTAGACCTAATATAATTCTTTTTGGTTGTTTTTATAATTTATAAAAATGATGGTTTTAGGGTTTTTGGAAAAATTGAAACTAAATTAATGGAATGTAGAATTAAAACATAAATGCAGATACACACATAATATAGATTAGGGAGAAAGGTCTTGGTCTAATGTTTGATAAAGTGGGTTAATTAATTGTTTATATATTTTTTAAATTCAATTATATAATTCATTTGATGAAACCTCATTAACAAATTAATTTCCTTTGATTTATTTAGGGTTTGATTTTAGTATGCCTTCAGCATACCAAACCCCACCTCCTCTAATAGTCAAATAGGATAACACCTCAACCGAGAATGTAATTCCTAAAAGACCCAGCTTCATCGCATGATGTTTCACCCCTTTAGGAAACCCCAACATCACTATATGAAGGGTTTTCCCAAGATAAGGGAGGGAAAATGAATTAATCAAAGAAAAATAATGGAATTGGAAATATTGTTATAGTGGATTACCATTTCACCCATGTAATAATATCACATCTACCACAAATAGAATAAAAACATATTGAATTGAATCTCAATAATTAAAAACATTGTGAAAACCTCCCCCAGGGCTAAGGCCAAAGATTTTCTCATGGGACTCCGCATTTTACACCTCAAAAGTGTCCATGTTGAAGAGGCAGAAACTGACTCCAAGATTCTTCATGATGTTCTGCATGCCTTTTTACAACCTCCAGGGTCCATCGAATACATCAGCAGAAAGTGTAGGGAAGAGATTAGTAATAACATCAAGGTTTACCACACCTATAGAGAAGGAAACAAAGTCACAGAATACCTTGCTTCTTTGGAGGTTACAGGCTCTGATCCAATCTCTCATCATACGATGAGCTCCTTAAAACCCGAGGGTGTCAAATTAATTAAAGGGGATGACCTTGGACTCCCTTACTACATGCCTCCTTTGGGTCTTTCCATGTTAGAGTTTTGCTGGGTCTCAGTTTTATCTCTTCCTTTCTTAATAAAAATCCAAAATGATGATGATGATGTTACATTAAAAAAGGAATTGAAAATAAAAATAAAATAAAAACCCTAGAGGAAGAATCCCTATGGCACAAAATAGTGGTAGATCCTTGGGAACCAATCCCTTTCTCCTCTAGATTTTTCTTGTATTTATAGGCCTCAATCCACCCTGAGTTCTATTAATTACATCATAAATGGGTAAAAATGTCATCCTAGTCAGTCCTAGAGTCTTAAAAAGAGTCTTCTCCATTATTACATAGAATATTCCTAGTCTTGGTCTACTCTAAGAGTTGCATTTCATGTAAGTTGTGTATAAGATGTGTAATGTGTGGGGTTGAGAAATTTTCATGTCTTTCTTCATGGCCTACTTCAGGACCTATCTTCCTTCCAGTTACACATCGTGAATGTCACTTAAAGAATGTTTAATGCTATTTTTAGCTGATTTTGCTTTGTTTTAGACTTTTTCTTCATTTGTGAGACTTTTAATTGGTTCTTCACTTGTTTTTGACCTTGTGTAAGCATCAATGTACCTTCAAAAATCCATTGTCATGTTGTTCTGCTTTGTGATGTGGCGCAAAGTGTCTAAAGCTCACTAAATTTGTCTCTTTTTGTTCATTTTTTTTATCAAAATTCATATAATTCTAAAAAACATAAAAATAGTCAAAATACTAGCAAGTTAAATCAATTAATGTGTAAAAAAATTGTGTTTTATAATAGAAATATATGAAAAATATGACTCTATCAATTTCCCCACACATTGAACTTTCTTTTCCCCAAGCATGTAATCTGAAAAAAATTTCAAAGGAAATTTACTCTACCAATATTTAAATTTCAACAGTTAAGAAAACAGAAGTTTTTATAATTGAAAATAAACTTTGGAATTTCACACAAAATAATTCCTTTAACTCCTCATTTTTAAGAGAATAAAAGTTATCCATTCATTTTACTTTCCTTAGTTTGAAATAAAAATGCCTCTCCTTCCTTCCAATTCTATTTCTTAATTCACCATTAATGTGCATGCCACTTGCAATTTAACTTACACTGAATTTATTTTACTCAGCTCTCATGGTAAAAAAATATAAATGGAGTTGTACTCATACTTCAAGTACATGTCACTTACCGTAGTCTTGAAAGGAATCTAACAACTTCATCACATAAAGTCATATATTAAAGTCAATCATTAGGTCTTTTCATTTAATATCAAATGACTTTGAGGATTCAAGTTGGTAGGTAATTAATAAAAATAATATCAAATATGAGGTTTGAATCTTTATCATACTTCATGATATAAAAATATAACCCCCCTGAAAAGAATCAAGAAAAAATGGAATTTTCCAACCCCCAAACCACGTAGTAGGAACATGATAAAAATCAACATAATGAATGAATAGACCTCTCTTGATTACTTTTTTTATTCTTTTTATCTATTTTCTTTCATTTTCTTTAATTTGTTTTTAAAAAAAATTCTTAAGACGAGTCTCACATCCACCACCTAACCATATATGATTCTAAGATCATCGGTATGCAAATGGTGTTTTTTGATCCTCAAATTACAAAACCAATTTTTTTTCATTTTTTTATTATTTTATTTATTTTTTTATCAAGAGAAGTGAATAATAAAATACATAGAATGCATAGAATCTCTTAAAATATCATGTAAACCCACAATAAAATGATGTACATCCCCAACTACTATAGACAACCTATCCCCCAATACTTAGTCTTTTCAATATCATAAAATATACTATGATTAGGGTAGGAATGGATATAATAGGCTTGTAACATGGTTCATTTTCTAATAGGGTTATTCATGAAATCTATGGGAAAAATATATAATTGATATTAAGGTCAGTCCAAGGATAAAGGGATCAAAAATAAAATTCCTCAATCAGATTAAAAATGATTCTATTTAGTCATTTCTTTAATATGGTTTCAAAAACTTTCTTAAAGATAACATGCCTTGGTCTCTCAAGTAATATACTATAGAAATAAATGGGAAATATTGGTTTAGAATTTTTCTTAGGGATGAGATCATATGATTTGGGAGAAATAGGCATGGAAATGCACAAAAACAATAAAATGATCCATATAAATTTCAGAAATTCAAAACATGTTAAATATATGAAGTATTTCATTTAAAAAAAATCAAATCATCCACAAAAATCATGATTTGTAAAATTAGCACCCTCATGCTTGAACTTACTTATCCATTTTAACATTTCACTCATCTAAGCATGTCGATAGTGAAAATTAAAACATGAAATAATGATTATCCTAAGAAAATAATTTCTCCCAGATCAACACTAAAGTATAAGGGTTCAATGTGGGGAATGAAATTTTGAATAAAGATATTAAACAAATTAAATTAATGACATTAAAAAATAAATTAATAATTGAAACTCATACTCCCATTTCATTGAATATTAAGTTCAAGATTTGCAGTTTTTTTTCTATTTTGTAGCTGTTGATGCCATAAATCCTTTTCATAGTATGAAATTCCATTTCAAAGATCTCTTCCTACCTTGTTACATCATGGTCCTACAAAATAAAACAAATCATACAAGTATAAGTTCCGTGTTAAAGCATGGTTAAAAATATTGAGGTATATATGGTTGAATCCTAATATATTACTAAAATAAGAATTTAAATTCGAAAAAAATACTTAGAGTGAAAATAAAATGATAAATCTTGGTTAGATCCCAAAATTGGGCCTTGGATTTTTGATTGCCTTTAGATGAGTAGTACCAACTATTATCCATAATCTGATAGTAGGCAGATCTTCTTGGATTTGAACCATCACATGTGGCTTTTTCCAGATTTCACTTTTTCTTATTTTTTTCATAGGACTCCATGTATAGAATACATCTAATTGTCCCCCTTTTCAATTAGGTACAAATTACATTGTGGGGGTAGGATGAAGTATGAAACCTCATCCTCTTCAGTTGCTACTTATGAAATGGATCATTTATTTTTTAGTGGTTTCTCCAGATTCACTGAATTAAAATAATATTTACAAAGGAATTGAGAGTGTATTTTTATTTGATCAAAATTTAAATTTTAAGATTTAATATTAGAATATCACCTCTAAGTGAAAGCATCTTGTGTCTCTGGTTCTTCAGGAAGAGCCATTGGAATTTATTCTTATATTCCCTCAAGTAAATATTCAATATTTTTGGGGAGCTCCAAGTGTTCCTCAATAGGTTCATTTTCATTTTCATCATCTTTCTCCAGACCATAATATGATTTGAAAGAATTTGAATAATCATAATAATTAGGAGTGGTACTGAAATTAGTTTTAATAAAATTAAAAGAGTTTGAGTTCAAGAATTTATCATCTACCTGATTTGTTTTTTCTTGAATGGATTCTTCAGTGGAAGGCACCTCTGGGAGTTGATCTTTAATGGATGGTGGTAGGTAGTCAGGATACCCTAGTCTTTTATCAAATTTCAACACTTTTGTGGTTTCTTCTTCTTCCATGGAAAACAATAGGTAGTTGGGAACTGATTATTATATATTATAGATGGGGATATCTCGATGCATTTCATATTCTACCCAATTACTCCAAAATTGATCCAAATATTTTCCCATATTCCTATCAACACGCAACTCTTTATCTTAATTTTTTAGCACTTAATGATACTCTTGAATATAGATCTCTAGATGGATGGGTTGCTAGTAGTCTTCAAGTGTGTCCTCAACCCCCTGTATTTCTTCAAAAAAATAAAGCATATAAAGTGGTTCTTCCTCATATCCCTATAGTTCAGGTTTGGGATTCTCCAATGATTCTTGAAAATATGTAGTTATCCATTCAATTTTTCTCAAAAAGTCAAACAGTGTGTCACTTATCCCGTTTACTTGGTCATGTAAATCATTATTGACCACTTTTTCTTGATATTATACCTGAAGGTGTTTTTTAGAAAGTTTGGAAGGCTTCAAGGATGAATATACTTATGTATCATCCATTTCTTGATAAAAATATGGGAATTTCTCCCAAAATTCAGTTAAATATCTGGTCAATCCTTCAAACAATGGTTGTTTGAGGGTTTCTTTAAGGTAATAGATGAGGTCCTTGAATTCCTCCTCTTTGAAAATTTATCTTCAGGCTCCCCTGATTTGTTTAGAAAAGAAGGCAACACCATATTCTACAAAACATGGGGAGTCAACTATGGGTTCTTGTACATGTGAGTAGGTAGTCCATAAAAAATAATAGCAATTTAGAAACATCATGGACAAGAATATTTTTTTAGATATTTTTTTCAAAAATAAAAATATTTAAAAATATGTGAATTTATAAAAACCGATCGATAAACCACTTATCTCCCTAAAAATGGTTTTATTTTTGATGAACTCATATCATAGTGTACGGAAAACGAAACTTTATTTTTTTAATGCAACATAGGGGTTTACCAAGGCCATTTCACTTGAGGTGAATCACAGTCAGTTCAATCATTAATTCTATTCAACCTAATATTTTTTTTATTTATGAAAATAATGGGTTTAGTGTTTTTGGAAAACATGTAACTAAAATAATGGATTATGGAATTAAAACTTGAATGCAGATGCAGATAGAATACAGATTAAGGAAAAGGTCTTGGTCTAGGGTTTTATTAAGTGGGTTCATTCATTTTTTTTAAAATTAAATTGGATAATTCATTTGATGAAACCTCATTAAAGAATTACATTACTTTTATTTATTGAGTGTGTGATTTTATCATGCCTTAGGTATGCCAAACCCCACCTCCTCTAACTGTCAAATAAGATAATACCTCAACTGAGAATATAATTCCCAAAAGAACTTACTCCATCATATGTCATTTCATCCCTTCAAGAAACCCCAACTCCACTGTATGAAGGGTTTTCCCGAGAGAAGTGAGGGAAAATGAATGAATCAAAGAAAAAGAATGAAATTGGAAATTTATGTCATAGTGGATGATTGACGGAACCATACAATACTCTATTATCCACCACAAATAGAATAAAAAAATGTTGTTTTGAAGCACAATAATTAAGAATGTCATGAAAACCTCCCCACGGGCCAAGCCTCGGGTTAGTCACATGCCATTGTAATGTGAAAAGAGATCATGATGGAGAGATGTAAGAGAGAGAGATAATGAGATTAGAGTTGGAAGAGAAAGGGGGTGGAAGAATATGGAAACACTTTAATTATAAATATAAATATGTGTTACATTACAAAAGGAATTGAAAATAAAAATAAAAGAAAAAACCTAGTAGAAACATCTCTACATAATAGCGTAGTGGTGGATCCTCAGGAACTGACCCCTTTATCCTTTAGATTATACTTGCATTTATATGCCTCATTCCACCCCAAGTTCCATTAATGGTGTCATAATTGGTCAAAAAGTCATCTTGATAGGTCCTAAGGTCTCAAAATGGTATTCTCCATTATTACATCAAATCTTCCTAATCTTGGTCCACACTGAGAGTTACACATCGTCTATGTGGTGTACACGATGTGTAATGAACGAGGCTATGAAACTTTAACGAATTTCTTTATGGGATGCTTCATGGTCTGTCTTCCTTCCAATTACAAATTATTAATGTCACTTACATGATGTGTAATGCTATTTACTAGATAGTTTAACTTTGTATCAACCTATCTCTTCATTTGTGAGCTTCATAATTGGTTCTTCACTTGTCCTTGACCTTGTTGTAGGATAAATCTATCTTAAAAAATTTGGTATCATTCCACACTACTTCGTGACATGGCGTAAAGTTCCTGTGGGTAAATAAATTCGTCTCTTCTAGTTCATTTTTGATCAAACTCCATATACTTCCAAAAAACATAAAAACAATCAAAATATTGGCAAGGTAAATCAATTGATGTGTAAAAACATTGTGTTTTATAATCAGAAATATATGAAAAATATGACTCTATCAGCAGCATGGGATAGATTCATTTTCCTCACCGCCTTCTTATAACCATAATGGTCCCTTGACAAACCCAAATGATGGGTAACCATATTATTATCCAATCTGTGAATTTGTTATAGTTCCATGAAAATAAATATTGATGCTATTTTAGGAATGATATGAACTTATCCTATTCCTAGGGATACATGGAAGTACTAATTAATTTAGTTCACAATATTCCTTTATACCTAGACTAATTTATCTAAGTTTATTGAAAGTGGTTAAGACACCTTCCTTGAATGCAGAAGATGAATCCCTGGGAACTTATTCTTCTTTGTCTTATTATTATTATTATTATTATTTTTATTCTTCTTTTCTATTTTAAAATGAAAAATATGGATTGGTATTTTAATACTTGGTAAAAGATATGGGGTAATTGATATTATTTCCAATGGAATGACATCCTTATTTTGAATGGTTAGTCTCATCTGAGACATCTGGCACAATGAGAATGAGTGAAAATATGCCCAATACTATTGCTTTTCCTATTTTTAGGTATATATATAGTTGATATAAGAAAAATGAATATGTTTTTTTGAATATTAGTCAGACCCAATATCATGTAAAGATACTCAAGGGAATGGTTGTTTCACATAGACTATTTCGAAACTTTTTCCTTCTTAATTGGTGGATGTTCAATGAAAACATCTACCTCGATGTCATATGTAAGAAAATTGATCAAGTGATTTAATATATTGTTGAATTTGACCCATGTAACTCAATGAATACCCAGATTCGGAGTTTTCAACTTAATTGGGTTGATGGTAAACATAAAGTCTTCACTAAGTTATCTCCATAGATTTATATGAGTAGTATCTAGGCCATTAAGGCTAGTAATATGAATAAAATTATTTACCATAAAATGCTTCCCCTACCTTTTTTATAGCCCTATGTCTATATTTTTAGATTCATAAGACTCAAAGGTAGAAATATTACCATATTATTTACTTAGTTATCCATCAATAGAGTAATTTAGGCACTAGTAGGATGAATATGAAATGGTTACATGTATATAGAGTCAAGAACTTCCCAATAAGAAATTAAAATCCATGTCTTGGTGAACAAAAATGAATTTATAGTTAGAAATTAGGTTTCTAAATTGGGCCCTTAGCTTGATCCTCATAAGGATTCTTTGTTTTATTTTATCATATCCTTGGATTATCATGTTGGAGGGATACAAGTTAGCTTTATTGTATCCTAATAATCTAAGGGTTTGAATTGGGATGAGGTTGATCTTAAAACCATTATTGAATAGGGCCTAATAGACATCAATTATGTAATGTTTTATAAATATTTACAAGTTTCTGATGTGACCATGTATGATAGCTTCCTAATATTATTCCATGAAGGAAATGATCACATGGAATTCAATTGATCTAGTATCTATATGTTATATCTTAGCTATAGTAATTTCATCTTAAATTCTCAAGGGATTAAAAGGGACTTGATAAAAGCCTCCCTATGTTCTATTTACAGATGAAGGTGATCTGAGATTGATATACCAGGTGAAATGAAATCCATATGCTTCAAGATTTCATACTTCTGGACCTAGAGCTGATGCTTCTTATCGAAAGTCTGTTCTCTAGATCAAGGCCTCAGGGACAAATCTAACTATCCCAATGACCCCTTGACTGTTATTCAGGGGAAATTTTGTGGTTTTTGGTTTAGATGTAACTGGTCTCCTCTCTTCTCAATGTTGATTGGATAACCGCATGTCACTAGTCGGTTATAAAATTTTACTAGATCCAAACAAGCCTTAGATAATTAAGTATTAGATCAATGTTATTGTTTATTTCATTGGAGTGCCTACATTTGGGTTTTAGATGCATATATGGATCTATAAGAAATGATTATTGAATTTTGGGGTCCATTATAAATTCATCTTTTAATACCTCCTTAGCCTCTATGACCTCCTCACTAATTATTAGTCAGAAACATAGGCTCATATAAATATTCTTCATCAAAGAATAGATCCATTAGGTCGATGAAATTGATAGATCCATATTATGAATAATTATTGTATGAGAATATTAATTGGCATGGTGGTGCCCTTTGTCTCATTTGGTGGGACTATGACTATCCACCTAGTGACAAACGTAAAAATACGTGGTGCATTTAAACCAGATTGGGCACCGATAATGGATCTTCCTACACCATTTCTACTAATATTTATTGTTCCAACTCTCAAAAGGCTATGATGACGAAGATACCATCTTAGATTCTATAGGGGGAATCAATGTTATAATATGCTAATTTAATTATTCCTTGAGTATGACATGTTACCAATATACTAATCTCTTGGTCATCCAATCATAAAATTTATATGCCTTATTTTCTATAATTTCCTACTACTCTCCTTCCCCTTCGGGTGAGGTAATAGAGATGTAAGGCACCCATGTTATATGTTTTCCTAATAATTATGGGGGTTATTTATACTTATTTCACTAGTTTTTTTTAAATTTTGTAATCTTGATATGTTTTTCTCTATGGAAGTAATCAAATACACTAAAACCTTTTTCTTTTCATAAGGAATGAAATTTATTTTTCTGATAATATATCTTTAGATGAATTTTATTTGTTCCCTTCCTAGAAAGTTTGTTGTTTATACCACTTTTATTCAGGAGAAGGTACCATATGATAGTTAGTAGGCTTGGGAACTAGATATGGAACTATAATTTCCTTAAGAATGACAATCACTATCGTTACTCTACCTAGACTATTCCATTGTGTTGATGACGTTGGCCAATAATTAAACATAGATCATTGAATAAAATCTTTTAAACACTGTTAAATTTATGAAAACTATTAGAAATTTCTAGGGTGATTAATTGTAATTAGAGGAGTATAAAATCATCCTATAAAATTTAAATACATATCTCTAATAACTACTCTTATATAAGCTAAATATTCAATGAATTGGTCAATCCTTTTCAAATAGAGATGAGATTTGAGACCTAATAATTTTCACATTTTTTATGATTTAAGAGTTAAAGGATTTTTTACTCAGTTTGGAGTTGATAGAGGAACTTCCATCATAGATATTACCATTTAGTGATAAACCTGATTGATAAATTACTATACAAGATAAAAATTGGTCCCTACAACATTTTCATGAAAAAATAATGTTTTTATACTCTATGTTTCTTTAGTGTTTACATCATAGGGCCACATAAAGATTAAAGTTTCATGATATGATATTTTATATCTTCCATGTAGTTGAATATGTGCAATGTGGTATTTCTAAAAATGGGTAGTAGAGGATTCACACCCACCCATTCAGGATACAACTTCCTATATGGATACATTGTTGAATTAATCCCTACTATGGATTCTATTATAGAAACATGGAACTTGATAAATTCAAAGAGTTAAAATGGGATTGTTTTTTAGGGAAAAATTTGAGTGGATGAATTAGGTGAAGCCTAATATAGTTGAATAACCTGCATCTTTTATTTATATTTTACTTGATTTGGTCTAGGGTAGATCACTTGAAATGATTACTATCATAGAGGAGTAAATTACTAATACCCCTCAACTATAGGGGATAAATAAACCACCTATCTAGGCCCTAGTTTAGCTATATGACTAAATTATTCTCTTTCTAATTAAGTGGATCCCTCTTATTTAGGAGAAATAATTTCTAGGGAAAATACATCAATTTTGTCTTGGGAGTTTCACTATGGAGGAATATTGCCTCTAATTAATTCATTATTGATTCAATTAGCTTCTCAGACTCAATTTCATATTGAGTGGTACTTTCCTTATCAGAATAAGGATCAAACTATTTGGGGGTAGGGGATATAACCAAACCTTTCTAGGTAGGCGGTAGATAAATATTTGAAAGATCACATAGATCTTGAGTTTACCTATGATGCCAAGTGTACATGACTTCTTCATGTGTTTCAGTGTAAATGATATTTCATACAAAGTACTCCTCATTATAATCATATGAATTGGTGTTATGATCAACATTATCTGTGGGGTTGTCACCAATGACATTCATCGATACATAACACACAATGGGGATTATATCATCATTAAATTCGTATGGTGTTTTTCATCCTAAAAACATTAATCAATGAATAAATCATAACCCTCTCTAAAGTTTCCTTCTTAGTGATCCACTTCAGCTCATGTCCCCTACGAGGTTTCATGTTTTCTCCCTGATGTTACCCAAGAAGTGATTTTTTGTTGGAAATGATGAGGAAATCCTCAAATAATTTAACTAAACACATTCCTAGTGAATAATATGGATCACACAATATAAGTAAATTCCATGGTATTTCCCATTATGTTGATCCCAATCTATATAAAACTGAATTCCTTAGAGGAGGTGGAGGTAATAATTCCCTTAATACTATATAATGATGTAAATTTGTTTATATCACCACTATTTCCTAGATCTTTATTGGATTTGATGATCTTAGGGGTGACGATGGTGGTAAAAATTATCCAACCCTATAGGTTGGGATTTCTCCCAATCATTTTTGAAATAACTAATACTATATACTTCTTAACTTTTTGGTCCTCTATTCGGTAATGAGCAATGTGCATGCCTATTATGAGAGAGATTTGATTCCCACTGAGGGTTTCTATATGGTCATAAACTTCATTTTTCTCCGATGGGAGGCCCACTTTTATGTGGTCATAGTGCATGATGGGGATAATATTATCATAAAAGTTATAAGGTTTAAGTATTTCATTTTGTAAATGTACATATAGTGATAAATCATAATCCTATTTGACTTTTTTACTTTCTAGTGGGTCACTTCAGATTATGAACCTTGAGAAGCTTCAATTTTTCTCTTTGATGTTCCCCAGGAAGTGTTTTTTTTGATAGTGATCCAAAGTTAATCCCTAATGGATTTCAAAAAAATCATTCCCAGTGAAGAAGATGGATGAAAAAGTAGAAATAAATTCAATGGTGTTTCCTATAAAGCTGCTCCAAATCCAAATAAGACCAACTTATTTGGAGGATGAGGAGGTAATAATTCCCCCAACCCCATGGGATGGGGTGGATTTTTTTATATTACCATCATATCCTAGATTTTTTTAGGAATTTAAGAATGGTAGGATTCTATTTCATAGACCAACTAGTATATGCATATTCAAGATATTATACCTAGCCTAAAGTGATGACATTGCAGGTCTCTTTCCTTATAAGAACTTGTTGGACAATGAGTGGGGTGAAATGTAGAGTTCAATACTCACCCAACACTTTGATACTCACATTAAATGTGGTGTCATCTATTATCTATCAAAATACCTTTATACCACTGAGATAGACATGTTGGAGATACTTGTTCCATTTCACCTTCTTAGGGTTCGGAGCCACTAGAAAAGTATTTAGGTTGGAATTATGAAAAATATCATCCAATATCTTGAGTTAATTGAAATACCTCCCATAATTCATGTATCTGAATGTGAGATAGTAGTGGGGTTTGTAATTCTATTTAATTTCCTCTAGAATATCGTAGTGGGGAGTGGTGATGGGCCAAAACATGATTAGTATCTTGTCCTTGTCCAATTACTTCTATATAACCATGAAATTCTTCTCATCCTCTACAAGGGGTTCCTCAAATTTCTATAAACATAAAGGTCATTTAGCTACAACTTTTTCAAGAGAATATGGATCATTTAGAATCTCATTCATTACACTAGAGGGTAAGAAATCTAGGGAAGGCATAGTTGATGATTGTGTTTTTTGAATATCTTTTAACTTGGATGATATTTTAATGGTAAATGATGATCCACTTGGTGTATCTATCCTTGATTTCTCGAGTTCCTCTTAGTATTAATGAAACCTTATAATAACTTCTACATGGGGGGATCTTCATTCAAGGAGACATGTCATTTTATGGAGGGCCTTCATGATGTACACTATGGGGAGGACCTCCATTGTTGGTATTTTATTTTCTATATTTGGGAGGGACTCTATTTTGGATATTTTCTTGGTTTTAAGGAGGACTTATGAAACATATTCCCTAGGGAAGACCTACATGTCCGTTGTTATTCCTTCTATAATGAATACCTTTATGGTTACTAGTAGTTAGAAAGTATACAAGGGGAGGACCTCCATACTGGATGATCTTCATATTATGGGGAAGACCTATAAAACCGGTGTCACATGTAGGAACATTGTGACTAATTATCATATTTCTATAGGGAGTAACTCTATGATGGGAACTATGGGGAGGACCATGAGAGTTTTTTTATGATGATTCCTTATGGAGGAACTTCAAATCCACAATATCCTTCTCATATTGACAAAGATTTGACACATATTAGGCCACTATCAAGATAGGACAAATTTCTTCAAGAATATTAGAGTTGAAATGTAAAAAGATGTTATCCTGATATTCGAGTAAAATTTCCCTTGGAAATATTTCCTTTTTATGTCCTCCATTGGGAGACCAGGGTCACAACCTCAATCATAATTAGGACCATGCAATGTGGGCAACGATCCTCATGAGAGAGATCCCTCCTAGGATACTCCTTAGTTTTTATTGAAATATGTTGATGAATTAATTGATAATGGGAAGATACATGGTATTTATCCATGGTTTCCATTATAATATGTCAATATAACTCTTAGGAATGGGAAGTAATAGGATCCTTCCCTTGTGTTACTTCTAAAATATACCACTAAGACTCCTCAATAATGGAAAGAGCTGGTAAATGGGATTTATTTTATGTTACTTATAGAATAATATGATAAAATTTATAGATTGGAGTAGATATACAAGACCACTCCTATGAATTTATCAGAATAAGATGACATACCTCCTAAATGGGAGTAGTGATATGTACTTATTTTTTAGCCACTACTATAATATATTGGTGAATTTCCATGATATAGAGGAAATATGAGATATGAGTTTGGTTCTATACTAATATTAGGATATACCAATAAATATCCTAGTTTAGAGAAAGTATATAAGACTACTCCTTAGATTACACTAGGATATACTGATAGGTTTCTTGAATGTGAGTAAGATAATGAGATATCTCCCAGGACATTGTCAGGATATGATGATAGGGTTGGTGGGTGTGAGTAGGGATATGAGACTAATATTTAATCTCTTCCAATATATACTGGTGTAACTCATGAGTGGGAACAAAAATATGAGACTACTCCTTAGATTTGGTTGTCATATAATACCCTCAGTGAGACCACCTCCTTGATTCCATGGTCTGGATGACCGATATTGAGACCTCTACAACAGTCTCCTCAACAAATTATTGAATAGATTTGGACATGCAGCATTAGCGATGATGATGTACATGAGGTTCCCTTTTAGTATGTTCTTGAGCATTAGTGTGGATGTGTTTGAGATCCTTCTCTACCTCCCAAATATAAGGGAGGTATATGCTGCCATGTTCTTGGGATAGGATCCTGAAGTGATCAGATATGGTGGTAGGGGTCACATACTCTTCCATAGATTATAATTGATAGGACATATGATGGAACTTTATTAATTAGAGGGTCAACGTATACCTAAAACATTTGTATATAACTATTGTATTAATAGTCCATTACCATGTCATTCACCACTTTTTGTTGGAGTTACTGTGTGAGTGTAAATTTTCTCCTGGGTTGAGAGTCTATGACTTTATTTATGATTGTGGAATATTTCTAAACAGGGAATCAATCATTGAATTATGTATGATTTCATGTCACTATTATGATTGAATATAGTTCTCAAATGGATCTTGAAGGGGGTTCATGAAGGAGTCAAACACAAATAATAAAACCTGTTAATGCAGTATCATAGTAATGACATGGTTGAACGATTTTTCACAAGTAAAGGAATAAAATAGGGTGCACTATTATGTTTCTAAATTGTTTCTACACACATGATTTTTTAGAGTCAGTGTGTACTTACTTTACAAATGAATAAATTCATTGGGACATTAAAAATCAAACTTTTGTTGCACATTAGTTGAGATAATCAAATATGGGTCTCACCTCAACCTTTTTGGGGTTTGATTATTTTCTACTCTTAGACTCTCATAAATATTTAATACATATTCATGAATCCTTCCCAGTATTAAAATTATTATCGTTTACCACCTTTCAAGTGATTGATTAAAGACATGCATCTATGTTCAGTCTATATATATATTAGAGGTTCGGTATTTTTCTTTCTTTAGTGATTATACTATGGTTTAAACCCATAAATATAGGATCTTTGGATTTTTTCTCTATCTAGGGTGGTGGTAGGTGTTGTGATGTTGGGATTGGTCCCATGAAAGGGTATCCTTATATATAACTAGAAAGAGAATAAAAACCCATGTTGTTTAGTTCCACTTAATAACTCACATTGTACCTTTTAAGGTCATGTGACAAGGATTGATATGGTTCCTTTTATAGTCATGATTACATGACTAAGTGAAGTTCCTTTTAGGGTTATTAATCCTGAAAATAATGAAAATCCTTTTAATTTCATGAATTTAGTACCTAATTGGTGTTAATAGTGTACCTCATAGAGTCTTATTACATATCCCTATTAATTGGAATTAAATCCCGCATAGTTTTTGTTGAAAATTTTAAGTTTTTATGTCAGGACCAATATTTTTAGTTCAACATCATATAGAAAGAAAATTTTCATCGATAATGGGACAACGACATGGAATAAAGTGGGTTTACACATTGGGATACATTTCTCAAGTTTATCCTATCAATTGGTAACCGAATAAGAGAGGATATAATGGGAATCATAAGGAATATGGACCATTGTGGTAGATTTAACTCATAGGGAATATGAACCATTGAGATAGACTAGATTTTAGGTAATATGAACCTTTGAGTAAGAGTTTTGGATTTATGTATGGGGGGCCTATATATATGTGACTCATTGAGTGGACCAGACATGAGACCATAAATGAAGAATTGATTGGAACTTACATCTAGTAGGAGGCCCATATATTTATTAGATAATCAAGATTGAACCTTAGTGGAGAATCCTATGTATCCTAGTTAACAAGAATCAAATCCCATGTAGTTTTAGGTGCACAGTTTAAGGATATATGTCATGACTGACCCATGCATTTTAATTTCATACATTGTGGATGTTTTCATTGTGAATGGGATGATAAAAAGGAATAGAGTGGTTATTATGCATTATTATACCCTTATCTATTTCATCTTATCCCTTGGTAACCAAATAAGAGAGGTTATGATGTGACTTTTAGGTATTATGGCCTTTTGAGTTATAGTTTACTCATAATGAATATGAACTATTTATGTAGAATAGATCACATAGAATATGACCCATTGAGGGAGAGTTTGGGATTACTCATGTGAAATCCATATGTGTATATAGCTCATTGAGTAGACCTAGGATGCGACCATAAATGAGGATATGATTGGGGATTACATCTAGTAGGAGGCCCAAATATACATCCACATCCTTCTAACTGAAAAATAGTCAGGGAAGGAAAACTGGACTCATGAAAAATATGGATTAGTGAGGAAGACTTGGGGCTTACACATGGGTATCCTTTATGGTCTATCCTAGCAGATAATTTAGGTGAAGGCAAGATTTGGGGATTACAACTCACCAGAGGCCCTGGTGTAGTCATGGATCATTGAATATACTAGGGATGAATTTACTAATGAGGCTATGATCAAGGATTACACTAGATAGGAGGCCAATGTGTCTCCCTTGATCATTGAGTGAAAAAGAGTAAATTTAATGTTGTGGAAAATAGGATGCTCAATATAGGGTATCTAGGATAAGCATCATGATCCAGGTGAAGTTTCAAAAACATCCCTATGATAGGGACCCTTGTTATCAAGGGAATACATGAATCTAAGCTCCCCGAGGGTCCAATAAGTTTGAGATGAAACCCCAAGGAAGCTCTTTCATGAGAGGAATAATCCTAATTATCAAAGGAATACATGACTTATGAAGTGAACAATAATATTAATATCCCAATCATGTATCTTATGAGTTTATGGAGAAGGCTTTCTTAAGTATGTGGCTAGGTAGGTGACCTTGGGTGAAGTTGGATCCTAGGTATAAGTACCTAAAAAATTTGGCACCCAAGTATGAGACCCAGGTGAGGGTATGCTCATTCATAGGATTGGGGGGAGTATGATTCCCTAGTTTGGGTCTAATAAAATTGGTTCCCTAGTATTATAATAGTGTGAATATTCACCCTAGTATTGGGATAGCGTGAAGTGTCTCCCTAGTATTAAAGTAGGGTGATGTGTGACCCTAGTATGGGGAAAGTTGAAGTGTCTCCCTTGGATTAAAAATGGAAAAGTGACACCCTAGTATGATGGTACGGAAAATTTTCACACTAATGGGGTACTTGGGTGAAGTGTCTCCCTAATGGATATCCTTAGGATGACCTAGTCATGCAGAACCTCTGTGTTGTTTTCTGAATGAGTTTGGGTGTGTGGTTCCCTAGTATTATCCTTGTATAATGGGGTAATTTTCTTTAGTTTTAAATGGGAATGGGTATTTCTTGAATATTTAAATATTTAACATATTTGGATAACATAATTACCATAAATCTCCATTTTTATCCTTAGGTTTTGACTTAAAAAGTCACATAAAAGGGAAAAATGGAATTGGGCATGCACAAAAATTACTTAGATCACTTGGGTATCTATCTCTCTCTCTCGGGGTCTTGGATCATATATTGAATTGTACTCCAATTGAATAGGGGATATATAGGGTATATTTGTAGAAATAAGGGGGGAAGGGCATGGTGTTAAGGAGGAAAACACCCCTCATGATTTTGTATAGGGTGAGTGCCTCATGAAAGTAGTCCCATCACATGAAGACATGGCATGAAAAAGAGGCTTGGTTGCCCAATTTAGGAGCACAAGTGCTTTATGAATAGATGATGGTAATTAATTCACAAAGAGATGGATAAGCACATGTGGGGAATTGAGTAAGAAAAGAGGCCTGGGTGCTTAATTACTAGTCAAAGAGAAGGATTGAGAGCCATACAACTCTTCTTCCATGAAGATTTTTCTCACTCAACCGGAGTCTCCATCCTTTAAAAAATGGGAGTGTCAATAATAATATTTTTAATGTAAATATAATTTAAAATAATAATATGAAGGAGTTTATATTATAAGTAAATATAAAGTGTTTATATTTATTTAATTGTGGAATGTTTATAATACATGACTAAATTATAGTGTTTATAATTTCTTTATTTTTGAATTGTTTATAAATATTTTATCTCTTGTTTAAATATATATTTTTTCCTTTATTTATTTTATTCTCTACTTTATTTATAAATATAATTGTAATATTATTAATGGTGGTGTGATTTAGTTTAAAGTGTTAAACTTCTTCTATAAACTGCAATACATGGATCTATGGAGTTACAAGCAACGTATAATAATTGAATTAGTTTTCTTATACCTTGAACTTGGATTATACAAGTTTATGAGATTAAATTAAGAATTTAATTTTAATTTATACATATTAGGTGTTAGATTCATGATGAAATTGAGATATATCTTGAGTAAAGTATCCTTGGGTAGAGGGACTTTAGGCTAAACTGCTCACTAGCCCTAAGTATCTTATTTATAAAAGTGAGGATTGAATACCCATCACTCCAATCATAATCATATAGGGATTTTTTGATTTTTTATGATCCTAAGGCTTTATATGAAATGATTTCATGTACATTATACATGGTAAATATTTTTATATGGGTGAATATAGTTAGATTTTAGTTTGACTCAACAAGACAATCTATGAGTTATGTAAATGGTTACACATCAATTAAATTTGAACATATTTAATTGATGGAAGGAATATGATTACAAACTATATAATTAGTGGCATGAATACATGTAAAGGTAATAAATGATATAACATGGTGAGATTAAATCCCGTTTAAAAATACTAAGAGTCAAATTCCTTCAAAGGAAACCACTCTCCATGAAATTAATCAACCAACTAGGTAGGTTCATGTCTAATTAGTGTGACCAAAAATCATATTATGTAAGAAAATAAAGTAATGAGGTGACCATAATATTTGTATTCCTTGTTTTTTCACTTGATTTAGGTTATTCTTAGTTGGGAAACCCTACAAGTTAAGACACTGGAGGAATAATATTAACTTTATCTATATTATGGATCAATCAAAGGGTTATCTATTTAACCATACAAGAGTCATATATTATATGATTGAAAAAATTATATACCTAAATAGAAAATTTTATGAGGTTCATACCAAAGTGGTTTCATTTATTAGTGAAATATATAATTATCACCCTAATAGATATAATTAATTCAAAATGGATCATCATTTTAGTGCGTGAACATTTAATAAAAGTCTATATTAAATGAATGTAAAACATGATAATCATCTAATAAAAGATTATTTTTTATATTAAAATCATTATCATCATACAACATTACATTGAGATTAATACCATTACTTAGACTGGTATAGAAACTTAATAATTTTTCTTGATCAAGTGAAAAAACTATACAAGTTAAAGAAATACCTTCCTGAGTAACCAAATGTTGAATTGATTAAAAAAAGTGGAAACATATGCTTACGAGAAGAATAATTGGATTTACTTAAGGTTTTGAAGGAATTAATTCAAGATTACTAGAGTAACTTTAGTCTCCACTCATATAATCAATGTGATTGAGTACAACAATGACTTGGTGAGACTGAACATTTCCTGTATTTTTTTATAGCTATGGTGTTCATTTTAGAGTTATTATTAGAAAGGATCTAAAAATATGAATGGATTCTATAAAATCTCACTCTATTATCCTCAAAGTGTTTAGGGTAGATGAGAATCACATGGGATGTATAGGAACTGATGTTGTGTTGAATATACAATATGGTAAAAGTTTATGCCCGAAGAAGAAGTTTGTATTTGTTCAATAGAAATCCATGGTTATTTAAGCTTCAAGGATAAATAAAAAGAAGCAAAATATTACCATTGTATGGAATTTTACAAGATTCTTGAAGGGGTTTGGGAAACTCCATGGAGAGTCTATGTTGGGTATCAGTGTTATATAAACAAATTCTTTGATTTTAAGGGTATTTGATTCCAAATGTATATTTTATATTTTTTTTAAACATATAAGAATTAAATATTAAGGAAATAATTGATATATCTTGTAGTTTGAATATCATTGATAAAGAAAGGAGTTGAATGAAAATGAGAATATCATGATCACATGGATTTTTATAAAGGACATGTTTTTTATATTATTTTAGTTATATGATAAGAGAAACTATTTATTATTATTTTTCATTGAAATATAATTTTTTATTAAGAAGAGGCGCAATAGTACCATAACACTAGCTCCAAAGGGACTAAAATAGTGGAGGCCTAGTGAATTTTTAAGAACAATATTCTTACAATACAGGGAGAGTAAAAAATTGAAGATAAGATATAGAGAGTGAATTATCCATCACCTTTCACTGCTAAAAATATTCTACCCATTTTATATTGTCTACAACTATACTAGATCATAGTATCTAGGTTGATAAACCAATTTCATTCATGAATAACTCAAATATCTGATTAGAGAGGTGTTGATAGTCCACACATTTACCCAATGAAAAAAGTATAATTAGATCAAACCACTGATAAAGGTATACCTCTTCCTTTTTAAATGGATAGGTTACTATGATGTACCCTAGTTTCCTCTCTAATAGGGAATCCATATTCATATAATACACTATAGGAAAGGATAACCACTTGGAATCCATTAGGAATTAAAACTCTACCTTACACAATTACAGTAAAATATGATCTATAAATACTAATCTTTTAATCAGACTCTATTTGAAACTAATAGACCCCATGCCCAAGTCCCCTACTGATCATGGATCAATAATCTTCCTGAGAGTCAACATGTAGGTTTTTAAAGGAGGATAAATTGTCCCTCCCTTGGATGAGATGTTACTTATAACAAATTGAATAGAGTATATTTATATTTAGACATTAGAATCTAGGATACAAAAAATTGTGGCAAGTGTTGTTGTATCTTTATTAGCTTTTCTAGAAATAAACAATAAAATAAATTTTCCAAGAATGACCAACATTGTAAGATAAACCCTATTTGAGAGAACCAAGTGAAAATATTGATCAAAAGTGCCAAAGTTGAGGGGTGTTTCCAACCACTCCCAAAGTAACTACTATATGTATCATACTCATTCTCTATAAAAAAGTTGATCTTTCCATTTTAGTTGAGGATGATGACAAAAAAGCATTTAGATGCTAAATTAACACCTCTATAATGGATATCATTGTCTGTGGGTAATTATTTATAATTTTCACACAAAAATAGAATGATAAATTTGGTGGGAATACAATTATTCTAAAATGATTCACTCTATTCTTCTTAATATTCTTGTACATGGATGAAGTTGTGGTAATCATTTGAGTTGATGAGGCCTAATCAATTTGGGGTGAAATAATAATGATCCAAATCACCCACCATCTAAATTCTCTAGAATATATCATTTTTTTCAACATTGAGGACCACATTGTTAAGTCTTGGAAACTTCTTGGACTCCCTAATTTTTTCCCAATATTAAAGTAGAAGGGGAAATAGAGGGAGCGTATTGTCGCAGTGGCGGGTATTGTGCAGTACTGAAGCATCACGAGTACTGTAGCAGTACTATTATCAGAATGGGCCTTAGGCCAAAAAAATGGGTCTATGGGCCATGTAATGGGTTAAATTTCCAATGGGCCTTCGGGCTATGTAATGAGTCTCCCTATACCCAGTTAAAGAGGTATTTGTTTTGCATTAATAATAAATGAGGCTTCAGCCCTAAACATTTAAAAAATATTATTTTATAATGTAATATGACTATAATGAATCCCTTTCAATGATATACCAGACAAGTTTGGATTTCATGACCTATAATAATTTTTTGAGGTTCCTCAGGACAATCTCTCCTTCATTGAGAGGTTTCCCTAAATTCTTATAGCTTAACCAGTGACACATACCATTCTGATGGGAATACCAAAGGAAATAGTTAATAACATTTTGAAAACTCTGGATGAAACCTTTATAAAATTTTATAATCTATAAAATTTTTAAGGGAATAAAATATAAGATAATGTTCACAAGTGTTGTTTTACCCCTAAAATAGAGGTGATAAATTTTACAATTGGTAATGTAACTAATTATTATATTAACCAGGATATCAAAATGATGGATCTTGTTTATAGTGGAGATCTAAGATACTCCATGGGAAAATTATTCATAGTAAAACAAAGAATATCATCAACCATCCTTAATTTTATACTCTAGAATCCATTGGAAATATAGATACTTATTTTAAATAATCTTACCAATTTCTAATTATACTTATAGTATCTATTCATAATCTCTTCAAAACACATTCTATAAATATATCTTTAAATAAGTTAAAAGAGTATATTTTATGTTAAAAAATTAATGGGGGACTCTCAGCGATCCTTAATATTATTTTAAGGGGAGTAAAAGTTTAGTGGGGATCACATGATAAGGATTTATACTAATTGAGTCTTTGGAAAGCACAAATAAGGTTGAATAAAGTGGGTCACCTTACCAACAGAATCAGTTGGATTTGAAGAAACTAAACCTCCTTCCCATAAATGCGATAGAGAACTATGTTGAAGAATAATAGTGAAAACATAAGTTACATTATCACTTAGAGATGATGTATTGGAGCATGAATTTAATGATGAAGCTCCTTTTTAATCTATCATGAGTATTTTACATATATAATTTCTACATGATATTACATCCTAATATTTCACTCTTGTGTTAATTAATCATCTCTTGGGATAATCAAATGACACCATGAACACTTTTATTCATAATAAATCCCGGTTTATACTTAGTGACCAATTTGGGTAAGAAGAGAGAGAATCTGTCCTAAATAAAAATTTACTAGATTTTTTGGGAGAAGTTTCACATATAGATGAGTCAAAGTTGATTTAATGATCCAATATTCTAAAATTTATCAATTTAAACAAAAAATATCACACATGTGGATTTAGGTAGAAGTCCTCCATTAAAATATATCTACATAGACTCAATGATATTCTTTTGAATGATATCCTATAAAGATATATAGAAATATTTTAAAAATACTTCCAAAACCTAAACTCTATTTGGATTTAGATCTTTGATAGCTACTTGAATATCTTCCTCATTAGGAGTAGATTCAAGTTGAGAATTTTCATGTTCATCAATGGTGCATTGAATTATGTTAAAAAAGACTTTGTTATCCTTTATATCATATCCTCCTTAATGTTGTGGTATGATTCTATGAGAATTTTTTACAAGTGATACTTCACATGGGGACCTATAATATTGATATCACTTGTGTGAGAACTATTCTCTAGTTAAAGGTTCAGTTAGTCTATGAATTTCCTCTCATTAAAATATGCATGAAAAAAGATGTGTTTCAATATCCTTCAATGATTCACTATTTTATAGAAAATTTTCAATAGTTTTTTCATCCCCTAGGATCCAATACAAAATATATCTTTACTAATCTATAAGCTTAATAAAGATGTCATTATCCCATGATTATTGAATCTTTTCATCAAGTAATATGATTTTACCCTCAAAATATTTTCACCTTTTTTGGATATTTTCATGACATTTTTTATATTTAAAAACATCATTTATTAGATTCATTAGTTTATTATGGAGAATATCTCATGGTTTCCCAAAAACAATATACCACTAAGAGTTTTAAACCAGTTTTTATAAAATATTTTTATTGAATCCATATATTAGGAAAGTGAAATCAAAATATTTTGAACATTTATCTTTATGTTTCAGAAGGATAGAAGAATGATCCGATAAAGATATCTTCAAATTCAAAAGAGATGAGTACAAAAAGATATAAGTCCCTTGAAGGATAGAATGGTATCCATCTAAGAAACTCTAAATCCTATGATCACCCTACTTTTTGTTGCAATATGTGAATTGATCACTCTTATATCTTTAGTTTAGAGTTTTTCTAGTAGATAGAAAATATATAAAATAATGAAAGGATTTTCTAAAATAACAAAAACCACCTTTATTCTAAATTTGGTCCAGCATGGTGTCAAAATACACTCTAATAAACTAGGTATTGGATCCCTAATCATAAAAAGAGAGATTTCAAAACATATTATCTTCACACCACCTCATATTTAACATATAAAAACGACTCTAAAAGATAATATACATTGGGAGTTAACTTAATGGTAATATACAACGAAGTGGAGTTGATAAGTTCAAAAAACATAGAGTTTTTCTAGAATATACATATGTGTTCATTGGTTGGACTATCATGTAGGAAGTGAATGATATAAAAAATGGCCACATACACTTGTATAGTGCCTTTATATTAGGTTCCAAGATATCCAAGACATCCAACTTAGAAGTTTTAGCTTCATTAGAATGGTACAAACATTTCATGGGGGATCCAAGAACTCTTAATTTTTATATGAAAATAAAGAACATGGTTAATCCAAAATGAGACCCTGAGGGACCTTGAGGTCACTTACGCCGGTGGTGGGGGTACATATTCTGGTCCAATAAGTAGATGTATAGGATTCAAGAAATTGATAGAGGTATAATCAATAAAGAAATTTATTTTGTGAGGGAAAATTATAAGTAAATATATAATTATATCTCAACAAAATATATATGAGAATATAATGAAAAAAATAAAACCAGTTGAGGGAAGATGAAGTTAACAAATTATAGAAGCTCTATATTGATTTGAATAATGAACTCAGTATGATGGGACTTTTTTTAAGTATTATAGTAGTAAGAAAGTTTGAGATCTTATAGTTTATGTGTTCTTTTCTATGTATCCATTATTTCATATATCACACACACCCCTTTATCCCATATCTTCTACCTCATTTTTTAGATGAATATATATTTTTTTATATAGATTATTACTATTATAATAATTTAAACATAAAGGAATAATAACATTACCCATGATTCTCATAATGATCATAACTTACTTAAAACCAATTTTAAATACTCAGTGAACTTTCCAAAATATTATCTTTGAATAATGAACTATTATAGAGTTAAAAAATCCTTGTTTAATATCCTTAATACATTTTAAAAACATTATAATAATCACCATAATAATCATATTTTAAATCCTCTATAAAATTATCCATGAAAATCAGTCTTGAATACTCATTGAAAATACTTTGGATGATCCCTAAAATATTACGATATTCCTTCTAAAAATAAAAAAATTGAATTTCGAATATAGTTTCATAAAATATACAAGAAAATTCCTAACAATAAATTATCTTCAACATAGCCTCATAATAACACTTAACAAAGAATGATGATATACAACACAACCTCAACATTCTCTTAACCACATGCCCATACATGTAACATAACCTCAACATCTTCTTAACAATTTGTTACAAAATATCATATTCTCAAGGTTAAAACTCAACATTACATTTTCTAAAATTTAGTATCTATGTTATATTGTTGATAATATATTGATCTGAATATAGTGTCGTAATTCTCATTTACATCCCATTCTTTCCATAACAGATTCTCATATAAATTTTGAATATTACATTAGTAGAAATAAAATGTTAATTTTTTTAGAATAACTATAAATATTTACAATCAATAAATCAATAAATATTATAATAAATAATTTTAAACAAATACTATAAATATTTCTATAATATAATAATAATTCAAAAGATGATAAACAAGAGAGAACAAACCATAATAATCTAAATTAGATTGAAATATAAAAATAATTGTTAAACAAAGTATCATGATGCCAATTACATTGACTTAACTCTACATTCTCATGATGATAGTCTAGAATATAT